>LNAC01000805.1:553603-652034 GCA_002007465.1 Ailurus styani | reverse complement strand
CTGGAACTCAGGAACTGGAAAGGAACTGAGATGGGGAGGGTCTTGGAGAAAGTAGTGTCAAGCAAAGGGCTTTCCCCAGCTGCCTGGGGCACTGTGACCTTGGGCAGTTTCTGAACCTCTCAGGCCGTTGCTCATCTGTGAATGGGGTCAGGATGGTGGGGTTGTAGATAGAGCACGTAGCACAGTGACTGGCCTATGGCAAGCAGTCAATAAATGTTAGCTGTTATTACTATTAAAATATTATTATTATACTATTCAAAGTACTAAAAAAATAACTTGCTTATTGTGGAAACTTTTGAAAATATAGAGAGGTAAAAAGAACAAAAATCACCCAAACCCATAAACCCGAGAGAAATACTGCTTAATATATGGTATATCTTTTTCTTCTATACATCTGTATATTTTTAGTACAAAAACCCAAAGAATCATGCTTTATTGATTTCATAATTTATCACAATATTTCACTACGCCATTATTTCACATATAGTATTTTACCGGTTTCATATTTTTTATCATATGACTATCCTAGTGTATTTAACCAGTCCTATGTTATTGAATAATACGTTTCTTTTTAAATATTACAATGCAGTGCTGTTACGAACAATCTCGTTCATCACCCTCCACGATAAGTTTCTAGAGATGGAATATTTGGATCCGAGAGCATACTTGATTTATAAGGTTTTTGCTACATATTGTCTGTTACCCAAATCATATGAGGTTGCCTATTTTCTTTCACCCTTGCCAATACCAGGTATTATTGTTAAACACATGAATCAATACATCTCTGCCGATGTGACAAGGAAATACACGTCTCTGCTGTTGTAATTTGCCTGTGGGGGGATTACTAACTGCTCTCTTCTTGAAGCACTCTCCTCCCTTGGCTCCCAGGACACCTGCTCTCCTGTTTCCTTCCTCCATTACTCCTTCCTGCCCATTCTTAAACACTGATGTCCCCCTGCTTCTGTCCACAGTCCTGTTTCTCCCTCATGGACTTCAAACCTGGTGATGATGAGCTCACCCACCTGAGACTTCATTGCCGTCACAAGGTCATGCCTGACTCCAAATATATCCCCTGCACAGACCCTCTCCTGAGCACCAGGAGTTATACCCAACAAGTGATCAGACATGGTCAAAGCCAGAAACCTGGGAGCCGATGAGTGTCCCTCCCCATAAAGGCAATTCGATCCATTGATTCTACCTTCCGATGCTTCTTGAATCCCCTTAGCCTTTCCACGCCCTCCTCCTGTGTGGCTCATGGAGCGTCTTCTCTACCCTGCATGGCTGTAACAGGCTTCCTTTCAACTGGTCTCCTTGTTTCTCATTTCCCATCCCTCCCACACTCCTCATTCCCCCGCATGAATTTCTAAATGAAAATCCGATATCTGTAAATGGCTCAAAATCCTCCCGTGGCCTTTCGTTTCTCCCATCCAAGTACTAACCAGGCCCGACCCTGCTTAGCTTCCGAGATCAGACGAGATCGGGCGCATTCAGGGTGGTATGGCCGTAGACGGCCTTTCGNGATTTTATTTATTTATTTGACAGAGAGAGAGAGATCACAAGTAGGCAGAGAGGCAGGCAGAGAGAGAGGAGGAAGCAGGCTCCCTGCCAAGCAGAGAGCCCGATGCGGGCCTCGATCCCAGGACCCTGAGATCATGACCTGAGCCGAAGGCAGAGGCTTTAAACCGCTGAGCCACCCAGGCGCCCGGCCTTTCGTTTCTTACAGCAGGATTATCCAAACAGGTTTGTGAAGGGGTTCCTACAAAAAGGACTTTGGTAAAGGCTGCACACTACATTTCTCCCTTCCCCCAGGGGAGCCCTCCTGTAACTAGCAGTAAGCTCTGGGAAGTCCTGCAGGGAAGAAAACGACTTAGCTTTAATGCGTTGTCTTCCAAATGCACTTGGCCGTGTTTGGGGGCTGGGGGTTTGAAGGTCACATCTTGGGGACCAGGGGGGCACTATGTGATCATGTGATCAAGTGCCCAGCACTGGTGGTCTGGCCTGCATCGCTGGGTCCCTGCTGCTTTTCCTTCTTTATAGTCTTATCTAGCCACCAATGGGTATGGGCTTCATGTGGTCCCTTCACCTGTCCTGTTGCAGACATTTCTGTTCACCTCCACCTGTGCTCTGTCAAATAAATAAATAAAATCTTTAAAAAAAACAGTTTTCCATAAGAAAGATACTACAGGAATGGAGATTATGCAACGTTCCACCAACACATTTAACCTTTGCATTTTGTGATCTGAGGACCTGTTTAATCCTATCACAGAATCCTGCCCAGAGTTCCTCTGTCGTGACTGTGTCAAACTGAGAGGATGCCAGGGGCTAAGGACACTATCCTGCCTCATTAAATGACTGCTAAGGGGCCCACAGTGTGCCTCCCTCCCCTTTCTGGTTGGCTGCATCTTGGAGGCTGGGAAAAGCCAACTCATCGTGTTCCCAAGGTGTGCTTACATGCCAAGAACAAACAAACATAATGACACAGTTCCTGTCTTCCTGGGGAATCTCCAGCCAGTGGGTCAGGTCACCTCCTATTAATGGACTAAATGCTCCAATTATAAGTCAAAGATTGTCAGATGACTTAAGAGAGGGGGAAAAAAAGCAAAAGAGCAAAGGACATGCTGTCTCTAGGAGATGCACTGTAAATATAACAATACAGGTTGAAAGTAAATGGATGGAAAAACAATATGTTATGCAAATAAAAGAGAAGGCTGGAGTAGCTCATTAATATCAGGAAAACTAGTCTCAGGATAAAGACTATTGGGGTGTCTGGCTGGCTCAGTCGGTTGTGCCTGTGACTCTGGATCTCGGGGTTGTGCGTTCAAGCCCCATATTGGGTATAGAGATTACTTAAAGAAAAATAATATCTTGGAAGAAAAGGTAAAGGATATTAACAGAGATAGTGATAAAAGTGCCCCTTCATCCAAATCCATCCTGCCGAAACAGCAGGATGTGTTACATCTCACAATGATAGGCTCAGCCTACCCTAAATACTGATGTGGATGGTTCAAAGTGGTTACAAAGTTCTCACATTTATTTTGGGAGTCACTGGAAATGGGTATGTTTGAAATTTCCATCTGAAATTAACCCCATTTGTGACCCAAATGAGGGATGTGACCCAGTGGATGAAAGGACTGGGGGAACTTCTCAGGGTGAAATTTACATGTTGCCAAATCTGAATCAAAGCAATTTGGGTAAATTCTCTGTGACTGATGCGGAATCCCAGCAATAGTTTAAGGACACAGAGCGAGGAGCGGTAGACTTCCTTTCTTCCCTGGGTGGGGAGCATGAGCAGAAGGCCTGCAGAGGCCGAGGACCCAGTAGCTCTGCCCCGCTGTGGCGCAGCTCTCACCCCTCACCTTATGGGCGTCCATGAGGTTCATGACGAAGTCGAGGTCCCCATGCACGGGCTGGTCTTCGGCCAGCTGCGGCTCCACCTTCTACAGCCAATCGACCAAGGCCTGCAAAGCGTCCATGAACTGGCCCGAGAACAGCAGGGCCTCCTCCGACTTGTGCTGCCTGAGAAAAGCACACAACCCTCAGCATTTTTAGAGATCTCGTCTCTTTGGCTGGCTCACAGTTCGGACTGCTGAATGGAATATGGCTTGAACTCTAGAGAGAGAGGGCCCTCCATGCTGGACGGGTTTGAAATAGAGCAAAAGGTGGGGCACCTGAGGGGCTTAGTTGGTTAAGCGACTGCCTTCAGCTTGGGTTGTGATTGCCGTCTCCTGGGATCCAGACCTGCATGGGACTTTCCCTGCTCTGTGGGGAGGCTGCTTCTCCCTCTGCCTCTGCCCGCCTCTCCCCCTGCTTGTGCCCTCTCTCTGTCAAGCAAAGAAAATCTTTTTTTAAAAAAGGAAAAGAGTAAAAAGTCATCAAGATGACATCCAAAGCACAGGCAACAAAAGAAAAAATAGATGAATTGGACGTTGGGGCTTCATCAAAATTTAAAACTTGAGCATCAAAGAACACTATAGATAGAGCAAAAAGACAATGTATAGAATGGGAGAAAATATTTGCAAATCATATACCCAAAAATATCCAGAATATATAAAGAACTCTTACATCTCAACAACAATAAAACAGACAACCAATTTAGAAATGGGCAAATTATTTGGATAAATAAGTATTTATCCAAAGAAGATGTAGAGATGGCCAATAAGCACGTGAAAAGATGTTCAGGGGTGCCTGGCTGGCTCAGACAGGAGTGTGCAACTCTTGATCACGGGGTCATCAGTTCAAGCCCATGGTGGGTGTAAAGCTTACTTTAAAAAATGAAATGGGTCTTCAAAAAAATATTCAATATTCCTAATCACTAGGAAAATGCAAATCAAAGCCACAATGAGATACTTTACATCCATTAGGATGTTTATTATAAAAAAACAAAAGCGGGGCACCTGGGTGGCTCAGTTGGTTAAGCAACTGCCTTCGGCTCAGGTCATGATCCTGGAGTCCCAGAATCGAGTCCCTCATTGGCTCCCTGCTCAGCAGGGAGTCTGCTTCTCCCTCTGACCCTCTCCCCTCTCATTCTCTCACTTTCTCTCTCTCAAATGAATACATAAAATCTTTAAAAAAAAAAAAAACACAGCAAAACCAAAAGATAACTATTACCAAAACAAACAAAAGAAAATCACCAGTGTTGGTGAGGATGCGGAGAAATGGGAGTCCGGGTGAGCTGCCAGCAGGAAGGGAAATGGTGAGCCGCTGTGGCACAGTATGGCAGTTCCTCAAAGAGTTAAACACAGAATTACTGTAACATCCAGCTGTTCCACTACTGGCCATACACCCCGAAGAACAGAAAGTGGGGGGTTGAATAGGTATTTGTGCGCCGATATTCACAGCAGCATTATTCACAAGAGCCGAAAAATGGAAACAATCCAAATATCCATCAGCAGATGAATAGATAAACAAAATGTGGAATATACAATGGAATGTTATTCAGCTTTAAAAAGGAAGGAAACTCTGACACAGGCTACAACATGGATGAACCCGGAGGACATTCATGCTAAGTGAAGGAAGCCAGACACAAAAGGACAAAGATTGTCTGACTCCACTTAAATGACATACCTAGTGTAGTTAAATTCAGAGACAGAAAGTCAAAGGGTGGTTGTGAGGGCTGGGAGGGGGCGGTGAGGAGTTATTTTTTAATAGGCACAGAGTTTCATTTTGGGTTGATGAGAAAGTTCAGGAGACGGACGGTGGTGACGGTTGCACAACAGCGTGAATGTATTTGATACCACTGAACTGTACACCTAAAAATCATTAAAATGGTCATTTTAACGCTATATATATTTTTTACCACAATTTAAAAAGTGACCAAAAGTAATATCTAGACATTTTTACCCAAACCACACTGTAGAAGGGAGCAAGCAGAGTGCAGGGGACTGGTATAGAGTCTGTCTGGCTCCTTAAAGTCCAAGGACTGGGCCCCCAGACACGCGCTAATGACGGGACGTCGGTACTGATCATAGGCTCCCACAGTAGAGGGTAGTGGTTGAGGGCAAGGTAGCAGCTTAGAAACCGGGCTCTGGAATCCGACAGACATTCCTATCAGAGCTCCACACCGGCCGTGTGACACTTAACCTCTCTCAACCTCTGACTTCTTGTGTGCAAGACGAGATCATGAATGTACCTACCGAGAGAGCATGGCCTGACAGCTGCCCCTCGTTCAGTGCGGGGCCCAGGGCCTGGAGTCCCAGGAGCCCCAGCTCTGGACCCCCGGCGCCCCACTTCCTCTTCTGCAGAACAGGCATCAGGCACACCTGCTTCCCTTGGTCGCCGGGCAACCTGCTATTCATAGTGAAATAGGAACAACAGTCAGGGAGCCACCACTTCTTGAGAACTTCCTCTGGGTGAAGCGCTTTTGTGAAGCCTCACAATAGTCCTGCGAGGGAGGCGCTCTCCCCACGTTACAAGGAACTCGGGAATGACTCCGTGATGATGAACCTTGCTCAGGAAAGGGCAGCTGTATCCTTTCTGTGTGCAGCCTCGGGTGTCTGTGGAGTTCCCAGCTGGGGTCAGAGCCCGGCCACCGTCCAGACTCCGGGCCCAGCCTGTCTCCCCCGAGGTGCTGAGGGTCACCTGAGTCTAGGGTAGGGGTCCAAGGTGCTGGGAGGCAGGAGTCTTGGGCTCTGGTGCCACTTCTGCTCCTGATCAGCTCTGCCCCGCTCCCCCCGCCTTCCCCACCCCGGCCCCGGGTGGGTCCCTATCCTTCCCTGGCCTCAGTTTATCCCAATCGTAAAGTGAGAAGGAGAGGTCAAATCCCTTGATCACCCAGGTCTCTGACCACAAAGGCAGGCAAAGGGAAGTTCGGGAAAACATGGAGCCTATGTCCGAATTCCTGGCTTCTCTCTGCCCCCTGGTGGACGCCAGCGGCCTAGCATCCGGGGGAAAATTTTGCTTTGTGACCTCTTCCAAGGAGCCCAAATCTGGGGGCCCCAGCCCCCATCTGTTAAATGGGGATAATAAGAGTACCTACCTCTTCGGACTGCTGTGAGGATGCAAAGAGATAATACATGAGAAGTGCTTGGACAGAGGCGAGGACAGCCTAGTCAATCAACAGAAGCCAGATCCTACCATTGAGATGGCAAGTCCTGTCATTGATGAACGCAATGACTACAAAGCTTATAAGACTTGTTTGTTATTAGAAACTGAAGTCGTTTACTTAAGTTGTAAGTGAGTTCACGGTGATAATTAATCCACCTCTGGATATTATTTTACATGTATGTTATATATATTTTTATATTTTTATATTTTTTACTTGTATATTTTATTAATTTTTTCCAAATACCAAATTTATTTTTCCTTCTTTTGTTTGTTTTCCTCCCTTGGTTTCTGATATTTTTTATTGTTTCCTTCCTTCTTTTTTTTTTAAATGTTTATTTATTTAAGTAATCTCTACACACAACGTGGGGCTTGAACTCAAAACCCAGAGATCAAGAGTTGCATGCTCCTCCAAAGGACCTAGCCAGGGGCCCCTTTCCTTCCTGCTTTTAGAGGTTTGATTCATTACTCTTTTTTCCCCATCTTAAATTGAATGCTTGCCTTATTTTTAACATTTGATTGAGGTGTAATTCCCACACCACAATATAATTTTAGAATATTTCCATCACTGCCAACAGTAAGAAATGTCATACCCATTGGCAGCTTCTCCCTAATTCCACTCCCAGCCCTAAGCGACCAATCATCTACTTTCTTTCTTTATAGATTTTCCTTTTCTGGACACTTCACAAAAATACAGTCATACAATGCCAGATATTTTGTGTCTGGTTTCTTTTACTCAGTTAACATAATGTTTTTGAGATTTGTCTATGTTGTAGCACATAGTAGTCCTTTGTTCTTTTTTTATTGCAGAATAATATTCCCTTGTATGGACATACCATATTTTGTTTATCCATTTACCAGTTGATGAGCTTTTGTATTGCTTCCATTTGGAGTTTATTTTAAAGAGTTGTTGCTATGAACATTTGTTTATGAGCGTTCGTGTGGATGTATGCTTTCATGTCTCTTGGGGGTTGTTTATTTTTATATGTGTACTGTTTCCTAGTAAATGTATTTAAGATATAAATTTGCCTCTAAGTGATGCTTTAGCTGTGTCTCACAAACTTTGCCATACGGTTTTTGTCATTATTATTCAGAGCTAAATACTTCTTAGTTTTCTTTATGATTTCCTTTTCTACCAAAAGTTGTCAATACAATAGTTCCCAGACATATAAACCTACTATAATTTGTAATTTCACTGAATCATGGTTGAGAAACAGAGACTGTACAACATTATCCTTCAGAATTTTTTGAGACTTCCATTATGACCTTAAAATACATGCTCTATTTTTGTAAATGCTCCATCTGTGTTCCCTGGTAATGGCTTGTGGTTTCTGTAAAAGATTCTAACCTAAACACAATGTGAGATCTTGTTCGTCTGTGGACTCCCCACACAAGTGCCATCAAGGTCCTCAGAGAAGTTTCCACCTGCAGAGAAAGGCGCAGGACCATCGTCCATGACTCAGTTCCCCGTGGCTTCTCATTCCTTATCTCCTCCTCCCCAGTGACCTCCTTCTGCACTTCACAGCACCCCTGATGTCCAGGGTACCCCATCAAAGCCCAAGATCATTGTAGCCCACCAACTCATGTCTTTCCAACCTGCTTACTCCACCAATCAAGCCCCTCCTCTTCTTGGACCTCCTCAAGACCTCCGATCCACTAAACCATCCAACTTCTCCCTATCCGCCAACTCTTATCTGCCTTCATTTTGCACTTCAACCAATGTCAATGTCATGTTCCATCATTTCGATCACTTCCTTGCAAACATCCTGAACTCCAATGCCTTCCACTAACCCTATCAAAACCCCAAACTCTAGGGGTGCCTGGGTGGCTCAGTCGTTAGGCATCTGCCTTCGGCTTGGATCATGATCCCAGGGTCCTGGGATTGAGCGAGCCCCAAGTCGGGCTTCCGGTTCTGCGGGGGGCCTGCTTCTCCCTCTACCACTCCTCCTGCTTGTATTCCCTCTCTCACTGTCTCTCTCTGTCAAATAAATAAATAAAATCTTAAAAAAAAAAACCCAAACTCTAGATGAGCCCAACTGTCCATCTCCTTCATGCCTGCATCCAGGCAGCCAGCACCACTGAAGAGCATAAACCACGGGGCATAAGTGACACCATAAATTCACAGTCACCAACATCAATGCTGCTAAATAATCCTGGGTTTGGTTGTTTAGATACACTGTTCTCAGACTTCTATCTTCCATTCTACCCCCTTCTTCTCAGCAGATGACCTAATGTTCTCCCTGACTTCGAGAAAACAGAAGCTATCACACAGCTGCCTGACCCTCCCTCCCTCCCTCCTGTCCAAGGACACTCCCTCTGTGCTCTGAATTCCAACCCCTGCCCACACTATTCACTGGAGGGAAGTGAGACAGTGTGGAGGGAGAAAAATCAGGAGGTAGTTGCACAGGTGCTTGTTTTAAAATGCAGATCTGTGGGATTTGCTCAGTCGGTGGAGCCATGGAGTGTGCGACTCTTGATCTCAAGGTTTTAAGTTCAAGCCCCATGTTGGGTGTAGAGATTACTTAAAAATAAATTAAAATAAATAAAATAAAATGCAAATCTGCATATATTTGTTCCCAAGAAGTAACCCTTCGATACCTGCCCATGGCTCTGAAGAGTAAAAGCAAACAAACAAAAAATGGCTTCACATCCTCATCAATATATAGTTCACGAAACAAAAGATGAAAACAACCAAGACGTATATTGAAATATACCAGTTTCACTTATTATCATAAAAGTACAAATTTAAATTACACGGAGCTAAAATTTCTCACCTATCAAAAGAGCAAACAGTTAAAAAATTTTTTTAAAGATTTTATTTATTTATTTTACAGAGCGAGAGACCACAGACAGGGAGGAGGGGCAGGGGGAGAGGGAGAAGCATGCTCCCAGCTGAGCAGGGAGCCCAACGTGGAACTCGATCCCAGGACCCTGGGATCATGACCTGAGCCACCCAGGCACCCAGAAATTTAAAAATTTGACAACACAGACCGATGGTAAGGCTGTGAGGAAACAGGCACTGATAACTTCCTGATGGGAGTGCAAACATAGTACAGTCCCTACAGAGGGCAATTGAACAACATCAACCAAAATTTTGAATGCATTTAGACTCCGACCCAGCAATCCCTCTTCTGAGAAATTATCGTGTAGAGATATCTCTGTACTAAGAAATGAGATATACAGAAATGATATTCAAAATAAAGATACGATCATTAAAATGTATAGGTATGTGTATGCATATCAATAATTTTATATTATATACTAATTTTTAAATTTTTCTTTTTATTTTCTAATTTATCTAAATTATACTTATATGACCGTCTAACAAGTGATGCAAATTGTGGGTGCTAATCTACTCACCAAATTATTCTAATGATTTCCAAATCCTATGTTATGTTGGTTTTTAGAAACTGTTGGCACAGCCTTTGCACAATCGTCACTAGCTAAATAATAACCGTGTCTGAGCTGTGATTTGACATTAAACTCTTCCAATGCCATGTCCATTAAATTGATAATCTTAGTGCGACTTGTACTCTTAAAAGAACATTTTTTCTTATTTTTTGTCAGCTTTATTCTATCCATCACTGAGAAGTATGTTAAAATTTTCCACTGTAATTTTAAATTTGTCTACTTCTTGTTCACATTCTGCCGATTTTTTTTAAAGATTTTGTTTATTTATTTGACAGAGAGAGAGATTACAAGTAGGCAGAGAGGCAGGCTGAGAGAGAGGAGGAAGCAGGCTCCCGCTGAGCAGAGAGCCCGATGCGGGCCTCGATCCCAGGACCCCGAGATCATGACCTGAGCTGAAGGCAGAGGCTTAACTCACTGAGCCACCCAGGTGCCCCAATTCTGCCGATTTTTGCTGTAAATACTTTGAGGTTATATTATCAGAGAATATAAATTTAGAATTATTTATCTTTATGGTAAATTGAATTTTTTACTATGAAAGCACAAGATGGGGGGGAGGGTCAGTGGGAGAAGTAGACTCCCCGCTCAGCAGGGACCCCAATGAGGGACTTGATCCTGGGACTCCAGGGTCATGACCTGAGCTAAAGTCCATCGCTTAAGGCGCCCCTAAAGATTTTACTTATTTTTTTTTAAAGATTTCATTTTTAAGTAATCTCTACTCCCAATGTGGGGCTTGAACTCACAACCCTAAGATCAAGAGTTGCCTGCTCTTCCAAATGAGCCAATCAGGTGCCCCACGTGCTTTTCTTTTTCTTTTTCTTTTTTTTTTTTAAGATTTATTTATTTATTTTGGAGAGAGCAGGGGAGAGGGAAGAAAGGGAGAGCGAGAATGCCAAGCTGACCCCCCACTGAGCACAGAGCCCCATGGGGGCTTGACCCTAAGACCCTGAGATCACCGAGTGGGGATTACCAGGAGCCAAAATCAGGAGTCGCACCAATTAACCGGCTGAGCCACCCAGTGGCCCCAGTGATTTCTTTTTATAGTGTTTGGATTCTTATGTTAAAGTCCAAACCCCCAATGTGACTCTATTTGAAGACAGGGCCTGTAAAGAGGCGATTAAAGTCAAATGAGGTGATCAGGCTGGGGTTCTCATCCAATGCGACTGATGAGCTTATGAGAAGAGGTTTACCCGGATGCTCACATGTGGACAGAAAAGGCCACATGAGTAGCAGCCAGAAGGTAGTATCTGCGAGCCACAGGAAGAGGTCTCAGTGGGGAAACCAAACCCGCCGGCACCTTGGTCTTGGACTTCCAGTCTCCAGAGCGGTGAGAAAATACGTTGCTGTTATTTAAGCCCACTGTCTGTGGTACTACTGGTATGGCAGCAAAGTAACACAGAGTTTGTAAGGCTTCTTGAATGTGGCTTGATGCTTACCTGTGTCTTGATGGCTTTTTATCGGTTTTGGAAAACTATTGACCATTGTCTTCAAAATATGGCTCCTGCCCCATTCCTGCTTTCCACTCTGGGAATACAAGCTTGTGGGGGTGAAAGCTTCTTGCAGAATCTCTCTCTGTTGGAAAGGCAGTCTGCCATGGGCCCTCAGCACCTGCATGTCCTTGCTGAGGATGTCACATTTCCACCTCCATTACTCCCTGACATTGAGCGCTCACTGTAGCTAGTCATAGAGGATCAGCTGTGGTGTGACCCACTGCCTGTATAGCTTCCAAATTGGTCCACTATGTCACCCCATGGGACATAGGTTTGGAGGACGGAAGGGCAGACTGTGGAATTTCCATTAGAGATGGGGGCTGCTTTCTGGCTTACCCATCATCTTCTGTAGTTATTGACAATGACACTGCCCCTTGGGTCATGTTTCCCCTGTCAGGTCCCCAGGTAAAGAGGGTAGTCCTTCCTGGAGCAGACACTGTCTCCTGGTTCTGTACAGCTGTATGAGTCTTGGTATCTCCCCACAGAGACCGTGCTCCAGACACAACGAACAGAAACCTACCCTTTACTTCAGCGGAAGGGATGGCACAAGTTCCAGATCAGCAGGTCGGTCTAAACTCTCCCTCGTGGCTGTAATAGGTCAGGGTCTGGCTTTATACGGCGTCCTGAACAAAAAGGGAGGAGCATGTTGTCCACCCTCTTGTTCTATTTGGGTTAAGAGCACAGTTCAAGCAAAGTAGTCCATCCACACTGCCAGAAAGGAAGCTAAAAGGTCATCTGAAATAATTCCTACTGGTGTCCCCCTGGGACTCATTCACTTGGCTGAGTCAGAGATCCTGAGATGCACAAATGAGGTCAATGCTGCCTTGTGCTGCTGACTGGGATTCTAGTCATAGTAGTCTAATCAAATGTCATATGAGACAGGCTGAATGGATTTGTTCCCGGGCCCGGTGGGCATGTCCAATCTGAGTTTCTTTTTCTTTTTCTTTTTTTTTAAGATTTTATTTATTTATTTGACACAGAGAGAGAGATTACAAGTAGGCAGAGAAGCAGGCAGGGAAAGGAGGAAGCAGGCTCCCTGCTGAGCAGAGAGCCCGATGCGGGCCTCGATCCCAGGACGCTGAGATCATGACCTGAGCCGAAAGCAGAGGCTTTAACCCACTGAGCCACCCAGGTGCCCCCAATCTGAGTTTCTGATAGGATGGCATAGTCATGAGAAGATTCGAATTCACTTACGAACACGTAGGGAACAGGGTGCATTGTTGGAAAGGGAGGCTGCCACAGGTCCTGAGAGCCCCTTGTATCCTTCTTGAGCTAAACAAACTATCTGATACTGAGCAGTCTCTGTAGCTTACCACAAAGGTGACTAGGCAGGTCGAGGAGACCACGGGTGACTGCAGGCCCCTGCTCACTCTCCAGAGCAGGGGGCTGGTTTGCCAGTTGCTGCAAAAAGTGCTGGGCCCTTGGGATGCCTGGGTGGCTCAGTCAGTTAAGCGACCCAGCTCAGGTCTTGATCTCAGGGTCGTGAGTTCAAGCCCTGCATTGGGCTCCACGCGAGGCATGGAGCCTACTTAAATAAAAATAAAAATAACAAAGTGCGAGGCCCTTGGCTCTGGGTTCCTCAGCTGTGGCTGGGGCACAACCCATTTCATGTGCCGTTTCCATCATGTCACCCCCTATGCGACTTGGAGACAAGGTAACAGACACCACTGTGCTTATGTTCCTGCTTTTGGCTGTGCTGTGAGTGATAACCTGTCTTGTTCACACCTATCAGGGCCTATTGTCTATGTTCCGCATCTATGGACTTGTGGCAGGTTGACTACCTGCTGCCCTCTGTGAGGTCAGAGTTCTTCCCTGACAGTCTTTCACTCCCTGTTGAGTGTTCTCCATCTGTTTGTCTCTCCACGCTTCATTCTGGGTACTTTTCTCTGATCAGTCTTCTGGTTCACTAATTCTCACCTACCGAGTTTTTGTTTCCAGTTATTGTATCTTTCAACTCTATGCTCTCTGGATTCATTTCTTAGGGCTGCAGGAACAGGGTATCATGAACTGGGTAGCTTAAAACAGCAGAAACGTACCGGCTCACAGTTCTGGAGACTTCTGGTTGCTGCTGGCAATCCTTGGTATGTCTTGGCTTGTAGATGTGTCACTCCGATCTCTGCCTCGGTCATCACATGGCCTTCTCTTCACATCATCTTGTTTAAGGATGCCAATCATACCAGACTAGGCGCCCATGCTACTCCAGTATGACCTCATCTAAACTTAACTAATTCTATCTACAATGACCCTATTTCCAAATAAGGTCCCATTCTGAGGTGCACGGGGGTTAGGACTTCAACGTATCCTTTTGGAGGACACAACACAACCCATACCACTTTCTTTTTGGCCTTTTTTTTTTTTAAGATTTTATTTACTTATTTAGAGACAGAGAGAGAGCATGTGTGTGAGTGGAAGGAGGGGCAGAGAGGTTGGGAGAAAGAATCCCAAGCAGACTTCACCCCGAGCACAGAGCCCAACCCCAAGATCATGATCTGAGCTGAAACCAAGAGTCAGTCACTCATCTAACTGAGCCACACAGATGCCTCCCTTTGGGTTCTTTTTACAGTTTTCAGTTCTCCGCTGAAATTCAAGCTTGCCTTTTTTTTTTTTTTAGATTTATTTATTTATTTATTTGGAAGAGAGAGCATGCACAGGGGGAGGGGCAGAGGGAGAGGGAGGGAGTGTCCCAAGCTGACTCCACACTCAGCATGGAGCCCTACACAGGCTCGAGCCCAAGACCCCAAGATTACGACTGAGCTGAAACCAAGAGCCAGTTAGTTGTGTAACTGACTGTGCCACCCAGGAGCCCCACCTTTTATATTTTTTAATGTAGGAAGTTATTTAAATGTTGGTGTCTATAATTCCAATATCTAAAGCCTCAGAGGGTTTATTTTTCTTGTCTGTGGATTCTACTTATTTTGTTCATGTTAACTGTTCGCGCGCTTGTTGCATGAACATGCTAGGCATTGTGTTTGCAAAGTTCTTTGTAGAAAGAATTTCAAGCTGAGCACTGTGTTATCTTCCTCCAGAAGGTGAGTCCAAAGAGGACTTACTTTGCTTCTGTCCAGCACCTGAGGGACTTACAAGCTGAGATCGTCTGAACACAAGGTCAGGAACTGTGATGGTACGGAGCTGCAATGCATTCTTTGTGAAGCTCTATCTACTCCCCATTCACCCTCACTTATTCCGAGAGTTTAGCCTCTCAGGGTCCTCACTTGAAGCCACTGGGAGTTCACTAAGGACCTCTCCTTAATGGTCCTCAACTCCAAATCCTGTCCCACTTGCCTTGCTAGTTTGTGGAAGTATTACTGAGCCTCCTGGCTGCCCTCTCTCAGCCCCAAACATAAGTCTCACCTCCCTGAGCCTTTAAACTCTCAAAGGTCCTGGCCCAGTTGGTAATGCTTCACTAACTTGTGAGCGCTCCACTGCCTTTATGTGAGTTACCCATTATTGAATAACAGATTACTACCCAACCTCCCTGAGCCTTTAAACTCTCAAAGGTCCTGGCCCAGTTGGTAATGCTTCACTAACTTGTGAGTGCTCCACTGCCTTTATGTGAGTTACCCATTATTGAATAACAGATTACTACCCAACGTAGCATCTGCAAAGTAGAAGCATTTATTATCTGACACAGTTTCTGAGAGTCAGGATCCAGGAGTGGCTTCACTGGGTGGTTCTGGCTTCACAAGTTTCAGTAAAGCGGTCAGCTGGGACTGTATCCATCTGAAAGCTTGACTGGGGCTGGAGGACCCACTTCCAAGATGGCGCCCTCACCCCTGGCAAGATAGTGCTGCTTGTTGGCAGGAGGCCTCAGCGTCTTCACCTTGTAGACCTCTCCATATGGAGGGTTGAGTGTCCTTGTGACATGGCAGTTGGCTTCTCCCAGACTGAGTAATCCAGGAGAGAGAGCAAGGAGGAAACCACAATCTCTCTAATGACCCAGCCGCTCACTGTCACTTCCACTTTATTCTATTCATCAGTAACAAGTCATGAGGTCCAATTCACATGCAAGGGAAGGGGAATTGGGCTCTACCTCTTGAAAAGAAGAGTACTGAGGACTAAATGGAAATATTTAAAACCCATCACAGCTGTTAAGTAGGATTTTTAAATGACTTTTGTTCAGCTTTCCTGATTGTCCTCTGGAATATGATTGATTAAAATTACCTAGTTCATCATAATCTGAAGTAGAAGTCTATAAATTTGTTTTTTATTCTAGAAATACAAATTATTTGTCTTATTTTGTGCTGATTCTTTTTCTTTTTTTAAAAGGAGAAGGCAGACTTTTTAAAAATATTTTTTATTTATTTGTCAGAGAGAGAGAGAGAGAGAGAGAATAATCAAGGGGAGTGGCAGGCCAAGGAAGAAATAGGCTCCCCGCTGAGCAAGGAGCCTGATGTGGGACTTGACCCCAGGACCCTGGGATCCTGACCTGAGCTGAAGGCAGACGCTTAACCAACTGAGTCACCCAGGCACCCCCGCACACTTGTAAATATTCTACTGTCTTCCAATTTTCACACAGTAATAAAAGGATATTCCAGGCTGTGATTGATTATTACTGTTATCTTTTCTTTCTTCTTCCCCCCAGGAAAAGAAGATTCACGTTTAAGATAGTTAAAAGAAACCTTAAGAATGCCAAATTTTCTCATCTCTGTTTATTTCTAATATTTTACTATTAATCTTAAATTTTCAAATATCAAAGCACTCCATTCGTCCTACTTAACAAGAATGAAAATGAACCAATAAAAAGCCCAATGGAAACAAATATTTATGAGCAGCAGCAACTTGATAACTAGAGGACGATGATAAACTGGTGACTCTTCTAAGATACAGAGTGTTCAGTAAAGAGTGCTCAGTACAGTCACTCGGTCACACAGTCACATGGCTCCTCTGGCTTAGGCGGAAGTCTCAGCCGGCCCCCATGTTTCTAACAGTCTAGAAGCATGAACGCCAGGTGGTCCACTGGATGAGTCCTGACGTCCCACAGCCATAGCTTGAACTTCAGTGTTTATAATAGAATTCATATCCTTGATTATGTTTATTGATTGTTAAAGTTGCAATTGTACGTGTTACCAAGCACTAGGAAAGTAGTTCAGTATTTTAATGACTTAGACAGCCATGCCCTTGATACCCCTGCCTAATTATAATTTTCCCTGAAAAGGGAAGATTATTCATTATTGTATTGTTTGTGATAACAAAAACCCAAGTGCCCCTCAATAAGGAAAGAACGGGCTAAATAAGCAAACAGTAGTACATCTCCACTATGGAATACTAGACCGCTGAAGAGAAAAAGAACAAGGAAGCTCTCTACTGATTGACTGAGCTACAAAACACACTGTTAAGTAAAACAAGTGAGATGCAGAACACTACAGTAAAAACGGAGTGTGAATGAGTAAGAATGCATATTTACATTTGGTTACGTTTAGTCACGTGAACAGGATACATAAGAAACTAATAAAATTGAATACTTATCATTCCATATATGGTTTCTTGGATGTTGTGAATATATTACTTAGCCAAAACACTGAATAGTATAAAAATGTGTTGGGGCTCCTGGGTGGCTCAGTCAGTTAAGCATCTGCCATCAGCTCAGGTCATGATCCTAGGATCCTGGGATCGAGCCCCGCGATGGGCTCCCTGCTCAGGGAGGATGTCTGCTCCTCTCTGCCCCTCTGCCTCCCCCTGCTTGTGCTCTCTCTTTATTGCTCCTGCTCTCTCTCTCGCTTGCTTGTTCTCTGTCTCTCTCTCCTGCTCTCTTTCTTTTTCTTGCTTGTGCTCACTCTCTCCAATAAAATATTTTTTTAAATGTGTTGAATTACTGATTGCTCAACTAACCCCAAGAAATTTACTTCCCTTGATCCTGATCTCAGTTTCCCTGAGTGGCCTGGAGGACTGCCGAGGGCCTCCCCATCATCAGCTTCCCCCACTTTCCATACAGCTCAAGGACCCTGGTCCACTGCTCTCTCTGCAGCCCTCTGTCCCTCGCCTCTGTCCAAGCACTTCTCATGTATTATCTCTTTGCATCCTCACAGCAGTCCGAAGAGGTAGGTACTCTTATTATCCCCATTTAACAGATGGGGGCTGGGGCCCCCAGATTTGGGCTCCTTGGAAGAGGTCACAAAGCAAAATTTTCCCCCGGATGCTAGGCCGCTGGCGTCCACCAGGGGGCAGAGAGAAGCCAGGAATTCGGACATAGGCTCCATGTTTTCCCGAACTTCCCTTTGCCTGCCTTTGTGGTCAGAGACCTGGGTGATCAAGGGATTTGACCTCTCCTTCTCACTTTACGATTGGGATAAACTGAGGCCAGGGAAGGATAGGGACCCACCCGGGGCCGGGGTGGGGAAGGCGGGGGGAGCGGGGCAGAGCTGATCAGGAGCAGAAGTGGCACCAGAGCCCAAGACTCCTGCCTCCCAGCACCTTGGACCCCTACCCTAGACTCAGGTGACCCTCAGCACCTCGGGGGAGACAGGCTGGGCCCGGAGTCTGGACGGTGGCCGGGCTCTGACCCCAGCTGGGAACTCCACAGACACCCGAGGCTGCACACAGAAAGGATACAGCTGCCCTTTCCTGAGCAAGGTTCATCATCACGGAGTCATTCCCGAGTTCCTTGTAACGTGGGGAGAGCGCCTCCCTCGCAGGACTATTGTGAGGCTTCACAAAAGCGCTTCACCCAGAGGAAGTTCTCAAGAACTGGCGGCTCCCTGACTGTTGTTCCTATTTCACTATGAATAGCAGGTTGCCCGGCGACCAAGGGAAGCAGGTGTGCCCGATGCCTGTGCTGCAGAAGAGGAAGTGGGGCGCCGGGGGTCCAGAGCTGGGGCTCCTGGGACTCCAGGCCCGAGCACCCACACTTGCCTCGGGAGGGCCTCTTTCTTTGGACTATTATTCGTTCACCTGACTGAGAGTGTAGGGTGCTCTGTGAGCCTGGTCCTGTGCTGGGCGTAGGGTGTCACGCCCTGGGTCCAGAGCCTTCAGGCTCCCTGGGTCTGGACACAGAGTGTGGGCCCACAGGACAGAAAGCCAACCTGGAGGGTGCAGCTCCGTACCACCCTCTGCCTGGGATGGTACCACCCACACCTCTGCCTGCCCAGGACTTGTCTCCCTTCCACAAAGAATCACACGCGGGGGGCAGAGCATGCCCTGGACAGCATCCTGCCCTCAGAATAACCTCAAGGTTATACTCGCAGTCCCCTCATTCAAGGGCTACTCCAAGGCCAGAGGGTTCTGCCTGGGGAGAAGCCTCAACCTGTGGTTATTGCAGGTGCTTCTAAGGAAGCCCTCCTGAGTCCCTGCCCTGTTGTCTAAAGTGGGTTTGAGTGGGTGAAGAGAAGCCACCTCTGGAATAGCCTCCTTTTGCCCCACCCAGGGAAGATCCCAGCCATGGGGACAGGATTTGGCCTGGGAACCAGGGGTCCAGGGTCACAGTTTGGGGATTACCCTAACTGGCCCTGCCGCTGCAAGTGACAGTATAGGCTGGGCCTACAGTCGCTCATAGAGAAGCAAAGCAAGTGCGGGTTGATGTCTAGCTCCACTTAGCGCGGCTGGGGGCCCTGGAGGAGGGTGGTGTCCACCTGCAGGAAAAAGTCTTTTTCTGAATCCCTTTAGGGCACCGCATGGGCTGGAAGGGGCCCTGACGACAGCAGTCACGACAGCCTACAGTTGTGGGGAGGCTTACAGCTGGCCTGGGCTGGGAGCTGGGCCTGAGGCTCCTGGGCCGTTCCTCTTTGAACCCAAGAGCTGAAGTGAGGCGCTCTCTTGTCCAGATCCATGCCCCTCTGGTCTTGCTCACGAGAAAAGAAGGAAGGAGAAGGAACTGGTTATAGGCTGGCCACTCCTTCGGGAGGCTAGCCCTCACCTCTGAGTAGCTGGTAGTGCTTCGCTCAAGAGGTGTGCACAGAGTAGGGGGCATCTGGCTGGCTCAGTCGGTGGAATATGCGACTCTCAGTCTTGGGGCTGTGAGTTCGAGCCCGATGGTGGGTGTAGAGATTAATTAAAAAAAAAAAAGTGTCCAAGGAGAACCACATCACTACCCTTGCAGTCTCAGTCTTCACTTTTCATTCTCCCAGGCCTCTAGTCCAGATCTAGTCTCCCAAGTGCCTGCTGTTGATAATGCCCAAATTCCCTTCCGGGTCCCTGGTTCATCAGAGACACCATCCGTCCACTCTGCACCTGACAAGCCATTGCTGTGAGACGGACCTCCCGGCTGGGGGATTCCAGGCCCAGCACTCTGCAGCCACCTGCCCTGGCCACCATAGGGGAGGGTGGCCGAAGGGGAAGTTCGGGCAGCCCAGCCAAGCCCCTGGGTGGAAATCAGCCTAGAAGCCTCTGGCACATGCACACCTCCACCCAGGCGCAGCCAGGGAGGTGTTCCAGGCTGGGCCCTGAGGCCTCTCTGCAGCCTCCTGAGGCCGAGTGAGGACCCGACCCGGCCTGGCCTGAAGGTCAGATTCCTCAGCGGAGGAACTGTGGGCACAAGGAGAGGCGGCCAGTCGTGGCGGGAGGACTCCTTTGTTCCAGGTATTTTCTCAACCGTGAGGCTGGGCCGCCTGCCAGGTGCCAAGGCGCGGCTCTGGCCTCCCGCCCCACAAGCAGCTTTGCCGCCAAGCCCTGTACCTGGCTCGCCGGCTCCTTCCCGCGCGTCCCCTGCCAGGCCCGGCAAGTGAGAGGCAGGACCGGTGGGGCAGACGGAGGGGGCCGGCCTCCTGGCCCACGCAGCCTCATTTCAGGAAAAGGGACTCACCCAGGCTTCTCAGGTGTTTAGCATGTAGAACTACATTCTTCTAGGACAATAGGTTAAAAAAAAATAAAAATGCAAACTTTTGCTTGACAAAATATGGTAAAATTGCCCTGCTAGGTATAGGCTCCGTCTGGATTTGAATGCCACCAGCTGTAGGATCATGACCTGTCTGTGCCTCAGTTTCTTCATCTAAAAACTAAGGGTGATCGTTGCACCGACCTCACAGGAATGTTATGAGGATTTAACAAGTTTTTACACGTAGAGCTCTCAGAATAGAGTCTGGGGCATTGAAAGCACCGTGCAGGTATTTGCTGTGATGATGGCGTGACATCAGTGGGGATAAAGTCAGTCAAGATGCTTGGCTGCACAGAACAGAAACCACTCGGGCAAGCTTAAGCAAGAGAAGAATTTAATACAAGGCCTCAGAGGTGTCACATGGAGCCAAAGGGTAGGGGACAACCAGGCCTCAACAGCAACAAGAACCAGGATCTGAAAAGTCACTGAGCAGCCAGAAAGCTGGCTCTCTCTGTCTCTGAGCCTCACCTTTGTCCACTTCTCCAAACGCATGGCCAAATATGGCCGGCTCTCAGTCTCCAGGTCAGGGGCCCAGCAGAAATGGACTGGCGTCTCTGAATCCCAACAGCAAAATCATGGGAGGAAGAACCCATTGCTCTATTTGGGTCATGTACCATGAGACTATCTACTATGGCCAAGAGCACTGCCAGGGACCCAGGCCTGTGAGTAGCCTAGTGCCCAGAGACAGCAGCACGGGCTGGGCATTCTTTTTTTTTTTTTTTTTAAGATTTTATTTATTTATTAGTCAGAGAGAGAGGGATGGAGGGAGCACAAGCAGGGGGAGGGCGGGAAGAAGGAGAAACAGGCTCCCTGCTGAGCAAGGAGACCAACGCTGGGCTGCATCCCTGGACCCTGGGATCATGACCTGAGCCAAAGGCAGATGCTTCGCCGACTGAGCCATGGGCAGATTCCTACGAGCGAGCATCTCTCCACTCCGATGATGCTCTGGAGTGAGGGTCACAAGACTTGTGCACCAGTCCTGCTGTTGCCTCAGAAAATTCCCTGTCTCTTCTGTTCATTCAGTGGGTTCTGCAGTCCTTTATCACAGAACTTCGGTTGTATTATATTTGTTTATGTATCTGTCTCCCTCACTAGACAGTGACTTTCATTCATCCTTTCAGTGTAATAAATAATTTACCAAGCAGTGCCTGGGTGGCTCAGTTGGTTAAGTGTCTGCCTTCCTCTCAGGTCATGATCTCAGAATCCTGGGATCAAGCCCCACGTCAGGCTCCCTGCTTAGTGGAGAGCCTGCTTCTCCTTCACCCCCGGCTCATGCTCTGCAGAGTGCTCTCTCTCTCTCTCTCTCAAATAAATAAATAAGGATCTTATTTATTTATTTAAGAGAGAGGGAAAGTAAGAGAGATCACAGAGGGAGAGGGAGAAGCAGAATCACTGCTGAGCAGGGAGTCTGAGCAGGGAGTCTATCCCAGGACCCTGAGATCATGACCTGAGCAGAAGGCAGACGCTTAACTGACTGAGCCACCCAGGTGCCCCAAATAAAATATTAAAAAAAGAACCCAGCACCAACCATGTGTTAGGGACAGAGAGAGGAATCCCGCAATGCTTGCTGCGCTCTGGGAGGCTTGATCTATACCCCAGAGGCCCAGTCACATGAAACAGGTCAACCTCACTGTCCAGCTCCTCCCAAGTGCAGGTGCAGGGGCCTTTCTTTCCCACACCACTGATAGGCAGTGTCAAGACCCTACCATTCTGGGCGCCTGGCTGATTCAGTCAGTACAGCATGCAACGCTAGATCTTGAGTTCACGAGCTCAAGCCCGATATTGGGTATAGAGCTTACTGAAAACAGAGAGAGAAAGAAAGAGAGAGGGAGATTCTGCTTTTCGTTTTCTGAGGCTTACAAGGTTCCTGAGCTGTTAGGAAAAGTGGGGTCCACAGGAAATGGCTCACGTGAGGCATGGCATGGGTGAGGCCCATTTCTGCTGAGTGACTCAAGGGCAGCAGCAGGCCGCTGACAAGAGAAGGATTTCCCCAGCAAGTGAGGAGCAGAATGGTGACTGTGGCTCCTCAGCACAGGAGATGGCAGCGCTGACACAGGGGGCCACGGATGGGGCCACGGATCGGTACCGTGTGGGCCTGGCTGCCACCACGCCACCCAGCTCTGCCGCTGGACAGTCAGTTGGTGCTGACTCTGCTCCTCTCTGATCTCCAAGTTCAACTCCTGTCCCCGTTCGCGGCCTGGGTGACCCCTACCCAGCCTTCCCGTGAGCGGGACGGGCCAGGCACTTGGCTCATTTAGTCCACAACAAGGTGCACACTGTTCATCTTGCCGCCTTCAGGACCACTTCTCCGGGTTCTCAAAATCTCTCCTCTCCATAAAGGCCACGGCTTGGCTTTCAAAACCATTCGTGTGGTGTCCACATTGAAGTGGACTTTGGAAGTTGAAAACTAAATATAATCTTTTCCTTTCTCCTTGCCTTTCTGTTATAAGGACTAATTCTGGAAGGTGGTGTGAATGCCTCCGTCTGACTGGGAGGGTCACATACGAGGAAGTGTGGAAAAGAAAAACACAAATATTAGTATTTCAGGATGTTCCCTCTTACACACGTCATGAGATGATTGTAAATACGTGATAGGGCCTCCGGTTCAGGTTGCAGAGCTCCCAGAGTGCCGCCACATGGTGGGAGGAGACAGCAGGGAGGCCTGTGCCCAGGAGGTGATACTGAGGGGAGCCTTGAGGGATGGGTAAGAATTTCCAGGGAAACAGGGTCACAGGGAGAGCATTCCAGACAGCATCAATAGGACTGAGAACACGGAATGATGGAGGAAACCCTAACTGTGTGTCAAGCACTGTTCTAATTAAGTACTTTTTTTTTTAAAGATTTTATTTTAGGGGCGCCTGGGTGGTTCGGTCGGTTGAGCATCTGACTCTTGATTTAGACTCAGGTCGTGATCTCAGGGTCATGAGATCAAGCCCCACATCAGGTTCCCCACTCAGCATGGAGTCTACTTGTCCCTCTCCTTATGTCCCTCCCCCATTCATAAGCATGTGCTCTCTCTCTCTCTCTCTCAAATAAATAAATAAAAGTCTTTAAAAAGAAGAAGAAGAAGAAGAAGAAGAAGAAGAAGAAGAAGAAGAAGAAGAAGAAGAAGAAGAAGAAGAAGCCTAATGGATTGGAGGGGGGGGCAGGCCCAGAAGCAGAGAGCCCACTACACAATCTGGGTCATGCCTCAAGAGCCCGTCAACTAGGTGTTTTTAACAACCGAGATGAGAGACAATGTACTCTGAAGAGCGACCATTGGAACACATGGGTTCCAAGAATGTTGGGTGGGTAGGATGGTGTGTAAGACATCCACATCCTAATGCCTAGAACCTGTGAATGTCACCTTATTGGGATTATCTTGGTTACCTGGGTGAGCCCTCTGTAGACTTCAAGGGTCCCTATTAGAGAAGGAAAGATCAGAAGTGTAGAAGGAAGGCAATGTGAGGGGAAGGCAGAGACCGAGGTGGTGCAGCTCTAAGCCGAGGAATGTGGGTGGCCTCTAGAGGCTGAGACAGGAACGGATTTTCCTTTAGAAGCTCTAGAAGGTATCAACCCTGATGACGCCTGGATTTTAGCCTCATAAAACTCATTTCAAGCTGTCAGATAATAAATTTGTGTTGTTTTAAGCCAGCAAGTTTGCAGTTATTTATCAGCAGTAGGAAATAAATACAGATGATAAAATCTGATGACCAGGTAGTTACTGTGGGGTGTCCCAATTGGATGGGGGAGCCACCAGTGTAGGGTGGCCTGATTGGGTGGAGGCCGGTGGCGCAGATGGTGATAGAATTCACCCAACGCAGAACAAAAGAGAAGTTTATTAAATACACTGCAAGGAAGCAGTGGGCAGGCCAGCAGAGGAGAGACTTTCTTCCATGAGGCGGTGGGGAGGGGCCACAGTTATAGGGCGGAGTGAGGGAGTATGGGGACATATGGGATTTTTCCCTTTTTGGTGATCTTAGGAACTGTGCCCGGTTGTAATTGGTCAGTGAGGGCGTATGGCTATTTAGAGGTGGGTCACTTCATGACCGTTTGCACTGAGCTCAGTGGTCTCTGGGGGATCCCTGCTGCCTTGCTCTATGGTTCCAAAAGAAGGAACAGGAAGGGTCACAGAAAGGGTGGAGATGACAGCCAGGATCTCAGCTCAGGTAATGGGGCTGGTGGTGAGAGCATTACAGTCAGAATTGAGACTAGCAAGGAAAGGGCAGTTTGGGGAATAGTGGAAGAAGGGTGGCATGTTCAGTCTGGAATGGATGTTTAAAGTGCCCATGGGATGCCCTGGGGAGATGTCCAGGAGGAAGGTCCAGAGCCTCATACAGAGCTGACAGCCATCTGTATGCACCAGTCTGGCACTTTTAGGGAGACCCTTGCAGCCACAGACATGGGTTTCCTTTTCCAGCTCATATCCTGTGCCATGAGGTTGAAAGTTACTCCTAGAGATGCCTGGGTGGCTCAGTCCATTAAGGGTCTGCCTTTGGCTTAGGTCATGATCCCAGAGTCCTGAGATCAAGCCCCAAGCCCCGCACTGGGCTCCTTGCTCGGCGGGGAGCCTGCTTCTCTCTCTGCCTGCCACACCCCCTGCTTGTGTGCACTCTCTCTCTCGCTCTCTCTCTCTGACAAATAAAAAAAGAAGAAAGTCTCTCTAAATGCAGCTGTGGACCACTGACACACCTGTCCGCATATCCTCCTCACACCCCAGTGTGAAACAGCCGTCAGGGCCTTGCAGCCACAGGCCAAAGGTCCAAGCTGAGTTGCTTCTGGGCGAGTTCTACTGGCTCCTGGAGGGCCTCCTTGTCCCACTGTCCATTCGAAGATGCAGTTTAGTGGCTAAGCCAGTTTAACTCAAGGTACACCTGTGGACAGCACCAACGTGTTTCCGACAGTGACAGAAATATCTCAGTGGAGTTTCCTATGGATCAAACTAAACATTCAAACACTGGATACAAAGTGCATGGGGGCAGAAATCACATATCAGTTTAAAAAAAAAAAAAAAAAAGCCTGCTCGTCCTGCAGAACAGGTGTGAGCTAAGGCCTGAGAGCAGATGAGATCATTCAGGGAGAGCCTGTGGCCTGAGAGAGAGGAGGGCCAGGGAAACCAGCTTCTGGAGGGTGGGCAAAGAAGGGCGGGGGGCGCCCTGAAAGACTCATCTTCCTGACATACCTATATAGTGGAAATTCAGAGGCTGCTTGGTGAATGGATGAATTTGCATTTTAACCTCCACAGGCTATAAAAAGGACAGGGAAACTATGTAGGCCAAACCAAACAAACACCCAGGTATACAGTTAGCACCTGAATAACTGAACAGCTACATTAAGGGTAACACTGGGGTCCAGTCAGAAAGGCCTTAATATGCAAACGATATGAAGTTATCTCAGGAAAATGCTGAGTCTTACCAGTGAATAAAATAAAGGCAAATTCAATTACCTGAAGATAATATTACAAACCCATAAAACTAGAAAAAAAACAGAAATAGGTGACCGAGCCCTGAGCGGGTGCGCAGTGAAACACGGGGGCGTGCGCTAGCCACAGATGCGACCAATGCCGCCATGAAGGACAGGAGCTTTAACGACGTGCTCACCATGGGCTGGAGGTCCTTGAGTTGCACATAAAAGAAATCCATGGAGGCAAACATAAAACCTCCGTTTTATTAAGGAAACGAGGTCCCCAGGAACCCAAGAAAGCACTCTAGGCCTGGAGAGGATGAGAAACCAGGAACCAACCTGGGAACCAGGGAGTCAGCAAGAAATTCTCTCCCCTCGTACACCCGCATCTTTTCTCCTTCCCTGCAGATCTTTTTGGCCATGTACCTATTCATACAACAAATATTTATTTTGTGTATGTGCCCAAATGTTACACTTCCGTGTTCAAGGGTACCAGCAAAGACAGAGTTACAGTTTGAAATTCTCAGGTGTCTGACTGGCCCAGCCTGGGGGTCCCCCACTGGGCTATTGCTACCAGGGTGTTGGGGGCTCTGATCTTTTTTTTTTCACCAGAGGATCCTTCATCTCTCTGGAAGTTAGTGAATGTGATTAGATAAATTGGGGAGGGGATACCCCAGGGCAGAGAGACAGCTAGCATTGACCATTAAGGTACCAAAAATATCTGAGCTCCAAGCCCTGCTTCCAGTCAGAACATCCGGTTAAACTTTTTCCTGCTTCCTCATTCCACATCCTTATCATCTTACAGTCTACTATCCACAGAGCAGCCAAACTAATCCTTTAACATGCATATCAGGCTATATTTTTCCCCTGCTAAAAACAGACAGAATAAAACAAAACCCAAAACCTAAAACACAACAACGAAAAACCCTCTTTAATTCCTTCAGTTCCAATTAGAACAAAATCCCAACGCCTTACCATGGCCCATTAGGCCTTACCTGATCTAGGCCCTGGCTATTTCTCTATCTTTTTACACATGTCCCACTCACTCACTCTGCTATAGGTGCAATGGCCTTCTTGCTAGTCTTGGAACATGCCAAATGCAATCCCACCTCAGGACCTTTGCAGTTGCTATTCCCTCTTGCTCCACAGCTGACTCCACATCATTCTCGACTCAAGTGATGTCGTCTCTTCAGAGAATCTTCCCTGGTCATCCCACCTAAAGTAGTAACACCTACCTCAAGACACACATAATTAGTGACTCTCTACCTTATTTTTCAGTTTTTTCTTCATAGGACCTAACACTTATGGACATTCTCTTAATTACTTGTTTGCTAGTGTAGTTTCTTCTCCCAATAGTAGAATGCAAGCTCTATTTGAGCAGGGATCTACTCTGTCTTGGTCTTTGATATTCTCTCAGCAGCAGAACTTGGCCAGCACTCAGGAGACACCAAAAAACCCTGAATCAGGGCGCCTGGGTGGCTCAGTGGGTTAAAGCCTCTGCCTTCGGCTCAGGTCATGATCTCAGGGTCCTGAGATTGAGGCCCACATCGGGCTCCCTGCTCGGCAAGGAGCCTGCTTCCTCCTCTCTCTCTGACTACCTCTCAGCTTACTTGTGATATCTCTCTCTGTCTCTCTCTCTGTCTCTCTCTCTCTCTCTCTCTCTCTGTCAAATAAATAAATAAAATCTTAAAAAAAAAAAAACCCTGAATCACTTGGTTTCAATGTTCAGCCTTGTAGGTCTGCAGCTCAGTGCTTTAGAGTGAAGGCTTTGAAGCTGGACTGCCTGGGTTCACCAGCTCCCTCACTTCCTACAGGTGTAAACTTGTGCAAGTGGTTGAACTTCCCTGTGCATCAGTCTCCCCATATGCAAAACGGGGAGGATGATAGTGCCCATGGTGTTGAGCAGTGTGTTCAGATATGTGAAAGGCTTACAAAGTGCTTGTCACAGAATAAGCACTCAGTGCGTCTTCATTTATTTTATTCATTCTTAATCATTAGTCCATTCATCTAAATTCTTTTAAATTTTTATTTTTGAAATATTTAAATTTATTTTTAAATTTTTTTAATTTTTAAATTCATTTGAATTCTTAAAATTCATCTTTCATCGTTCTGCCCGCTGTATCTCATTTTTTATTTTCCTAACTTCATCAGTTTCATCCCTGTTCTGGGAGATCATCTGAAGTCCATTTCTTGTATTCAGCAGACCTACTGTGCTCAAGTTGGCATGCATTGCTTCCAATGCAGCTTTTAATTCAAGAGCCACAGTTGTAATCTCCGTGTCCTCCTTCCTTATCTCAGATTATTCCATTTGCAGGATCACTGTTTCTAAGTTCATGGTGTACTTTTCTTTTTGAAGCCAACTGAAATATCAACCAGGTAAGTACTGCCTACCTTCCTAACTTTTCTTCTGTTCCTTGCAATAGTTCTTTTTCTAAGGTAGGTAGATCCTCTAAATCTTGGAAATGATAGCTCATGCTCTCAGCGACCGAAGAATACTTCTTATTTATCCTCATGGAGCATCCTGGTTTGAACAAGAGTGAGGGGTTTCCCAGGACATGTGGCTTTCAGTGATAACACCAGGGAAGTCCCAAATGAACTGGCCGAGTGGGTCACCCGACCTCCAGCTGCAGAGAGCATCAAAAAGGGGCTCTGTTGTATTGGTACAGACATTCCCCTAAATCTATTTTATTTATTTATTTTTTACTTAATTACTTAAAATCTTTTTTTTTAAATAATATCTACACCCAGTTTGGAGTTCAAACTCATGATCCTGAAATCCTAAGCATGCAAAAGTCTCTCAGCAATAAAGGAAAACAACTTCCTTCAACCCTAAACCTCTAGCAGGCACCCCTTCTCCTTCCATTCGTTACTTAAGGAGTGGACCACCCTCACTATGGCCACTCTCCTCCCATTCACTCCTCAAACCACGGAGATGTGGCTTCCATGTTCTAACCATCGGCTGAGCCTTCTCTTGACAAGGTTACCACGATGTCCTCATGATTAAAATCCACCGAATGCTTCTTATTCCTTATTGAACATGGCTTCTCTACACATTCTTCCCTGCTGATTACTCCCCTCTTAAATCTCTTCCCACTTGCCCTCCACAACCCCAGACTCCTGGTTTCTCCCTGCTCTCTCACTATGCTTCCATTTCTGATATAAGCTCTCCTTCCCCAATTGTCACTGTTCCACAAGCTCTGTTCTAGAGCTTTCTCTTCTCACTACACATCCAGTGACCTCATCTTCAAATACGACCAAACCTGATGACTTTGAGATCTCAATCTCCAGCCCAGAATGCTGACTGGGCTCAACCTGAATATCCAGTTCCTCACGACTTTCCATTAGGCTTCTCCGAAGACACTTTCATCTCAAATCCCAAAGTGAACTCATCCTCTGCCATGGGCCCAATCCTGCTCTTCTTCCGGTGCTCTCCGTCTCAGCCAAAGGAACCATCAATCAATTGCTTGGGTGAGAAAGCCTTCTTTCTGACCCCTTCCCTCTCCTTCTTCACCCATATTTAATCACCCATCAATCAAGTCCTGTGAATTCTACCTGCTCTACTTTACCACCCCCCTGCCTCTTGGCTGTCTCCAGCCAACTCATCCTCCAAACTGAACCAGAGTCATCTAAGTAAATACATGTGATGTTGTTATCTTGGGATTGAAGGTTTACAGGGCCTTCTATGACCTGGTTCCTGCAGAATTCTCCAGGCTTTTTTTCCCCTAACAGTCCCCTACCTGGCTCACTCCCATTACTTTTTCTGGTGTTTGCTTAGATCCGATTTCCTCAGAGAGCTTTCCCAGATGCCCCTGAACCAGGTCAGGTCAATCATATGTGTTTCCTGAACATCTCTGTAACAGTATTTATCACATCCCTTGAAACGGCATGGAAGACTCGAACTCTCTGAAGACAAGAATTGTCCTGTTCACTGATACATCTCTAGTGCCTGGAACAGTGAATAATAAGCACTCATTAAGTCTGTTAAATAAATTAACAAACAGAAGTTCCTCATTATAAAGCTCTTATCTGTTTATTAGGCTCCCGAAGTCCTCTACTTGCCTTTGTGTTAGTCCAGTCCTTTCACCCGAAGAAAGTATTGTGCACCTGAAGAAAAACACAATTACTTCATTGGAGTGCTCTCAAAATAGCTAGAAGCAGCATGATGCAGGAGAGGCAGCCCCACTCCTGAGCTAGGAGACCAGGGCGCCAGTCCGCTCTGCTACTCTTGGTGTTCTTGTGGGTGACCCGCTTAACCTTTCTGGGCCTTAATTTCTCCATCTGCAAAATAAAATGGCTAATTTAGATCAGTGATTTTCAAAGTGTGCTCCATAGACTTGAATCAGAGGGTCCAGAGGTCCCTGCGACCCACTAAGACCCAAGCCACTCTGCTTCAATCTGTATTATGTGTTAGGATTTTTTTTTTTAAGATTTTATTTATTTATTTGACAGAGAGAGAGAGATTACAAGTAGGCAGAGAGGCAGGCAGAGAGACAGGGAGAGGAGGAAGCAGGCTCCCTGCTGAGCAGAGAGCCCGATGCGGGCCTCGATCCCAGGACGGGGAGATCATAACCTGAGCCGAAAGCAGAGGCTTTAACCCACTGAGCCACCCAGGCACCCTATGTGTTAGGAATTTTGGTAAGGTTTTACTTGGGAGATAAAAAAAAGTGTCCATAGCCAGAGCTAGTTTGGAAACAACTGTACCAGACGACTGCTGAATTCTATACACCCTTTACACGCTAACATTTAAAACAATTGAAAGCCATGGGTGTCAGTATCCAGAAGGTAGTTTCTAAAAGTATGTGAAGATTCTGTGGAAGTTTGGAGAGGGTGGGCTGGCTCTTCCTTCGGCTGTCAAGAAACTACTGGTTTTCATGCAACTCGACCCCATTATGCACATCTAGGAGGACACAGAGGCATTTCTGAATCCACAAAAATGAGTTATATAAAGGTCTTCATCCCTCAATCCCCTGATGTTAACAAGGAAGCTCAGGCAGAAGGCAGAGGTCTAAATGGTTTTCTTTAAGTCTCACTTCAGGTGGCTCATCACCCCACACCTGGTGACTCAGAGGCTGATCCAGCCTCACGCCTGAGAATGCATTGATTGGGGCCTTGCATCGACAGGGCCTTCCTTTTTGGGGGAAGTACTCAGCAGTTAGCGTGTGCCACAGACTATATTCAGACCTGGGCGTCCCCTAACGTGCCACTTGCTTGCCCTGGGTCTCAGTGGGGGACACCCTACTGTTTGGTATATCAGCATCAATCCCACACCCACCCTTTTCTTAAAAACTGTTTTTCCCACAGCCCCATTCTTTCTAATCATATAGTTTTGTGGGGTTTTTTTAGATTTTGTTTTTAAGTAATCTCTGTATGCAACATGGGGCTCAAACTTATAACCCTGAGATCAAGATCCGTGTGCTTTACCAACCGAACCAGTCCAGCACCCCACTAGTCATATATTTCTACGGGGAGTAGCCATATTCTTAGGTGACCAACTCTCCTGCTTAATCCCAGGGGAAGAACAGAATCCAGCTCTATTAGGAGTCCTTCCTCCTTCCTTGGGATTTTTAAGATTGCAAGTCAGGTGTACTTCTTTGCAGGGGAGCAAAGCTGTAAGATGTAAGGTATGGAAGCTTCCAGTGACCATCTGAGGAAAACTTGTTTGCGTGGAGAAAAAAGACAGCAGGCAGAGAAGAGAAAGGGATGGAGATAGTGCTGGTTGTGTGGAGCCCCTGAAGGCGGCTGTTCCTGCCGCCCAACTGCCTCTTACCTGCTCTTCATTGGGGCTCGGTTTTTCAAGGTGTCCTTGGATCCCATGAGCCAACAGATCCTTCTTTCTTCCTAAATTAATTCAAATTGGCTTTTAGACCCTTACAACTGAATTGACCCCAACTCTACAATAAGCCACTCAAATAGTAGGAGTCTGTTTCTTCACTTGCAGAACCTACTTGAAAGATTTTTGACAAGGACTAAGGAGATATGCAACTTTGTTAAAACTGTACTAAGCTGTCAATATGTAAGAAGTGATTATGACCCGTCTGATGATGAATATGATAGCAAGTGCCAGCCAGGTAGAGTTAGCTTAAATCACCCCTGCTGCTAGAAAGACAAGTGTGTTGTTGACTAGAAGACAGGAACTCAGTGGTGGATACCCACTGCTCATCTGTCCAGTTGCCCTCCCCTCCCCACTCACACACCCTACTTCTGGGTATCACTCCACCTCCATTCCAACCATTTGGTTTCCATGGGAGCTGCCCTATTCTTTCAAAATTCCATCCCTACTTTGGTTGATTGATGGGCCTCAGGAGAAGCACCAGACCCAATTGAGGCTAATGAATCCCTTTCCTGGGACTCTTTTCAAACTGTGGTAAAATATACATAAAGTAAAATCTATGATTTTTTCAAAGACTTTATTTTATTTGAGAGAGAAAGAGAGTAGGGGAAGGGGCAGAGGGAAAAGGAGAGAGAAAATCTCAAGCAGACTACCTGCTGAGCGTGGAGCCCAATGCAGGGCTTGACCCCAGGACACAGAGATCATGACCTGAGCTGAAACCAAGAGTCAGACATTTAACCAACTGAGCCACCAAGGCGCCCCTAAAATCCATGATCTTAAACCATTTTCAAGTGTGTAGTTCAGCAGTTATGTGCATTTACACTGTTGTACAACTAATATCCAAAACTTTTTCGTCTCGCAAACTTGAAACTCTATATCCATTAAACCACTCCCCATTTCCTCTGCTCTCCAGGCCTTGGCAAGCATCATTCTACTTACTGTCTCTATGAATCTGACTACTTTAGTTCCCTCATATAAGTGGAATCATACACTATTTGTCCTTTTTGTGACTGGCTTATTTTATTTAGCATAATATCCTCAAGGTTCATCCATGTTGGACCATGTGTCAGAAATTTCCTGCCTTCTTAAGGCTGAATAATATTCCATTGTATGTATATATCACATTTTGCTTATCCATTACACTTGAGGGTTATTTCCATTTTTTGGCTACTGTGAATAATGCTGCAATGAACATGGGTGTACAAAAATCTCTTCAAGACCCTGCTTTCCGTTCTGGGTACACACCCAGAAGTGGAACTGCTAGATCATTCGGCACTTCTATTTTTTATTTCTTGAGGAACCACTGTACTGTTTTCCGTAGCAGCTGTACCATTTTGCATTCCCACCAACATTGCACAAGGGTTTCAATTTCTCCACATACTCATCAACATCTGTTATTTCCTGGTTTTTAATAGGAGCCATCCTAATGGGTAGGTGTATGATATGCCGGCACTTCTGAATTTTATAGAAAGAATCAGCACAGTCTCTCTGCAAGAGCTCTAAGAGGTAAAGCTTAGGTGCTACTGGCAGCCTAGTCTCCCACCATGTAGAAAAAAGCCTGTTTGCAATGAGAGGAGACAGAGGCGTCTCCACAGCATCTGATTAGGTAGTACTGGTTGTGCCTGGGCCTTTTCTGTCCTTGAATCTGATGAGAAACCTAAGTAAACCTATCATAAATTCACCTTTTTGCTTCAGTTAGAGTTTGGCTTATTTCATTTTTTTTTTTAAAGATTTTATTTATTTGACAGAGAGAGACACAGGAAAAGAAGGAACACAAGCAGGGGAGTGGGAGAGGGAGAAGCAGGCTTCCCACCAAGCAGAGAGCCTGCTGTGGAGCTCGATCCCAGAACCCTGGGATTGTGACCTGTGCCACCCAGGTGCCCTGTTATTTCATTTTTTTTTTAATGTAGGCTCCATGCTAGGTGCCCCAATGTGGGGCTCGATCTCATGACCCTGAGAGGAAGACCTGAGCTAAGAATTAGATGCTTAACCTACGGAGCCACCTGGGCGTCCCAGAGTTTAGCTTATTTCATTGGTAACCATGAGTCTTGACTAAAATAAACATCTTAGTGAAAGGGTTAGTTACTTTGGGAATCTTTTGAACTCCTTCTTTTCTTGATTCCTTCTTATAGTAGTTGGGATATAAATAATTTGTACATTGAAAAAGTCCTAAAGGAATGCCCTTAATGAAGTAGCATAATGGTTAGAGCATGGGTTTGGAGTCAGCCCAAATTGGCTTCAAATCCTAGCTCAACAAATATTTAGTGAACGCCTCATAAGCCGCAGGCCCCCAGCAGGTGCCAGGGATAAAGCAGTTAACAATGGACAAAAACCCCTGCCCTCACAGAGCTTTCTTTCTAGTATTCAGCAAATCTGTGTTGACTATATGCCAGTCACCAGGAAGCACTCTGAACATATATGCCTGTTTATAAGGTGGGGATAGTAAGTTACCTTGTCCGTTTGTTTAAAGGAATCATTATGAGGTACACACATGCTTAACACACAAGGCCTGCCTGACACACGGCAAGCACTCAATGAAAAGCAGCCGTGTTTAACTTTAGACACAGAGTCATGCCTTGCAGACACTAGCCTCAGTACCTCTTGGGTGCTCAGTGTATGTCCTACATTTGTCTCAAAATAGGACTGACATCTTGATAGAATTTCCTCTCCAACTGGAGCCAGAGATAGTTATTGGTGATATGTGTTTTAGCAGAATAATGAGGCAAAAAAATATGGTGAGTGAGACACAGACTTTGGAGCCACTCACCTAGTTTCAAACCTAGCTTGTGCTCAGGAAAATCACTTAACTCTCTCAGTTTCCTCAGCTGAAAAATAGGGCTAATAACAATGATGATACGACCTCACAGAGCTGTTGTTGAGGACTAACTGAGTTATTATATGTAAAGTACTTAAAACTTGTCTGGCACATACTGCTATGTAAGTACATCCTAATGTTACTTATAAACTGCTATGGAGGGGTACCTGGTGGACTTGATCTCTGGGTCATGAGTTCAAGCCCCACACTGGCCAGAGATTACTTAAAAACAAAAACAACAAAAAAATACCATGGGAACACATAGGAAGGAGACACCCTTAGAGGTGCCAACCTAGATGAAGCTTTGTCTAAGGAGAGGACATCAGATTTGGGCCTTCAAGGATATATAGGAGTTCACTAGGTAAAAAGTAGCAGAAAGCATTCCAGATGAAGAAAACAGTTTAAGCAAATAAGCTAAGCCATGAAGAAATCATATCCATTAAAAAAACAACACAGGCCCTGGCTGGTTCATTCAGTGGAACATTCAACTCTTGATGTCAGGGTCGTAAGTTCAAGCTCCACACCAGGTATAGAGTTTACTTAAAAAAATTTTTTTTTAATTTTTATTTTTTTTTTAATTTTTATTTTTTTTAAAGATTTTATTTATTTAACAGAGAGAGAGAGATCACAAGTAGGCAGAGAGGCAGGCAGAGAGAGAGGAGGAAGCAGGCTCCCTGCTGAGCAGAGAGCCCAATGCGGGCCTCGATCCCAGGACCCTGAGATCATGACCTGAGCCAAAGGCAGAGGCTTTAACCCACTGAGCCACCCAGGCGCCCCAAAAAAATTTTTTTTAATTAAAAAAAAAAAACCAAAACCAGTAACAACATCTAATATGTGGTAGATAAAGTGCGAGGCACTGTTTCTGGCCATTAGTTTTGTGGACAACCAAACTAATCAATTTTGGGTTTCTTTTTCTTTTGACAGAGAGATCACAAGTAGGCAGATAGGCAGGCAGAGAGAGAGGGGGAAGCAGGCCCTCCGCTGAGCAGAGAGCCCGATGCGGGGCTCGATCCCAGGACCCTGAGATCGTGACCTGAGCCAAAAGCAGAGGCTTAACCCACTGAGCCACCCAGGCGCCCCCCAAACTAATCAGTTTTAAGTCAGAGCTTGACCTGATAACTTCTGAGAACTGACACTACACCATAAACCATCATTTCAGGAGCATTAACAATTTATCCACACAAAGCAAATCTAATTTATACCTACCATTTACTGGGAACTGCATTGCCAGTAAATGGCAACAACTATGCTGTTTTCAAAAGGACCTCATTTAATCCTTACAATGTCCCCTGGAATGGAGGAAGTAACTCCATTTTATATATAAGGAAACTCAGGCCACTTGAGCAATTTTCCCAAGGTCACAGAGACAGTATACTAGATAGGAAAGTGTTCAGCTGGAAGTACAAATAGCAGTTTTGGNTTTTGCCCCCCCCCCCCCCCCACATAAACAGAAGTCTGCAGGTAGGTAGTTAGAGCCCTTAGTTCAGTTACTCCACAATGGCACCAAAATACCTGTCATTCCTCCCCACCATCTTTAGAGTGTTAGCCATTTGGCCCTATGGCTCCTGCAGTCTCATGTTCCTTATGACACTTTTTAAATCCATCTTTAAAAATCTCACCAGCCAAGATTTTGTCCAGCTTTACTTTTTGAAGTATTTCAGCAGTCAGCTCATACAGCTCATTGATTTCACAGATGGGGAAAGAGATTTGCCCCTAGCAAGATATCAAAGCTAATTAGTTATACCAGCCTGGAGTCCAGTGCTCTTTCTATGATACAAGTATTTAGTGGAGACTGCAAGTTGCCCACCAAAATCTGTTCTCCCATTTTTTCTTGGTATGTGGCTTGACTACATTTCTCAGCCTCCTTTGCAGGTAAGAGTGGACAGCCATATGACTAAGTTCCTGCCAGTGGAAAGTGTGAGGTATGTGTGCCACTGCAGGGTCCAGGCCTTAAGGTTCTGGGGGTCTCCTCTGTGCTCTTTTTCCCCTTCCCACTGGCTGGAAGCAGTGATGACCCAGCTTCACTCATGCAGATGATAAAATGACAATGCCCACCCAGAGGATGGAAAAGCACCATGATATAAAGAACCTGTCCATGTCCCTGAATGACTGCTTGGAGCACAGCTGCCCCACTGACCTGGACTGCTCACTTCAGAAATGTTAACTCCCCCTCAGACTTGTTATGTGAGAAAGAAACAAACTTCTTTGTTCCTTAAGCCACTGTATTGTTTTTTTTTTTTTAAGATTTTATTTATTTATTTGACACAGAGAGAGATCACAAGTAGGCAGAGAGGCAGGCAGAGAGGCAAGCAGAGAGAGAGGGAGAAGTAGGCTCCCCGCTGAACAGAAAGCCCGATACGGGCCTCGATTCCAGGACCCTGAGATCATGACCTGAGCCGAAGGCAGAGGCTTTAACCCACTGAGCCACCCAGGCGCCCAAGCCACTGTATTGTTGAGCTTCTTTGTTATAGCAGCTTAGCCTTTTATCCTAACTAATACGACCATGCAGCTTCCTTTGTACGTATTCAGAAGACTTATAAAACTTATAAACTTATAAAGATAAGTGACCAGTTAGCCATCTTTTTAGAAAATAGCCCTAACTGCCCCAGCACATGAACTGAAATACTGAAATTCCTTCCTGTGGCTACTATCTCAAGATTTTCTTCATCCTGGTTAAGGTTATTTAATGGTTAAAACAGATCATCTATGTAAAGACCTACTTAGCTTTTATGCTTTCATGTAATTATTTCAACAAATACTTGATTTTCTAGATGTTGGGGATATACAGACAGGTCACTACCTCCATAAAACCTTGCCTTCTAGTGTTTTTTTGTTGGTGGTGTTTTTAATGTCGTGTTTTAAGCAGAAAAACCTCTTTGTAGGAACTGAGGCTAAGCATACAGTTACTGAGAGTTACAAAGGATCAAACCACACACCTATAGATGAACTATTTTCCTGCTTAGCCCTAAAAATCAAGCAAAATATTTTAAAGACTAAGAACCCAGCTCTTTGATATTCAGAGTAGAAGTATTTCCTACCCACTTAAAAACATTGCCTGAACTACAAGAAGTGTAGAATCTTTCTTTGTCGACATTATCTCAATAAAACTGGGACAAAAAAATTTTTACTGACAGTGGTAGATGGGCCAAATAGTTTGCTGAGTGCTGGAATTAATTACCAAAGCCATTTAGAGAGCACTGCTGTGGACTGGAGACCCTGAGCACCTGGACCGAAGGACTTGGCTTTTCTGGGGATTAGCTGAGGCCAGATGGTACAAAATGGCACTCCTCACCCTCCCTCCAGGCTGAACAGATAGCCTAGAGCTGGTCTCTGTGGTCCTTTCCAACTCTCAAATGAGATCTGGAATGAGATACTTAGTAGTGGTAACAGAGGGAAACGGAGGTTTGTCCTGGCTTTGCTGCAACCTGCTCTATGGTTATGGAACATCCATGTTTTGGGCCTCAGTTGCCCCATCTGCACAAGAAGGTGCTAAGGATCCTTTCATCTTTATATTTATGACAATCACTAGGAAGAACTACTTTCCTTCCTTACACTGAAAAGCAAGGTCATTCAGAAGGCAGCAGGCAGAGAAGGGGAAATCTACCTCCGTGCAGGGCCTCAGACCAGGGCACCAAGCTGATTTCTACTGAGTGTTCCTTTTCCCTAGGCTCCCTGCTGATGGTGAAGGAATTCCATCTTGTTGAATTTACAGTTTCTAAGGATAGACGCAGTGGGCACAACCACAGTGCCTTAAATTTCATAGGTACTTCATAAATACTAGGCACTTGGATTTCTTTCTTTCAGGAAATTCCTGATTTCCAACTGCCATAGAGATAGCAGTGGATTCAATGAGAAGCTGCTGCTCCAGGTATTTCAGGTGAAAGGATTAGAGGCTTTTGGAGGTAGGATTATTAAAACTAGTTTTTCCTGCTTCTCCACTGAAACTTTTTTTAAAGCTTTAAAATACATTTAGTGACTTGAGTGAAGGGCATTTCAGAGACAAAGGCTCCTCCTAAAATTACAGCCGGCTTAATAGTGTCTCAGCTCCCGCCGGCTGCTCCATTGCTGTGCTCCTGTGCTAGTCCCTCTGCCCATTGGTTAATGGGAAGAGAAACAGCCTCTCCCTCCCATGACTATGTGAGAAGAGACAGTATATAAAGCACTTGGTCCTGTTTGACTCACAGTTAAGTATCCATCCCCACTTCCAGTGGGAAGATGTGACCTTCTGCTCTGTTAGCTCCAGAAGTAGTTAATATAAAACTGATTGGGAAAACTATATTATGTTCCATGTAAAGAACAACATGGGGTGGATACAAAGATAATTTCTTCTTTGACTTAGAAAAACTTACTCTCGAAATTCAAAGTTATTAAAAATGGGTAAAGCTCAATAAAACTCAAGGGGTCCAGGATATCCCACAGAGTGTGGAAGGAGGGAGGAGAAACCACTGAAGTCATGTTGAGAACCTCAGCTTTCCAGGTCACGTTGCAAACCTGGCTCCAAACCCCTGCCCTAGACCTGGCTCCAAACCTCTGCCCTAGCATCCTGCTGTGCCGTGTCACGTGCCTTCCCCCAACACATGCACACCATCCCACACACCAAGGATGGGGGCAGGGCCTCAGATTCCTTGCTCTTACAGTTAATGTGATTTCTTTGCAGCCTTATTACAGCTATAATTCAGTAATTATTTAATCCTGGATTTAATCCTTCCTGGATCATCACTGTAGCCTCTGAGTCTAGCAAAGCACCAAGCACTTGGTAAGTTCTGAGGTATCTCCTGACTCAATGAATGGGCTGGTCATAGCTTAAGAATTCGTCAGAGACTGGTTTGGGCCTAAACCCTAGCATCTGAATGAAGTTCAGTATATGAGGTAAGTGAACCCTGCTGGAGTTAACTGGGGAATCTAGGGTAAATGGTTAAGGCCCAACACAAGAGACCTGACAGAGGTAGCAGGAGAAATCCATGCACACCCACATGCTGCTAACAGGTGAGGTGACAGATAAAGATAGTATGTGCTAAATGCTATCTTTTGGGTAAGGGCTGGGGAAAGAATATATATTTCTATTTATTCATTTTTGCATTAAAGAACTCTTGAGAGGGGCACCGGGTGACTCAGTCGTTAAGCGTCTGCCTTCAGCTCAGGTCATGATCCCAGGGTCCTGGGATGGAGCCCTACATCAGGCTCCCTGCTTATCAGGAAGCCTCCTTCTCCCTCTCCCACTCCCCCTGCTTATGTTCCCTCTCTCACTGTCTCTCTCTGTCAAATAAATAAATAAAATCTTTTAAATAAATAAATAAATAAATATAAAAAACTAATAAGTATCTATTTGGGGAGAAGGGGACAGAGATGGGAGCAAGATTTCTCAATGAATGTCTTTTTTTTTTTTAAGATTTTATTTAGGGGCACCCAGATGGCTCAGTTGGTTGAGCGTCTGCCTTCTGCTCAGGTCATGATCTCTCAGGGTCCTGGGATGGAGCCCCATGTCAGGCTCCCTGCTGGGTGGGGAGTCTGCTCTCCCTCTACCCCCTCCCCCCCCCACTTGTGCTCTCTCTCTCAAATACAAAACGTTTTTTTTTTTTTAAATAAAGATTTTATTTATTTCAGAGAGAGAGCAAGAGAGCCACCCAGGTGCCTGTCAATGAATGTCTTTTGATATCATTTTGATTTTTGTACTATGTAAACAAATTCAGTGAAAAAAATAAGACTTAAAAAATGTTAGAAGGAAAAAGAAAAAAAAAGGTAAGGCTATGGAATTCAGCACTGTTTTAAAAAAGGTCATCCAGGATTGATAGTTCTTTACCCTCTCCTCCTACACACAGCTAACCAAGAACTGCTTTTTAAGGTCCAGCAGAAATGCTCCTTCTTCCTCTCCCCCCTCTCTTCCCTCCCCTCCAAAGTACAATTCTACACACCTCTTATAGCCTTTAGATATTCTCTTCCCTAGACTGGCTGTTTGTACAGTATGAACAAAGCTCCCTGAAAACAAGAATGACATCTCATTTGATCTCCATTTTCCCTCTAGCCTCTCATATAGTAGATTCTGAACAAATAAAGTATTACTTGAGTGAGGTTATGGCTTAATGGATACACCCTGTTTAGGGTAATGAAAAATTTTGGAAATAGAGGTGATAGTTGCATAGCACTATGAATGTAATTAATGCTGCTGAACTGTAAACACAAAAATGCTTAATTTTATGCTAAATACATATATATACTCAACATTGCTGAAAATCACACATCTCCAATAACCCTCTATGTCTTCCAGGAATATAGTAAGTGCTCAATTAACATTTGCTAAATAATCACTAAACAGTATGATCATAAGAAGACTGTCAAGTTTGAGAAAAAGCTATCATGTTTTTGTTTTGTCGTCGTTGTTTGTGTTGTTTTTCTCTTGTGATTTTTTTTTTAAGTAGGCTCTAAGCCCAGTGTGGAGCCCAGTGCAGGACCTGAACTCATGACCCTAAGATCAAGACCTGAGCTGAGGTCAAGAGTAGGATGCTTAACCAACTGAGCCACCCAGGTGCCCCAATGCTATCATGTATGTTGATTACAAAGCCTACTGTGTATAAACTAGAAATGGAATATATATGTGTTTTTAAGGACTAAAGAGACTCTTGGAAGCTTTTGCTTTATTTAACTTTTAATAAAAATACAGACTCTTAACTCAATATAGAAAGATAGCAGTGACAGAAATTATTAAACAGGAGGGGCTCAACAAATGTCAAAGTCTGTAGTTTTCAAGCCACATCACGACCACCTCCTTCTCTCCTTCTCAGTGGAATTCCAAGAACTGGCTGAGTTCACTTAAGCATCTCACTGGGGCTGGGCCTTTCCTGCCATTCACCCAAATTCAGAACTCCTGATTTGTGGTTCACAATACTTCAGTCTTCTTTTATAAAAGTATCTGGAAATGAGGTATTTTTAGCCAGAGTCAGGGACATAAAACTTCTTTTTTAAGGGATATAGGAAATTCAGGTATTCATTACCAAAAAGATCCTCAAGTATTAAAAAGTGCAATCTGTGCCTCTTTCAAAAATAGAACCTTTAAGGTTGAAAGAAAAAAAATTCCTTCCCAAAATCATCATCACCAGGCACATCAGCCAAACAAGGAGCTAACAAGACCTGCTGTTTCCATGACAAAGAACATGAGACTTTAAAACTATACCACTGAAGAAAGAAAATGGGGGGGGGGGGGGGCGCTTTCTGCACAGCACTCCTCAATCCAGACAGGGACACAGACATAACCCTCCCTCCTGAACTGGGTCCCTACCTGTGCATAGGTTACTGGACATTTCTCTTTAAACACCAGATTTCAGCTCTTTCTCATTCTGCCCTGGGGATCCTTTATCTTTAAGCTCTTTGTCACAGTCTGGAGAAATACTCTGACTCTCTATGGTAGCGAGAGCATCCAAGTCCAATCTTCTTCTCTTCTTCAGTTGGTGCAAGTGGGATTTGGACTTTATATGTGCTAAGACAAAACAAAACAAAAACAACTCATTAGCACTTTCTAGAATCAATCCTAGAAGCATACGAAATTAACTATACAATCCTTTTCTTTAACAATAACAGGATCAACATGTACTGGTATAGCTGTGTAGCATTTTTATGGGAAGGCGAAGTTACATGGCAAGCAAACTATCACGCATTAAGTGTACCCTGCTGGGTGCTTTACATCACTAATCCTCACAGCCATCTTGCAGGACAGTATTATTCAGCTCATTTTATACAGGAGGAAACTGAATTTCACCAAGGACTTAGATTTTGTCCAAGGACACACAGCACGTTAAGTTCTTCGGCTCACCTATAGTAAAAAAAAGAGACCAAATTTTCCAGAATCAGGGCTCGGGACTCAATCTTCCAAAACGGGGCTTCTTGATACAGAGAGATTACCTTTCAACTCACTTAGCTAAAAAGTTACAAATCCAAATCCTTGTCTGTATTGCAGGACAGATGCTCTGTCCCACATCAGACCTAGAGCTGTCCTTGCACTTCTTCCCTGCTCACACAGGTTATCCCTGCTGATATGACATCCCTCTGCTGGGCTAGACAAGCCATTTGAATGACTAACCTACAAAGTTCACATTCTCCAAGCACACAATGCTCCAGGGAGATAACAGGAAGCATTCTTCTCTGTCGATCCTTTTTGAGGGCCCACAGAAGCAGTAAAGCTGAAAGGTCATGTTGCCTGATACCCATTTCTGACCTCTCACCACAAAAACTGTTCCCAGCCTCTGATTAACTCATACTAGCTTCTTTTTACTTATGCTTTTTCAAGGAAATTTTCTTTGGAAGCCTCTAGAGATAGGCAATTAGATTAAATTAACTTTGATACCTATTAAAAACATCATTTTAAGGGTTTCAAAGCAAAAAACAAGTAAGGAAGAGGTTAGAAGTCAAAGAAAAGTTTACTTGGGGGAAAAAAATCAGCTTTATTCTCCAGCTAGAGCCTAAGGCAAAAAAAGGGCTTCTGGCCTGGCTCTCCATGGCAGCAGGAGATGGGAGCAAGGACTTGACAGATGGCACTATAGAAGGGCTCACACAAGCTAAGCTCACAAAGGCTCACAAATGTTGTTTCTTTAAGGCTATCCCTGAAGGGCATTCGACAAATCGAACCACCAAGTTTCCTTTAAAAAAACAATCAGACACTCTCTTTCTCTCCCCCTTTCATCATTATAAACCAACGACAATTGAGGCTTCTTCTGCTGCTTGGGCAAATCACAGCCATCCCCAATCTCTGACAATGGAGTTCATTTTGCCAGCATTACCAGTTAACAGAACTAATCATTCTATTGGTTGGTATGGGGAGAAAACTATTTCTAGGAGAATCCCATGCAAGGCAGTACTCTGAACAGGATACCCACTAGCCACTGGGTCCCTACAAGCCCTACTGTGCTCAAAAGGAGTGAGCCTTAAAAAAATTTCCAAATACAATGTAAACATAAGACTTGGGAGGCCCTGTCCCTTTCTGGGCTTTGACTAGAGGACTGCAAGAATCCGACAGGGGAGTTCAGTGTAACTCTGTGGCAGAGGCGGATCCAGGCTCTAAAGGAGTGAAAGAGAGCCCGAGGTTAGGGCCCATGATGGTTGGTCAGAAGTACCTTTAAAGAAGGCATCACCCTTTGGCCACCTCCTTTATACAAGTCTGACAGTCTTGCTTTCACAGCTTCTTCTTCTTCTTCTTCTTCTTCTTCTTTTTTTAAGATTTATTTATTTGAAAGAGTGTGTGCACATGCGTGGGGTGGGGGAAGCAGCAACAGAGACAGAGAGAGGCACTCCCAAAAGTAGACTCCCGCTGAGCGCAGTTCATGACGTGAGCTACAACCAAGAATTGGATGCTTAACCTACTAAGCCACCCAGGTGCCCCTTCTTTCACAGCTTCTCTTAACACTTTTCATCACAGCTTTAGCAATCGCCACCATTTCAATATATCGCCTTAAAAATTACCAAAGAGACCCCACTTTCAAAGAATGTACTCGGGAGGAGTAAGTGAACATCCCCCCACCCTCCCAGCTGTTTCTGCTTCTTTGTCCTCTTGAGTGAGTTGGCTGGTTTCCCTTACAATCCCACCTCATCCACACTGAGTTCTAATCATGAAACGCCAAGAAACTCCTAGAAGGTACGATCAGGAAAGTCAAAGGAGCTCTGGAAAATTAACTGCAGATCTCTCAGTATAAAATATCTACTCTAGGGGTGCCTGGGTGGCTCAATTTAGCTAAGCGTCTGCCCTCAGCTCAGGTCATGATCCCAGGGTCCTGGGATTGAGCCCCACACTGGTGGTGGGGGGGGCGGGCATTGGCCTTCCTCAGTGGGGAGCCTGCTTCTCCCTTTCCCTCTGCCTGCCACTCCCCCTGCTTGTGCTTGTGCACTCTCTCTTCACTCTTTCTGTCAAATAAATAAAATCTTAAAAAATAAGTAATATAAAACATTTACTCTAGCTGAAGACAGTGCATATGATCTTCCTTTGAAATTCAGAATACAAAGATAACTCTCCAAAAATGGGAAAGTCTCCATGAAATTTGAGTACTTAGGGGCTCTTAGTACTTAGGGATAGCTCTGGCTATCCCTTTACAAATAAGCAGACTCCAGCATTCAAGGTCTATCAAAGACCTTAAATTTCACGAAGTCACTGTGATCCATCCTTACAGATTTCTCCATGCCCTTCCCAGACTCTACCTGCCCATTCACGGTCCCCAATGATGATTCGATCACAGAGATCACACATGTGATAACTTCTCTTGTTCTCCATTTCGTTGCATGCTGTCTTTACTGGAGCAGCTGCAGGCCTGTGGCCCTGAAAAAACAAGGGGGATGAGGGAGCAGGATGGGAGAGAAGCGATCCGACTCTATGAGATTTGGATCTCATTCTCTGATATTAAGGGGAGTGGGATTTTCCCAAGATTCCTTTTTCTCATCCCAGAGAACAGGTGGACTACGGACAGATTTTAGCAACAACCTTTCTAAATGTGAAAGCAGAAACACAGCCTCCAAGGATCCAAAAGCAGCCAGCTCTTCTGCTCTATTCCATGGAATAAAAAGCTTGGTTTCCTACCAACAAAGGTGCCAGCTACAGAAAGCTCTCTGAAAGCCAGACAATACGCAGTACTGTGATTAATAATCACCTGGATGAAACTTTGCACGATTTCAAGAGCAGGTTCAAGAACAGACTCTTCCCACTTCGAGACATCAGATACTTCTAAGCCATATACTGGGGGAACACTGGGACCAGGTCCTAATGATGACAAAGAGAAGTTGTGAGAAGTCAGCCTCCAAGACCCAATCAATTCCGCTCCCAGGACTCTAAAATCCTCAAAGGAAACATAAGGGGCCAAAGGAATAAACATTCTGATCATGCCATTCATTCTAGCCAGAAACATGAACCAAACAACCACACACAATCCAAGAATGACCTAGAAGGTTCACTAATCTGTAGCCAACAAGTCCAGCTATATAATCCAGAGACTTCTAGAGACAGGATCTTCCAGATCAGTCAGAAAAAAAAGAACACAGTAACGGCTCTCGTGACTACCATGTGGGCTACAATATGAAGATAGCATAACATAGGAGTAAATAAACTAAGAATTTGAAGTAAATGCCTGTTCATCTTTCAGTGATGTTCCTCTCGTGGCAAGAGAGTTCACAGCTTTCTTTATGAGCAGACGCTAGTGTCAGGTTTATACATATCCCTTCAGCAGTACGGCATTCATGAAACTTGTTGATAACGTAAGGATATTCAGGAACAGAAGAATATCAATCGATAAGCCACTAAATCTGAGAACCAGAAAGAAGCCTTGAAACTGAACTAGATGAGCCCCTTCTTTTATGAAACAGATCTAGAGGAGTATTCAAGAAACACTCTTTGGTAAATACTTCTGAATGGAGAGGCGACTAGGGATAGCCTAGAGTACAGCTACAGACAGGCATTCCATCCATTGGAGCCAACACTGTTTAGTCTCTGCTGGTAGCTTCCCCTGTCTATGGACACACTAAATTGCCTTCCACAGCTAGGTCAAGTCAGTTGCCTAAAGGCAAAGAGCATCTCCCCATGGACAAAAACATCAAAGTCCTTAAGATGCCAATGGCTGGCAGGTGCTGGCCTTTTGATTGTGACAACCACAAGTAAGATTCTTCATAAAATGGACTGGGCTGCACCTGCCACCACACGGAAAGGTGAGACTGGGAGGGTGCAGGCAGCATCCACAGCACACCTGGCCTTGGCTAAGCTCTGCACCTGTTTCCAGGCCACTCTATATTTTCCTTTCCCCTCTGAGTCCTTTGTTGGGCTTCTCTGCCCTGTCTAAGCACCTTTCAACAAGTTCTCGGCTCCCAGCTGCTATTTCTGGCTTGGGTCCAAGGCCAAGTTGGGGCGGGGAAGTCCCTTTGGCTTCTTGCCAGAGCCATGTCCCAGCAGACTAGCCCTGGCCAATCACACACAGCTCCTGGTTTACAAGGCAGCTGTTCCTTTCACTCTAGCACCAGGATTGAGCCGGCATACACATGAATGAGGAATGGGCAGATGATGCACTGTGCCATCAATCCCTCCTGACTAAGAGACGGGGGAGTTATCGTGGCTTTACCACAGGAGGAAGTTTCAAATCATTACAAAAAACATCTTTTGTTATAGACTAACTGTTAGCCCTGGGGAGAAGAGAAGCTGCATTAGAAATCTGTAGTAGTGAATTTCAGTCGATGCAATTCAATTTCTATTTTAGCTGAAGCCAAGAATTCTCCTATCTGACAGGACATGCAGAAAAAGCAGGGTAAGTAGAAGTAAGTATAAAGAGCCCCTTGGTGCCAGAACGATCCCGGAGAGGCCTGGCAGAGAGCGAGCACGGGAGAGAGAACTTCATCAATTAGTGATCAACAACATGGATTGAGGTGTTTCTGTTCAGAGACCCTGAAGAGCAGAGTGGAGGCCTCAGCTGTCCTTATCTATAACTGAAAGCAGAAGTCTAACGTCAAAAGGCAAACGGGATGATTCAGAAGCAGGTTTAAAAAGTCCCCATAAGATAAAGTTGGTGTTTCACTTAATCTCCTTTAAGTTAATCTCCTTTTAGCTCATAACCACACAATTTCTTACCGGAGGCCCAATACCAATGGTGTCTAGCTAAAGTTATAGCTACAGGAAACAAGAAGAGAGCTATAAAGTACTGAGGGAATGTCAGGCCTGTACTCAATACTGCTTATCCAGCTGGCAGATTTTTGGCAATAATTTAACTTCTTGAAGGCTCCACTAGCTTATCTGCAAAAATAAAAGAATAACACCTACCTCGCAGGCTCAGTAATATATGTATAGCACCAATTTTAGTGTCAAAGACACAGAACAAGGTCAAATGAAGGAGAATTTCCTTCCCTGTTCCTTAAAAGTGCTGTTTAATTGAAGGCAAAGCTAAAGCACTAGGAAGCACCACATACATGAATGTGAAGGCAACTCTGGGAGCACTGGTATAGGTTTGACTTTTGAAACTGCTCACTTGGTCTAAGAATCATTTTCTTTTTTTTTCCTTTTTTTTAGTAATCTCTACACCCAGCATGGGGCCCAAACTCACAACCCCTGAGATCACATGCTCTTCCAACTGAGCCTGAGAACCATTTGAATTAGGAAAGCCTCCCTAAAGAAATCTGACTCCACTTCAAGTACAAAATCTGAAGCTAAAGTCAACCTTGAGCAGTGACTCTACGAAGATGTTGCTAGTATGCTCTTACCTGTTTGCAGCCAGCACCCGTGTGTTCAACTCCTCATTGGAAAGATTTGTTTTCTGAGACATTACAAAGAAGTATCCCTGCACAGTAGACCCTCTCCCAGATCAGGTCCCCAAAGCTTAGGAAAGGTCCAGAAACTAAAGTTCCTTTTCTGGGTGAGCTAAGGACATCTATAGTCTACTGGAAACAGAACCAGGGGATAAGGAAAAACATGAGACTTACTGCTCAAAAAACGGTTTTTAACCCATCGGTTTTGCTTCCGGGCATATCTCTTAGTCACTTGTTTGAGAGACTCAATACCTGAAAAACAAGGTAGATCTAAGAACCTCTAAGTTCTGACCCAGCCAAAAGGCAAGACCTTCCAGCCCAGCAGAAGAGAAAAATCAACCATAGCAGCACACTGGAGTATACTTGGTAGACAAAAACCTCAATTCTGAGTTGAAGGCCATTTGGGACTCTTCTGGCTTTAGCTCTTTCTCAGACTATACCAGTGGGGTACTCTGCCACCCAAGGATGTCCAAGGCTAGGTTAGATGGAAGAATTCACACCTTTCTTTAGAAGCTGGTTACTAGTCTCTGGTGTGCATTTTCCCTCAGTGACCAGGTACTCGTGAAATTCCTTGAAGCCAATGGATTGGAAAATACCATGTTGATAGTCCTGGCTGGGAACAGGAGAGCATCAGCAGATGAGCCACTGCACCTGAGAGGCCTTAGAGAAGATCTAGCTGAGTCATTTCATCTCACAGATGAGAAACTGAGATCCTCAACAGTTACTGCTTCTCTAAACTCCTTCCTCCACCACCCCTCACCAGCTCCCTGGTTAGTTCCCTTGAAAATTAATTCCTGGGAATATTTGACAGATTAGAAAAGTGCAACTGTAACAAGTACACCAGACCTCCTTCCAACAAGCCTTGCCAATGCCAAGTACAAAGGCTAATAAACAAGTAGATCCAAAGCCAGTATTAGTATTACATTTATAGTCTTGACCATAAGCAAAGGAGGGAGAGTAGGTCAAAGAAATAGCCAAATCCTCACCTATTTTCTGCAACTTTCTTCTGATTATAGCGTCTGTGAAAATCTCTTAGTTCATCCAAGAGCCCAGCAGCAAGCATGTCATCCACCCTCTTATCCAAGCGCTCATCTAGAACTTCAATCACATTAGCCCATTAACCAGCAAGCCTGTCGTAGGTGCCCACTAGACACTTACATGATGAATGGACAGGCTGCCACAAGAAGAACATTTGTTCAAATGGAAGAAAGGGTTCAGAGTTCAAAGGTTATAGAATAACTCATATTGTATTTGTCATACTTAAGACTGCACTTCAATAAAAACAGCCAAAACAAAACACAGGTCTTATTATATAAAGAGAAAGCATATAATTACAGCTATTAGGAAGGACAAATATTTTATTATGGAATGTATATTCATCGTTTACTTTAGAGGTAGCTGAGAGACCCCTGGGTTATCCTTCTTACTTTTTTCCATTATATTTGTTACTCTAACTTAGTGTTCTTTTGCATTTAAGAACTTTCAGATGACACCTTGGATAGGAACAAGGAACTTTAATCCAAAGCCATCCTAGGTACATCTTGAACTACTGAGCCAAACAAAGGAGCAAAGAGTCAGGGGTCATAATCATTCAGATGTGATGGTCAAACTTTATTATGACCAAAGGTGGTGGTCAGCTGTATGAATCAGATTCCATTATTTTATGCTGAATTGCAATACGTATTTTTATTCACAAAAATTTCATTTAAAAAATTACCTTTTTCTATGAACTTGCACATCAGATTAATTTAACAAATTGTCATCATTTCAACCATGCTCTACATTATCTGCCATTGCTACTTCTCAGCCTGCAGTAACAGCAATCTTTTATCCTATATTCCTAAAAAGTTTATATTAAGGACCCACCATGTGTGATGCATACTCTGAGTACTTTGTATGTTGTAATTCATCTAATCCTCAACACATATATGTATTATTATTATTATTATTATTATTAATTCAACTTTACAGAAGAGAAAATTGGGGCACAGGAAGGTTAACTAACTTGCCTTGAAACTCACATAGCTAGAAGATGGTGGAGCAGGAATCTGAATCCAGACAGTTTGGCTCAGAGACTGTGTCCTTAATCGCTACACTACGCTGCCTGTTCACATACAGACCTAGCTCATAGGTTACCCTTAAAAATGGGTATCCCTTCTCTGTGGCCTCACAGTACTTTCTAGCCCAGCATTTATCACAATGTAGTATCTATATTTGTTTGCTGCCCCACTAGACTGGGAGCTCCTAAAAACCAGGCATGGTCTCACATTCATCTCTGAAATCCAAGTAACTATGCAGCATTCTTGGCACTTCCTCAAATGCTTAATTAACGTTAACTGGATGAAGTTAGTACTATCACAAGGCATTATCATACTTTACAAATAAAAAACAACCATAATCAGGCTAGTTAACTAACCATCATACCCATTTCTCAAGCCTGTTGCTTCTAGAATCATCAGTGATGCAGCCTCAACCCAGCCAATCCAGGGAGTCAGACCCCCTTCCTCAGAGCCTTCCTTCTCTTTCTCTTCAGACCTTCCCTGGATGGCAGTCTCTTACCCATCCCACCCATCTCCTCTCATCCCATCCTTGGTATCTTATCCTAGTGCCACGGCCACCCTACTTCCCTTTCCAGACAGATACCTAAGGAAAGGTACTGTGCCTTACTAAGTTAATGAATCATGGTAATTATAAAATTAAGAGCTAACACTTGTTTAGTTCTTATTAAGAGCCATTCGTGGTTCTGAGCATTTTATATATCTGGGCATTGTATATATATATATATATATATACATATATATATATATATATATAAAATAAGCTCTACTTCAGATGGACTCTAAGGCAGCAAAGGGCATTTACCTGTCTGGTCAGCATGAAGCCAGAGGATGCAAAGGTTAGGGAATTTCAGAGGGCCTCCAAGAGGACCACCACCTTCCTCTGCATGTTGACGATGAAGAAATTCACTGTGAGAGATTCCCGTTTCTTCAAACACTTGCAAGCTCCTAAGACATTTAAAGGGGCGGGGGGGGAGGGCACACCCATAAAAACCATTAGAAAATACTGATTCTCAAATGAAACAAGAGAGGCTATTTATTATAGAACACCTCTTTCTCATTTTCACTGCATAAGCTCCTGAAGCCATGAAGGTCTGGGGTTATTCCAGCTACTCAGAAAACAGTCCCAAAGAAAATTTTAGGTCAAGAATAATACTATTCTTCTAAACATACATTAATTTCTCTAAACTCAGGTTCAGAAACAGTAGGCTTCTCCCACACAAATGGAATGGGACTCACTCACCTTCAGGTAAGCAGTAAAAGAGCTTATTTGGGAGACTGTTACAAGCCAGCAAGTCCAGTCTCGCTGGAACGCCTTTCCCACAGTACAAAAGTATGTTGTATATCCAGCTCATCAACTTTTTTATATAGGTCTAGAATTAACGAAGAATACTTCTGACTGGTTTGGTCCTCTACTAGCACAAAGACCACTGAAGAAAGAACTCACATAGTTACTCTTCAACCACCCTCCACTCTGTCTGCCTCTACTAGTTATGCAGCCCTAGGTAATGCAACTCTCAAACCTTATACTCCACCACTCTGGGTAACTGCAACTTAACAGCCTGAAAGTGATCTTTCCCTCCCAACCCAATTCTATTTCCTGAAATCCTAATACAAGAGTAGAGACCCCTCATCTTTCTGTACCACCAGTCACTCAAAGAGGACCTATGAGAACAAATCGTGGTAATAGATAATCTCAATTATCTGGAGGTTAGGAAACAGTCTCAAACTAAAAGAAAAATGAGGAATGCTTGATTGGCTCAGTGAGTTGAGCACCTGCCTTTAGCTCAGGTCATGATCTTCGGGTCCTGGGATGGAGCCCTACATTGGGCTCCCTATTCTATGGGCAGTCTGCTTCTCCCTCAGCCCCTCCACCCCCACCCCCTGCTTGTGCTCTTTCTCTCTCAAATGAATAAATAAAAAGCCTTTAAAAAAAAAAAAAAAGAAAAGAAAGATGAACAAAGTCCTCCAGTCCTGAAGAAGGGACTCTAGAACTCTTGTTTAGAAGCTACTGACTCTAAGACACAATTCTTGACTCCTTACTAGTTTAGAAGTAACAAAATGCAGAGAGGTGATAGGAAAAAACTCATTAATAGAAAGAGAAGATAATGAAGACCCAACTCTAGAATATGTCATAAAACAACATAAAAATGTTCATCATTAATGTTCCTGTTCTCCAAAAATTTTTGAAAGATATCTACTAAAATGTTTTTTAAAATAAAATGTTTGGATACTGAAAGTATAAATTTCATTTATCTAGAATGTGCATTATCACCTGAGGCGATACTGCTCTCAAGAGGGCAAAAAACCTTAGACATTACAATGCTGTGTGACACTCCGCGGGGCAACCACACCCAAAGAAATATTATTCTTTAGTACTAAATTCCATGGAGGACAGGGAGGCAGGGAAGCGGAATTAGGACAAAATTTTCTAAAAAGTCTCTGGGTCTGTATGGTGTGGTGGGAGATAATGAAATAGGATTAAGAAACACTTACCTAGATTATTCATTTGAGTAGACTACTTCACAATCCCTATCAATACCAGATGGGGCTATAGTATTTAATCTGTGTAATCAACCATCCTTCATTAGATCCTCTACTCTACTTCATTAGATATGGTATCACTCCCAACACTGCAGAAGAATAGACTTAACACACAAAGAGGCTGCAATTTCAAAACAACTTAAGAAAACATGACCTTATGAATTCATTCACCACCTCTCTCTTCCCTTCAAGAAAGCCTCCATGTGTGAAGGTGAGCTGGTCTATGAGACAGTTTATAAAATCTACCTCCCACTGGGAAAGCTGCTGGGGCAGAACTCAGCATTGCACCATCAATTATGAAACTCAAATCACAATGTAAACCAACTGCATGCCAGAAAAAAATTTATATGAGAACTGTTATACAAGCAAAGATCAAATAGAAAATAAAGCACAATTACCTAGGCCTTAGGGAAAACTCCATTGTATTATACATTTTAAATTAACAACAAAGTTGGGTGCAATCATTTATTGAGGGAGTTAGACTGAGGCAGTACCTCGGCCTCGCAACATATGAGCTGGGAACATACCAATCTCCACTAACTGCTATGACCAAATCCCTCACATTACCCAGGCACACTGAAGAAATGACTACCTAACTCCAGAGGGACTCAGGCTCAGTGGGCCCAGGCTTTTTTACCTGGCCACTTTGCGCTTGTCATGCGGGTGCAGCTTAGCAGCCATTTCTGGGTCCACTTGGCTTAGGCGTTTGTGGAGTACGTGGCCATCCTCCTTTTCAAGCTCTACTTTCCGGTCAGTCACTTTCTCAGTGCCCATCTCCTGGGGCTATTAAAAGAAGGTTTAGAAGTAAATTTAATTCAACAGTTCAACAAGTATTGCAACAGTGTATATGCCAGGCGCTTTGCTAGGAGTTAGGAATACAGAACAGAGAGAAATCAGAAGGTCCTGTCATATAGTGAAAGACAGACCATAGAAAATTCCAATACACTATGGTAGTGTTGTGAGGCCACAGCACACAAAGGAGGACTTACTGCTCAGGGAAGTACTCGGGTACCTGCTTCCTTGTCAGAAGTACAAACAGGAACCAGGGCTAACACACCTGTATTAACATATTCAGGAGTCCAGTCTTCTCAGCAATTGACCAGGGTGGACCAGGATTGCCCACACACTACAGTTTGTAAAGTCTCACCCTATACAATAGCACCTCCATAAGAAAGGTTAGTGTTGGACATCTCACTGATGTACAGATTGTTACAGCCAAGAAATGCTGAGTCAGACTGACGTACTGTTAACTTACATCGAGATGCTAATTAATTCACAGAGGAGCATTTTTCCCACACACGGCCCCTGCCCTCAGGCCACCCTGGAGGAGCACACTTCACATATGGAGGTGGCATTTGCTTCAGAATATTAAGTAAGAAAATTACAGTTGCTGAGTTTAAGAAATAGACAAGAGTCAACCTTCCTCCCACTAAAATTGGCTGGCAAGAAAGAGGAACCCATTTCCTCAGTGACTTGCAAGTGAACTAAACATACCTTAGTATTGACAAGAACTTTCCAGAGCAGAGACTCGATGTAGTAATTGGTTCCTCCCACGACAATAGGAATTTTGTCTCGGGCAAATATATCTTCAATGTGAATGTTAAGAAAGACATCACAATATTTAATATCGAGAAGAGCATCCTGACTCACTTGGGAAGGAGGTAATAGCAAGAAACCACACTCATTTACTCGTCTGGAGAACAGAGGCGAAAGGGTGGAAACCAAGATGAACTGATATCAGTCTTCACCATTTCCCATGAGTTCTCAAAAGCATTTCCTATACTTCTGGAGAGACTTGCATAAACCATATACAGATGCATGATGGTAATTCCTTCCAGTTCTAGAAATTTCTAGGCCTTGCTAAAATTCAAAGCTTGCGTGGTATTCCAAATCAGTTTAATGAGCACAAGCCCAAGGGCTCTGAGAACCAAGTGTCAGCTGCTCAGGAAGCCACCAAGGTGATGTCCATTGTGTAACTGCCTTCTGAGATAAAATACAAGCTAGTTTCCCTATGCCACGGTTCTCAGACTCAGTCAGTTCCTACCATTATGTGGTAGAACTGCACCTTTCAGCCCCACTTGAGACTCCGCCAGATAAACTGAGAAGCACGGGTTCCAAGGACAAATAGATCTCAATTACCAGCTCCAACTCTCTAACAAGTTATCCAGCCTGAGCTTCAGTTTTCTCACCTGTAAAATTCTCCTGAATTCTAAGGAGCATTAAATGTGACAAGGCATATAAATCCCCTACCACAATGCCTGAAATATTTGCTTTCAATTGAGTAAGCACTGAATTAACTTGAGTCACTATTGTTTTTATATTCCTGCTACTTTGAATTCTTCTCTTTCGAATCCCTGTTGAACAGATAATTATCTGCTTTATGAAGGGCTTTGCTTCTGAGGATAATTGATAAAAAGAGACTTTCAACCTAGACAAAGACTCATTTACACACTTCTTCCCCTTGCCAGCCTGTCTGTGGGCACAAAGATAGATAACCTCTTTTCTACCAGAACCCCAAGAGGTTGGGGTGGGATGGGAAGAAAGCTATTGCCAATCAAGGATCTTAAAGAAGAAACATAGTTTCTCTAGTTGTTGGTTTTTTGTTTTTTTTTTTTTAAGATTTTATTTATTTATTTGAGAGAGGGACAGAGTGAGAGAGCAGGGTGAAGGGCAGAGGGAGAAGCAGACTCCTTGCTAAGCAGAGAGCCTGATGCAGGGCTCCATCCCACGATTCTGGGACCACAACCTAAGCCAACTTAAGCGACTGAGCCACCCAGGCACCCCTCTCAATTTGTTTTTTAAAAAGAGAAATACTACATTCCTCCTATTAAGTACAGGGAGCATACAATTACAGTAAATGTAACAAATTCAAATATATACTATGACTGACAAAGGGAAAGGGAGCAAGGAAAGTAAAAAGGGAAGGGGAAAATGGTGAGATGCCAAAAAGAGAGAGAGTGGAAAAGAGGGAAGTAGATGGGATAGGAGATATTTGGTGGGAAAAGGTTTAACTTGTTTGCCTTATCCATGAAACAACTGTGATCCTGGGCAAAACCCTTCTCTCTGGGCCTCTATCTAATATCTTACTTAGCCTGTCAAATCAAGAAGGTTAACTGGATAGTTCTTAAGGTACTTTGTTCTGACATTCTGATTTTAGGTTCTTACCTAAACTCAGAAATCTCCAATTCTATAAGTAATGTGATTAAGTCATCCCTACTGCCCTCTGAAAACACCATTTTCTATCAGCTCTTTTTGAACAACCAAACTATCTTAAAGCAACAATATACATTTAGTGATATGTTTTAATTTGCCAAGGGCTTTCATATACATTATCTCATCTGATACAACTGTCTCGTAAAGCAGGTAAGGCAAGAATTATCTGCATTTTAATCTCTGCCTATTTGATAGGCAAAAAAATATGCTCTCTTTATTTTGATTTGCATGGCCTTAACAGCAAGGGTAAAAATCCTTTTTCATGTTTACCATCACTTATATTTCCTCCTTTGTGAATTACTACTCAGGCCCTTTAAGTAATTTTCATATATTGATTCATACAAGTTCTTTGTACATTAAGGATATTAACCATTTGCCTTTCCTATGTTACAAATATTTTTTCCTTTGGCTTGTAGTGTGTTTTTTAATTTTGTTTATAGTGGGCTAATTTTTTTAAGTTATAAAATATTCAACACATACGAAAGAACATATGTAAACTACGAAGCTTAATAATAAACATATACTCATGAACCCAATGTAAAAAAAGGAGTATTACCAATTCTTTTGAAGCTTTTGTGTATTCATTCCCATCTCAGGGTCCTGGGATCAAGCCCCGTAGGACAGGGAGTCTGCTTGGGATTCTCTCTACCTCTCCCTCTGCCCCTCCCACTCATGCTCTCTCTCTCTCAAATAAATAAATGTTAAAAAAAAAAAAAAAACAGGGGCGAAAAAAAAAGCCTGGGTGACTCAGTCATTAAGCATCTGCCTTCAGCTTGGGTCACAGTCCCAGGGTCCTAGGATCAAGGCCGGTGTCGGGCTTCCTGCTCAGTGGGAACCCTGCTTCTCCCTCTCCCACTCCCCCTGCTTGTGTTCCCTCTCTTGCTGGGTCTCTCTGTCAAATAAATAAATAAAATTAAAAAAAAAAAAACAAAAAACCAGAACGTTATGGGGATGGATGGTAGTTATGGTTGCACCACAATGTAAATGTATTCAATACAACTGAACTGTACACTTAAAAAATGGTTAAGTGGTAAATTTTGTGTGTATTTAACACAGTAAAATAAAGGAAAAAATTGAGTTAAAAAAATCCATTAAAATAACTTTTTTAGAAACTATGTATCTACAAAGTCCTTCCCTACTCTAAAATCACATAACTACTCAATTACATAGTATCCCATTTGTTTTAAAGTTTTAAAAATATATTTAACTCTGAAATTCATCTGCAATCTACATCATATATAATGAGGTCATGATTTTATTTCTTTCCAAAAAAATTAGCTGTCCCAGGGATATTAACTACTGTATTATTTCTCTATTATTTAAATTCCACCTTGATCATAAGGTAAATAAATATAAACATTCTAATTTGTATCTGAGTTTTCTGTGTCATAAATTTGTCTAGTATAAGTTCCATACTATTATAATTATGAATTTTCCTTATGTTTTAATATCTGGCAGTCCAAAAAAAATTTTTTTAAGATTTTTATTTATTTATTTGACAGAGAGAGAGAGAGCACAAATAGGCAAAGCGGTAGGCAGAGGGAGAGGGAAAAACAGGCTCTCCGCCAAGCAGGGAGCCCGATGCGGGACTCGATCCCAGGACCCTGGGATCATGACCTGAGCCGAAGGCAGGCACGTAACTAATTGAGCCACCCAGGCACCCTGGCAGTCCAAATTTTTTAAAGCAATCTCTATACCCAACGTGGGGCTTGAGCTCACAACCTGGAGATCAAGAGCTGCATGCTCTACCAACTGAGCCAGCCAGGCACCCCATCTGGAAGTCTGGACAATTAAAATATAAGGACAGTCCCCCTTATAGTATTCTTTTTTCAAAATGTACTAGTGTTGAAACTAATATGTTTAGTTGAAACTAATATGTTAACTATACTGGAATTAAATTTTAAGAAAATAAACAAGGGGCACCCAGGTGGCTCAACTGGTTAAGCGTCTGACTGGATCTCAGCTCAGGTCTTAATTTCAGGGTTGTGAATTTAAGCCCCGAGTTCGGCTCCATGCTGGGCATTAAGGCTACTTAATCAATCAATCAAAGATCACTGATCACAGAAAGTTTTTTTTTTCTTTTTGCAGTCCTCCCCACCCAATAATCCCTATTAAATTCTAACTATAACTCCACTATATTTATAAATCAATTTTGCATCCACATTTAAAGGGTGGGAAACTGAAGATGAGTTGGGTAAATGCTCTACCCAATAAAATTCACTTAGTCCAAAGAGGCAGTTCTGGGACTAGAACATAGATTTTCTAGTTCCTAAATCAGTGTTCTCTCCACTAAAACAGCTTCTCAAACTTTAATATGCATATGAATCACCTGGGACTCTTGTGAAATGTAGATTCTGATTCAGTAGTTCTGGAGTGAGGCCCAAATTCAGCATTTCTAATAAGTGCCCAAGGAATGGCTGATGCTGCAGTCTGACAAGACTCCGAGAAGCAAGGGCATTGTATCTTTCGATCCATATAGTTCTGATGGGGGTGCTGCCTATTGATTGTTAAGTCTCGGGTGCCCCTGCTTGGAAGAAATTGTCACTGAAATGAAAACTTCTTTCTTGGCTGGGACTGCCTTGCACCCACCAAGCCTAGGTGCTGTCTTTCCTAAGGATATCAGAGCAGTCGCCTTGTTCCTGAAGTCCACAACTGTGTAATTTGTCACAAGAGGATCCACAAAGCTGATCATATGGTGCTGGCACATTCTCTGCTCTTGGGCAGAAACCTTGTTGGTGATGATGTCTAGGCCTTCATAAACCTAGGGGAAAGAAAATTAGCATGAGAAAGTCACCTGCCTCCATAAAAGGCACACTTGCCCTCCAGCCCAACACGTGACTGACCCAAAGCACCAGAATAGATGTGTTCTAAGCATATGTTTTCAGAGCACAGCAGACCCACAAAAACCTAAGACAAAGGAAGCAGAGGAAAACAGAACACTGGCTTTCCTATCAAATAGTAGCTATTAGCTTAGACTTCAAGATAAAAAGTGTATATAAATCAGTGCTCAAGTGAGAACTAATTCTGCAAGATTAACTGAAGGTTCTTTAGGTTTAAAAATGGGCAGGTTGTTTTATTTTACTTATCACAAGTCTCCAGAAAGGTAACATTGTGCCTTGCTCATAGTACTACTTCAAATGCTTAGATATTTCTTGGATTTAAATGGCTCTGAGAGATTTTTTAGAATCTTGGCTCCATTTGTAGAGAAGTGGCCTATTTACAAAGATACATATAAAACACACATACACACTTTGAAGTCAGAACCCCTAATACTGCTGTACTCTAATGGAAACATTGTGATCTAACCAAATTACTGCTTCAGGGGGTCAGCACGTACAGTCTAAATACTCAAAGGCAATATCCTGTCTGTAAGCTCTTGATCTGCCAATTCAACTAAAAAGTTCAAATGTACTTTTTCTAAATGCAAGGTCTCAGATGGAGAACAGATCTGAAAATACTAGTTTGAAAATAGGGATGAATGCTTTGAGATTAAATGTTCTCTCTGTAATCACTGATTCTACAGGGAGCACTGAATGAACAAATAATAAGTTCCATAGAGCCCACAAAGATGTTAAAAGCATTTTTTATCTCACATTTCCCTTTACTTACATGAGTGTCGATTAAGTACAGTACAGTATAATGGTTAGGAGGAAGGATACTGGCGCCAGGCTGCCTCAGATCAATTCCTAGCTCTGGCGCTTACCAGTTATTTGTACTTGTGGAGTACTCAGTTACTAACCTCTCTCTGCCTCAATCCCTCATCAGTAAAATGAGGATAATAGTATCTATCTCATGGGGTTGTTGTGTGGATTAAGTGAGTTAATACATGCAAAGCACTTATTTTTTGCCTAACACACTGCATACGCTATATAGGGTCATTATATAACTACCTATATTACAACCACTACCATCACAACGCAAGGATAATGGGAAATAAGTTTAGTGTCATTACCTCTCTGAAGCTTCTGTGCTCTTAACTACTGAGTTTCTTTTACCCAACAAGCATATAAACTATCTTCAAGTAAAAGAAAATTGTTAATTAGTACAACAGTGCACAGGAGAAATATAAAGAGCCATAGGGAAAGAACTCATTTAATCTATGCCTGACAACAGACTTGCATTCTTACACCCGAAAACTGATGGAATCTTAAATCATAGGGTGTTCTTGTGTATTTGAACAAGATGTCCTACTGACATTATAAAGTGCAGTAGCATATACTGCACACTGCAGTCTTCCACATAAATTAAGAAAACTAAAGGAGGGAAAGGAGTTAATGATTGTGTGTTCTGGGTGCCTAGGTGGCTCACTTGTTTAAGTGTCTGCCTTCAGCTCAGGTTATGATCCCAGAGTCCTGAGATCGAGTACCTTGCCGGGCTCCCTGCTCCACAGGGAATCTGCTTCTCCCTTTGCCCCTCCTCCCACTCATTCTTTCAATCTCTCTCTCAAATAAATATATAAAATCTTAAAATTAAAAAAAAAAAAGGAAAGGCATAGTTGAAAATGCGTAATTACCATTTCCCACCTCCAAAAAAGCCAAAATATAGACATCTCTACCAGTAAATTCTAACAGATATATAAATTTGTAGATAAAATTTGTCATCCTGAGTCCTGCCTTTATGTGTATCTTCTAGAATTCCTAAAAATGGTAAGTTTAAATAAATACGTGAACATAAATCAGAGGGTAACCCCAGAACAAGGCTCCTCTTTTTTTTTTTTAAGATTTTATTTATTTATTTATTTGACACAGAGAGAGATCACAAGTAGGCAGAGAGGCAGGCAGAGAGAGAGGAGGAAGTAGGCTCCCCGCTAAGCAGAGAGTCCGATGCAGGCCTCAATCCCAGGACCCTGAGATCATGACCTGAGCCGAAAGCAGAGGCTTTAACCCACTGAGCCACCCAGGCACCCAAGGCTCCTCTTATTTATTAAAGGAAGTGGCCTACTGTACTATTTATGGCATATACAAATGCCAACAAATATCAGAAAGAAGAAAAAGTAATTAATGGTTTAAAGAAGAAAAGAGTATTAAAAAGTAGACATCTTGCTCACAGAGTTAACTAAAAACTGTAATACACACAAAAGTACTACATCCTCATTATCAATGTAAATTGTCATCTTTGAGTGATTTGTCAACTTTTCATTTCCTGTACCACTGAATTAAAAGAAACTGGGCATAAAGATATGGGTGATACTAACTGGATAACTGATGATAAAAGGATTGTTTATTTTTAGGTATCATATGGTTTTACGGTTATGTTTAAAAAAAAAAGGAGCCCTTAACTTTGAGGTATACACTATACTGAGACACACATGAATGAAAGTATTTTTTTTAAGAAATTAGAACTGATCCAAGGTCATGTCTATAATAATGTTTCAGTCTTCCATTCTAATATGACTTCTTTCAATAGTAAATGATGTGCTGTAGTACTTGAGCTTACAAATGACTGCAACTTGTGATCACAGCTACTGTGTGTTCTTTCATTTTACCCGTGAACAAATTTTTCTAAAAGACTTATTTATTTATTTATTTATTTATTTATTTATTTATTTATTTGTCGGAGAGAGAGAGAAAGAACAGGGGGAGCGGCAGGCAGAGCAGGCAGAAGGAAAAGCAGGCTCCAGGCTGAGCAAGGAGCCCAATGCAGATTCGATCCCAGGACTGTGGGATCATGATCTGAGCTGACGGCAGATGCTTAACTGACTGAGCCACCCAGGCATCCCCCATGAATAAATTTTTAACAAGCAAGAAGGCAAGGGTAGATGAAGGGCATATGTAAAGTACATCTATATTTGCATTGTATGAGAGCAAGAATGATGCTGAAACGGTATCTGTTAATAATGACACAAGAATTATGATCACTAGGGCACCTGGCTAGCTCAGTTGGTAGAGCATCTGACTCCTTTTTTTTTTTTTTAAGATTTTATTTATTTATTTGACAGAGAGAGAGATTACAAGCAGGCAGAGAGGCCGACAGAGAGGGGAGGAAGCAGGCTCCCCGTGGAGCAGGGAACCCGATTCGGAGCTTGATCCCAGGACCCTGAGACCATGACCCGAGCTGAAGGCAGAGGCTTTAACCCACTGAGCCAACCAGGCGCCCCTGACTCCTTTTTTTTTTTTTAATTCATTTAGCCAACACAGAGTACATCATTAGTTTTTGGTGTAGTGTTCACTGGTTCATTAGTTGCATGTAACAGTACTCAACACATCGCGTGCCCTCCTTAAAGCCCATCACCCAGTTACCCTATTCCCCCAACCCACATTCCCTTCTACAACCCTCAGTTTGTTTCCCAGAGTCAAGAGTCTCTCATTGTTTGTCTCCCTCTCTAATTCTTCCCATTCGGTTTTCCCTCCCTTCCCCTGTGGTCCTCTGCACTATTTCTTATATTCCATATATGAGTGAAACCATATGATGATTGTCTTTCTCTTGACTGACAAGCATCTGACTCTTGATTTTGGGATGGTGAGTTTGAACCCCATGTTGGGTGTAGAGATTACTTTAGGAAAAAAAAAAAGAATTATGATCACTGAATGAAAGGCAGAACAACGGTGCAAGTAAAATTTGTGGTAACATTCATAGTATTAAAATTTTATGTGTATAGGGGTACCTGGGTGGCTCAGTTGGTTGAGCGACCAACACGAATTTGGCTCAGGTCATGATCTCAGGATCCTGGGATCAAGTCTCATGTTGGGCTCTGTGCTCAGCGGAGAAGTCTGCTTGAGGATTCTCTCTCCCTCTCCCTTTGCCCCTCCCCCTGCTCTCACATTCTCTCTCAAAGAAATAAATAAATCTTTTTTAAAAATTTATGTGGGCGCCTGGGTGGCTCAGTGGGTTAAAGCCGCTGCCTTCGGCTCAGGTCATGATCCCAGAGTCCTGGGATCGAGGCCCACATCGGGCTCTCTGCTCAGCAGGGAGCCTGCTTCCTCCTCTCTCCTCTCTCTCTGCCTGCCTCTCTGCCTACTTGTAATCTCTCTCTCTGTGTCAAATGAATAAATAAAAAAAAATCTTTAAAAAAAAATTTATGTTTATTTTCTAACAATAGGAAAAAAAAAAGTATATGAAGACTGGGACCCATGTTCCAATAATGGGGTAGGAAGAGCAGACTAACTGAAATAAGATTGACCAAGTGTTCCGAACTACTGAAGTGAGGTGAGATGCACAGCAGTTCGACTGGCATTCACTCTACCTTTTTATATGTTGGAAAATTTCCCTAGCAAAAAGTTTCTTTTAAAAAATTTGGATGCACTTCACACACACTAAGATGGCTATTGTCAAAAAACAGAAAATAATAAATGTTGGTGCAGATATAAAGACATTAGAACCCCTGTGCATTGCTGGTGGAAATAGAAAATGACACACCTATGGATGGAAAACAGTACGATGATTCATCAAAACATAAAAAATAGTGGGGTGCCCGGCTGGCTCAGTCTGTAGAGCATATGACTCTCGATCTCAAGGTTGTGAGTTCAAGCCCCATAAAAATATTTAAAAAATAGGGACGCCTGGGTGGCTCAGTCGGTTAAGCGTCTGCCTTTGGCTTGGGTTGTGGTCCTGGGGTCCTGGGATCAAGTCTCACATCAGGCTCCCTGCTCCGAGGGGAGCCTGCTTCCCCCTCTTCCTCCCTCTCTCTCTCCGTCTCTCATGAATAAAGGATTCATATATATATACAAATAAAATAGAATTACCGTATGACCCAACAATTCTACTTCTGGGTACATACCCAAAAGAATGGAAAGCAGGGAGTTGAACAGATATTTATGCACCCATGTTTATAGCAGCATTCTTTTTTTTTTTTTTAAAGGTTTTATTTATTCATTTGACACAGAGAGAGAGATTACAAGTAGGCAGAGAGGCAGGCAGAGAGAGAGGAGAGAGGAGGAAGCAGGCTCCCTGCTGAGCAGAGAGCCCGATGTGGGCCTCGATCCCAGGACCCTGGGATCATGACCTGAGCCGAAGGCAGCGGCTTTAACCCACTGAGCCACCCAGGCGCCCTTATAGCAGCATTCTTCACAAAGCCAAAAGGCAGAAGCAATCTGTGTCCATCACGAATGAATGAATAAACAAAATGTGCTGTATATATATAACGGAATATTATTCAGCCTTAAAAAGGAAGGAAATTCTGACACATACTATAAAATGGAAGAACCCTGAAGACATCATGCTAAGTGAAATAACCCAGTAACAGAAAGATAAATATTGTATAATTCTACTTATATGACATAACTAAAGTAGTTAAATTCAAAGACAGAAAGTAGAATGGTGGTTGCCAGGGGCTGGGGCAGAGAAGAATGGGGAAGTACCATAAGACAAGTACAGAATTTCAGTTTGGGAAGACGAAAAAAGTTCTGGAGATGGAGGGTGATAACGATTGCAGAACAATATGAATGTGTACAATGTATGATAAAACAGTAAATTTTATGTCATGTATATTTTACCACACACAGTTTACCGTAACAAAAGACTTGGATGACTGATTTTTGGTACAATGAAAAACCAGTGAATATTAGCAATGAAATGAAATTTTCAAAAATTTGTTGAATTTTTCGATTCTTTTTCAATTTTTTAAAGAGGTTTTATTTATTTATTTGAGAGAAAGAAAGAATGCATGGGGAGGGGGGAGCAGGAGAGGGAAAAGCAGATTACCCACCTGAGCAGGGAGCCCGAACTATGACTCAATTCCAGATTGCTGGGATCGTGACCTGAGCTAAAAGCAGACACTCAATGGGTTGAGCCACCAAGGCACCCCTTGAATTTTTCAATTTGTTTCAATATATATCTAGAAATGGAATTGCTGGATCATATCATAACTTTCAAAATTATTGAGAGGACTGGTAATATTCTATTTCTTGAACTGAGTTTTGATTACAGAGGTATTTTCACTTTTTTGATAGCATAGTGAACTGTACAGTTATGAATTATGCATTTTTTTAGATTTTATTTTTAAGTAATCTCTACACCCAACAAGGGGCTTGAACCTATATCCCCCAAAATAAGAGTCACACACTCCACCAACTGAGCCTGCCAGGAACCCCATGAATTATGCATTTTATGACATACATTATTCGTCAATTAAAATCATACTACCCAGCCAAAAAGCAAAAACACAACACATTTTACAGATGTGCACTAAGGATAAATATCTAAACAAATTTAGAAACTAGTCAATTTTGTAAATGCCACATTTGGTCCATCCAGATATTTATATTGTAAATCCCACAACTGAGCTTATCTTATTACCTGCCCAAAAAACATCACCCTACCATAGTAAGTTAGGTTTGTAGCCGATTGCCTTATATTTTCCAGCTTCAATTATAGTTTCAATGTGATTCCACCTATAAAATGGTCAGCCCTGGGTGCTAGGAAGAGTTTAAAGGATCTGTTTTGTCTTCTGAAGGCAGCATGTCACTCTGTTCCACTTCCTAGTCTCCCAGAGGACACCTGTGATCTATGTACACAGAAATGACTGGATAAAATGCTTCTCTCTGCACAAATCAGATTTTTGTCAATTCTAAGGGAACTCTGACCTCTTTGTGGGGTCTGATAACTGAAACTGAAAAACTACAGGCTTCACCTACTTAGCCAGTTATCAACATAACTGACTTATTTCAGCAAACATTTACTGAGAGTCTACTATATACCAGATATTCTGCAAGATGTTAGGCATTCAAAGATTTAAAAAGGCTCCCTGTCCTCTAGGAGTCCATGCTAGCAAGAGACACAGATACAAATAACTGTACTATAAAGAAGTAAATGATATAGAAGTTTCTGAGAGATAATAAAGTTTGACTGTAATCATCTTCTTTAAATCTCATAACCACTAAATATTTAATAATATTCTAGGTATTTAACTGGGTACTAAAAGGAAATGCTTCTGTCTCACCTCTATTGAGAGTTTATTTCCAGACTGAAAATGTTTTTGGTTAAAGGCCACAAAACTGAAATAACCCGAACTCGCCAAACCAAGGAGCTAAAGTGCCCAGAGGTGCTAATCAAAGTGAGTGTAATTTACAACAGAGACCTAGAGGAAAACCGGCAAAATCTAGAGCTGTGTTATCAACCAGAAATGAATTGTCCACCAGGGGACATCTTGGCAATGTCAAGAAACATTTTTGGCTGTCACAACTGCATGGGTGGAGATGCGGCTGGTATCTAGTGGGTAGAGGTCAGGGATGCTGCTAAACATCCTACAATGCAAGGACAACTCCCCCCACCACCACCAGACACACACGCAACAAAAAATTATCCAGCCCAAAAATGTTAACAGTCCTGAGGTTGAGAAACCCTGATACAAAGAAATTCTACCGTGGAGAAACTCCCCCAAATCTTTACGCATACAGCTAAAGATCCACTCATGTAAGGCTCCATCCCTTCATGGTTGTCATGCTGTAGGGTGGTCCTACTGGGTGTGTTAATCAGCAAGATCCTGGGCACTGAGCAGATCATGGAGCTCTGTCTGAGTGCAGGCTGGCTATGACTGCCCAACACTGCTGTCTACAAGCACGAGGAAAAGCTCCCCACCCTGCCTCATTTGTTTTTCTTTCCTTCCCCCTTTTGACTTCATTTCCTTCCCAATCCAAATTAGATCCTGAAGTCCTACAATCACTTCCTTGCCTCAATGGATTACATCTGCTGTGAAAACCACAATCACAGATTACGCATCAATACAATCACCTATCTTCTCTGCTGGCTGCTCCCCACTGCTCCATGGATCTCTTACTCTGAGATCACTAATGAACCCTGTCAAATATTAACACCTTTCTACTAAGCTTTCAAAACATGTTTAATGGAAAAACCAACAATCTGATACTACTCAACTCTCCATAAATCATTCTCCTTTGGAGTTTCAATGGCAGCAATCTCTCCAGTTTTTCTTCCTATTTCACTGGCCTTTCCTCAGTTTCCCTACTAAACCTAACCACTGATGTATTAACAACATCTGTCATGGTAACAATAATGAGAAATGTCCATCCCTATGGCATCTGCCTGCCATTTCTATACTATAAACTGTCTGACACTCATGGTTTCTAACACCAATTTTGTGCTAAGTACCAAAACCCATATCTACAATCTAGTTCTCTCTTGATGCCAGACCTGTATATTTAACTGTCCAGTTATCATCAATGAGAGCCATTTAATATAGTGAAGTTGTTAACAGTAAAGACTCTGAACCCATGTTGCCTGGATTTAAGTCGTGGCTCCACTACTTATTAGCTATGTAACCTTGGGCAAGTTATTTAACCTCTCCGTGCCTCAGATTTCTTATTTATAAAGTGAGGATTATCTTTTCTTTTCTTTCCTTTTATTAAGAAAGAAAAGTTAGGCAAGAGATTGACCTTTTTTCTACTTTTCCACATCTCTTCAGTTGAATAATCAAATTAAAATTAAAATTCCTTTAATCAAAAAGGAAAATCATCTTTCTGGTGAGTGCTAACATCCCTTAAAAAAATAAATTTTCCTTTTACCCTTCCATGCCAAGATTCTTTTACCTGTTATCACAGAAGTATTTTAAAGTCACGTACAATACATTCTATCTCCATTAGACTACAAGTTCCAAGGGAAGAAACTGGGTATTTTATCCCTAGCCCCAACACCTAACACAGTACCTAATGATACATGGAGTATACTCAATAAATATTTTGAGCCTGAGGTAGAGTGCTGAATCCTATGTTAAAATTTTCACAGTCTATGAAGTTATGTTGGCCTCCATTTTACCAATGAGGAAACAAAAACTTAGACAGACATGTTAGGTAACCTACCCAAAGTCACACAGCAAGTTAGAGGCAAAGGCAAACTTTGAATCCATGTCTTCTGACTTCATATTGTTCTTTTCCTACCATGTTCCTAATCTCTGTTCTATACAAATCAGCTCTGTGACTTTGGGAAGTCAGCTTTCTTTCCCAGAACCTCAAGTTCCTCATTTCTAATATCCCCTTTAATTCTAACAGCCTAAACTTAAGAAAAAAGAATCTTGGCCTAGAAGGATAAAAGGAAAACTTATTTTTTTAAAGGATGTTAGCACTCACCAGAAAGATGATTTTCCTTTTTGATTAAAGGAATTTTAATTTTAATTTGATTATTCAACTGAAGAGATGTGGAAAAGTATGAAAAAGGTCAATCTCTTGCCTAACTTTTCTTTCTCAATAGAAGGATGACTTTTGGGGTGCGTAGGTGGCTCAATCATTAAGTATCTGCCTTGGGCTCAGGTCATGATCCCAGGGTCCTGGGATCGATCCCTGCATCGGACTCCCAGCTCACTGGGGAGCCTGCTTCTCCATTCCCCACTTCCCCTGCTTGTGTTTCCTCTCTCGCTGTCTCTCTCTGTCTCAAATAAATAAAATCTTTAAAAAAAAAAAAAGATGACTCTTTAAAAATTTTACACTTTATTAAGAAAGAAAGAGTTAGGGTGCCTGGGTGGCTCAGTGGGTTAAAGCCTCTGCCTTCGGCTCAGGTCATGATCTCAGGGTCCTGGGATCGAGGCCCGCAGGCCCGCATCCAGCTCTCTGCTCAGCAGGGAGCCTGCTTCCTCCTCTCTGTCTACCTGCCTGTCTGCCTGCTTGTAATCTCTCTCTCTGTGTCAAATAAATAAAAAACTTTAAAATAAAAAAGAAAGAAAGAAAGAAAGAGTTAGTGGCAGGAACATCACGGCAGGGCAATTACTCCTTTTATCTTTGCTTGGCAGAAGTTCAACTACAGACACACTGACTAAATCAGACAGATTAAGATGCTCAGAAAACAGGAGAACCTGTCCCTGATGTGTTCAGTCAGCCTGGTGAGAGAAGTGGTTTGGAAATTGTAGTCCAGATCATGACTTTTACTCTTCCAATGGCTATCCCTATTTAAGAAAAAAGGGGTGTGTGTGCCTGGCTGGCTCAGTTGGTGGAGCATGTGACTCTTGATCTCAGGGTTGTAAATTCAAGCCCCACATATGGTGTAGAGATTACTTAAAAATAAAATCTTAAAAAAAAAAAAAAAGGAAAGGGGACTGGAATCTTAAAAGAAGGTCATGCTTCTCAAACTGAGAGGTGCGTGCATAGTAAGTATACTATGCATTCTTCAAAAGCATCAATCTTACTAAATGGTAAAAAGAATTTGAAACATTTTTACATCTAAATAAACAGATCAGGGCAGAGAATGCAAAATTGGCACGTACTTTTAAGTTAAAGCATGAGCAACTCTGCAATGGAAAGCCTCTGCCATGGCTGCTTAGAGGTTCATCTGCAAACCCTGGCGAAGCATGGATATGAGGAAATTCAGAGATCATGCACCCAGTCCGATCACTTGAAATTTTATACTTGAGAATATGGAGGCTCAGAAAGCTTCCCTGAACATATAATTGACTGGCAGCAGAGACAACTAAAGCCCAGATGCTCTGCCTATAACACAAGCTGTTTCTGCTGCCTCTTACCAGTAGAATTTTTATCCCCATTTTGACTCTGGTCTGTTTGCTTGAAGTAATGAATTCTTACTAAGGTGAAATTAAATTCCACAAACTGAGGAGAAGCCCGCTTTCATACATGAACCCCTTCACGGTTCTAAAGAGTAAATGTGATAGCTAAAAATATACACAAAGACAATGCCACGTGACTACAATGCTGGGACAGAAACAAAAGGGATCTTTTGAGAAAATAAAATTAATAACAAAGTTCCTCTCTGTGGTCACTTTTACAGTCTCAAGATTGGCCCACTTTTGAGGGTTTCAGTGATATTTTAAGATCCCTATGATAGAGCATATATTATTTGGACGTCTAGGTCTAAGTAGGGAGAGGTAGTAGAGTAAAATGGAAAATTATTCAACCATAAAAAGGAATAAAGTACCAACACATGCTAGAAGTGAGAGAAGCCAGACACAAAGGTCACAGATTATATGATCCCATTTATTTGAAATATCCAAAATAGATAAAATCTCTAAAGATAGAAAGCAGACTGGTGGTTACCAGGGGCTTGGGGGAAAGGAAAAATGAGGGACTAACTGCTTAGGGAAATGCAGAATAGATGCTTAATGGATATGGGGTTTTCTTTTGGGGTGGTGGAAATATTTTGGAACTAGAAAGAGGTGGTGGGGAGAAGCCAGACACAAAGGTCACAGATTATATGATCCCATTTATTTGAAATATCCAAAATAGATAAAATCTCTAAAGATAGAAAGCAGACTGGTGGTTACCAGGGGCTTGGGGGAAAGGAAAAATGAGGGACTAACTGCTTAGGGAAATGCAGAATAGATGCTTAATGGATATGGGGTTTTCTTTTGGGGTGGTGGAAATATTTTGGAACTAGAAAGAGGTGGTGGTTGTATACCACCGTGATATACTAAATGTCACTGAATCATTTTAAGTAATCTCTACACCCAACATGGGGTTCAAACTTATAACCCTAAGATCAAGAGTCACACGTTCTGATTAAGCCAGCCAGATGCCCCTGAATCATTCACATTTAAAAGGCTGATGTTATGTGAATTTCACCTCAATAAGAAAAATAATGTAAGTAACCTCTAATAATCTTAGAAAATTGGAAGAAGGGGGAGAAAAAAAAAAGGTAATGTGTGTATCTTCTCAACCAGTATTCCCCATTCTAGGAATTTATCCTGAAGAGAGAATCACACAGTCCAAAAAGATGTATGTGTGAAGATGTTCATCTCAGCATCATTTATTATAGCAAAAACCAATCCTCTAAATCTCCTTCAATAGAAACCTAGCTAATTACAATACACCTATAAAAGAGACTATACAAAGATTTAAAACATCAAAGAAGAAAGTTGGAGAGCTTACACTACCCAATTTCAAGATTTAATATAAAGCCACAGTAATCAAGACAATGCAATATTGGCAAAAAAAAACCAGACACACAGATCAATGGAACAGAATGCAGCTCAGCAATAGACCTGCACAAATATAAACTGGCTTTTGACAAAAATACAAGGCAATTTAATGAAGAAAGGAGAGCCTTTCAAAAACAGTCCTAGCACAACTGGATATCCATAACATCTCACACCTTATACAAAAGTTTATTCAAAACAGCTCACAGACCTAAATGTAAAACACAAAACTATAAAACTTTTCTTTTTAAAATAAAACTTCTTTTAAAAAAATGGTGAGAAAATCTGCATGACTTTGGGTTTGGCAATCTGAGGATAGGAAATCAAAGACACAATCCATTAAAAAAAAAGATACATTGGACTTGATAAAAATGTAAAACTTTTGTTCTGTGAAAGACACTGTGAAGAAAATGAAAAAGTAAGCCACAAAGCAGGAGAAAATATTTGCAAATAACATATCTAATAAAGGATTTGTAGCCAGGATATATAAAAAAAACTCTTAAAAGTCAGTAAGATAAACACACCCCCAAAAGATCTGACAAACACTTCAAAGATACACAGATGGCAAATAAGCATATGAAAAGATGCTCAACATCATTAGCCTTCAGGGAAATGTAAATTGACCACCATGAGATACCAGTACACACCTATTAGAATTGCTAAAATTAAAAAAAAAAAAAAATCCTGGAGAGCATATAGAACAGAAATTCTCATTCACTGCTGGTCAGAATGCAAAATGGCATAGCCATTCTGGAAAAAACTTTATAGTTTTTAAAGTTAAACCATCAGCATATGACTGTCTACAATAGCACAAAAGAAGTGCTAAAAACTGAAAACCTGATGTCCTCTCATAGGTGAATGGACATACTAGGGTAGGTACATCCATACAACGGAATGACACTCAGCAATAACGAGTAATGGACTCATGCAACAACATGGGAGAATTTAAAATGTACTTTGCGGGGCACCTGGGTGGCTCAGTCGGTTGGGCATCTGCCTTTGGCTCAAGTCATGACCCCAAGGTCCTGGAATCGAGTCCCGCATCAGGCTCCTTGGGAACCTGTGTCTCCTTCTCCCTCTGCCTGAGGCTCCCCCTGCTTATGCTCGCTCTATATGACAAATAAATAAATGAAATCTTTAAAAATAATAAACAAAAATAAGTAATAATAAAATGTACTCTGCTAAGTGAAAAAATCAGACCCCAAAAGCTGCATATTGTATGACTCCAAGTATGTTATATTCTGGAAAAGGCAAAACCATGGGGATGGAAAACAAATCAGCGGTTGTTTAAAGTCGAGGTAGGTAGAAGAGCTGACTACAGACGCCACGCAAGGCAATTTTTAGAGTGATGTAACTGTTCAGAACGGTACTGTAAAGGCGGATACCTGTATTTGACTGTATCTGTCAAAACCCATAAAACTGTACTCAACAAAAAATGCACTTTACTGTACCCAATTCTCAAAAAAATAACCAGAATGTCTGGGGAACCCAGGATAGAATACACACTGCAACAAATGAATCTACCTGTATTACAAATGTATAGCATAACCTCACTGAAGGGCGGTGGAAGGGAAAAAAGGAGCTTAGCTAAGTAACTGTGTCAACCATTGTTATGACTGGATACTATAGGCTAAAATGAACAAAAAGAACTACACACAAACATTATACCAAACTGGTAAATTTGTTTCTCACATAAGTAACTACTGAAAACCACTATACAGGTTGCACAAATTGATAAATACATTATAGACAATGAGAACCAGATTTACTCTCTGAGAAAGAATTCACAAATAGGCAAGGATAGGTACACTAGAATGAACCTTGTGGTGCCATAGTAGAGTCAGAGACATCCATATAAACCCATGTTTACTTTCATATATATGCAGATACAGACATAAACATAAGTATTTGTGTATACATGGAACTGTGCACATGTATGTTTCCTAGCTTAAATCCCCTCCCCTTCAATGTGGGCTGAACTAAGCAACTCATTTCTAACAAACAGAGTGTAAAAAGGGACTTCACAGTGGCAATATCTGGCAGATACATCCCAAACTAAATGATCAAGGTTAGTATCACCAGAAATAAGTCACGTTGCCATCATACCGGAATATGATGTAATGCGAAGGGTACTTCACCTCTGCGGTATGCTTTTCCAAAATCTGTAATGCTAGTGTAATCATGAGAAACCATCAGACAAACCCAAATTGAGAAACAGTCTACAGAAGAGCTGACCAGTAGTACCCTTCAAAAGTCACAGACTGGAAGAACCTGAGAAACTGTTACAGACTGGAGGAGCAGAAGGGGACACAATGACCAAAGACAATGTGGAACCCTACATGGGATCCCGAAAACAGAAGAAAGATGTGAAATCCAAATAAAGTCTACAGTTAACAGTACTACACCTGGGCGCCTGGGTGGCTCAGTGGGTTAAAGCCTCTGCTTTCGGCTCAGGTCATGATCTCAGGGTCCTGGGATCGAGGCCCGCATCGGGCTCCCTGCTCAGTGGGGAGCCTGCTTCCTCCTCTCTCTCTGCCTGCCTCTCTGCCTACTTGTGATCTGATTTCTCTCTCTGTGTCAAATAAATAAATAAAATCTTAAAAAAAAAAAAAAAACAGTACTACACCTATGTCAATTTCTTAATTTTTGCAAATGTACCAAGATGATATATGATGCTAATTTTAGAAGTTGGGTAAAGGGTATACAAGAACTCGTTGCTATTTGAAACTCTTGTGTAGGGCACCTGGGTGGCTCAGTGGGTTGAAGCCTCTGCCTTCGGCTCAGGTCATGATCTCAGGGTCCTGCAATCAAGGCCCGGATGGGGCTCTCTGCTCAGCGGGGAGCCTGCTTCCTCCTCTCTCTCTCTGCCTATCTCTGCCTACTTATGATCTCTCTCTCTCTCTCTCTCTCTCTCTCTCTGTCAAATAAATAAATAAATAAAATCTTTAAAAAAAAAACTCTTGTGTAAATCTATGATTACTTCAAAGTTTAACAAACAACAACAATAATGTAGAACAGAGATTCTTAACTTCGGTACCATATACTGATATTTTGGGCCAGATAATTCTTTGTTGTGAGGAGCTGTTTTATGCATAGTAGGATCTTTAGCAGCACTCCTGGTCTCTACCCACTACATGTTAGGAACTCACCTCCCCAGTTGTTACAACCAAAAATGTCTCCAGAAATTGCAAATGTCCCCAGGCTGAGACCACTGATGTACAGTTACATTAACACATAAAGATATCCATAACATACTGTTAAGGGTGGGGGAGAGGCCAGCAAGATACAGAGGAATATGAAATGTATGAGTCAACTTACGTAAATACATATACACATGGATGAACCTTGAGGACATTATGCTAAGTGAAATAAGCCAGTCACAAAAGAGATATTTTTGATCCCACTTATGTGAGATACTTAAGAGCAGTCAAAATCAGATAGAAAGTAGAATGGTGGTTACCAAGGGCTGGGAGAAAGGAGGAATGGGGAGTATAGAGTTTCAGTCTCACAAGATGAAAAGAGTTATGAAAATAGATGGTGATGATGGTTATACAGCATTATGAATGTATTTAATACCACTGAGCTATACATTTAAATGGTTAATATGGAGGTGCCTGGCTGGCTCAGTTGGTACAGCATGTCACTCCTGATCTCAGGGTCTGAGTTCGAGCCCAACACTGGGCATAGAGTCTACTTAAAAAAAACAAAACAAAACAAAAAAACGTTAAGGGGTGCCTGGGTGGCTCAGTCAGTTAAGCGTCTTGCCTTCGGCTCAGGTCGTGATCCCAGAGTTCTGGGATTGAGACCCACATCCCACTCCCTGCTTGGCAGGAAGCCTGATTCTCTCTCTCCCACTCCCCCTGCTTGTATTCCCTCTCTCACTGTGTCTCTGTCAAATAAATAAATAAAATCTTTATTTAAAAAAAAAGGTTAAGGTGGTAAATTTTATGTGTATTTTACTACAATAAAATTGGGGGGGGAAACCACAGAAACACATGTGAATAAATACACAAATATCTGAAAGGATGTGCACCAACATGTTAAAATGGTTATCTATGGATGCTAAGGCTATGGTGATGTTTCCTTTGTACTTTTCTGTGTTAATCTGGATTTTTTTCAGGAAGCATGTCTCTCTTTTCTAAATACAAAAAGGCTTTTTCTCCATCATTTTTTCTCAAACACTTCCAGTTTAATAACCAAAATCCTACTGATACTGTCTCCAAAATGTCAAAATGATTACCTCTTCTCCCCAGCCACTAGTCTAACACCAGCCCCTCTCATCCAGACTAATGTAACCTAATGAATCCTAAGCTGTTTATTCCTCTCTAACCCATTCTTCACTTCACCATCAGAGTTACCCAATGAAACAGATTTACTATCACCTCCGTGTTTAAAACCCCACACCTCCTGGCATTCAAGGGCCTCTACAATTTGTTCACAGGGTCCTATAGTTTTAGTTTCACCTCCTACTACTGTCCCTCAAGTATCCTCTATGCCAGATAATTGCTGATCACTCCCTAAAAACACACCATACGCTTTTATTCTTCCTTTACTTTGCTCATGCTGTTCTTTTGTCAAGAACAGTCTTCCTCCTCTGCCTGATAAAATGTATAGAGTGGTACAGAGGAAAAGAATGGGATGCAGGGGACGCCTCGGTGGCTCAGTCGGTTAGGCAGCTGCCTTTGGCTCAGGTCATGATCTCGGGGTCCTGAGATCAAGCCCCACGTCGGGCTCAGTGGACAGTCTGCTTCTCCCTCTCCGTCTGCCTGTGCTCTCTTGGTCGCATGCTCTCTCTCTCAAATACATGGATAAAATCTTAGGAAAAAAAAAAAAAGAATGGGATACAGGATGGATAAATATGAAGAGGTGGAGGAAAAAACATAGAAAAGCAGAGATGAGGGTTTAAGAAAGTGATTTTCCGTAGGGCTGAGATAATAATAGTGCCTACCTCACAAGGCTGTGAGGAGATTAAATGAGATAATATATGTCAAACTTTTAGAACAGTACCTGGCATATACACTATAATTGTTTTCTATGTTGTTATGATGATGATGACTATTATTCATGGTATTATGGTAAGACCTTGAACTCTGGGTGCCATAATGAGGAAGTAGCAATGGTGAAGCTCTAGCTCAGAACCAGGGCCCCAAAGGTAAGCAAGGAGGCAAAGAGGACCCCAGTCTGATTCAAATTTATCTGAAGAATTCAAACTACACAAGAAACCAAAACCAACTTAGTTAAGACACATACAAGTAAACACAAATCACGTAGGTGAATTTCTATTTATCCCAAATAACTTGTACCCCTCAAGTATAGATTCCTTCTGAAAAAGCTGTTTCAACACCCTGCCCCAGGCATGGAAGCATCAAGGCAGCATTTCATCCTCACAAATCACAACCTGCAAGTCCCATCTGTGCTCTCCTATGGTTTCTCATTTGGCCAGTGCAGTGGCAACTTCCATTTCCTTATATAACATAGGATGTTTGACTCCAGAGTTCTTCCCATAGCTGCAAAAAAGTGAATATACAGTATATGAACACCCCACCCAGGTTTAATACTGTAGGCAAAGGAAAACAACTCAGTCACCAGAGAGGTGACCTAAGGGCTCTAGAAACTCAGATTTTTTAGATGAGTCCAAAATTTCAAGATTTCCTTCTTAGCCTCCTGTCAGGCTCAGTCTTTTTTTTTTTTTTTTTTAAGATCGCCTCTGTCAGTCATGGCAAACAGCCTCCAGATAGCTCCCATCTCTCCACATAACAGGTTTTTGTGACTTCTATTTCATGTCCTACTAAGCCACTGTGATCCACTCTCCCATCTCTCCTTTCATACCCCTCCCCCATGCATCCCAGATCTCCCTTGAGCACTATCAGACAAACAGCCCTTTGGTTAAAAAAAAGAAAAAAAAAAGAAATACTGCTCCTAAATTATGTCCCGAAGTAGACAAAAAGAACGCAGAACTCCGCATCTATTAGATGACACACAGCCTGCTCACTAGTCAGACTGCCAAAAATCATTTGCTTCTCCTCTTGTAGCTTTAGACAAACACAAAGGGAACTGTGCTATGTATAACTACTGCTTCTCCACAGGACTTGAAGAACTAAGGCATTAGAGATACTTCCTCTCTATAAACCCAAATAGAACACTTTGTTTATTTTTCTCTTGGCATATAGTTGGCAGTCTGTATTTCCAGGCAGTCATTGTACATCTTTTGGCAAGTGCCTTCATGTTTCTCAGTACAATGTTTCATCCAGTGACTGAAGGCGATGCATTGTACCTTGAATTTACATGCCAAGAAAAAGACTCAGACTGAAAAGAAGACCTTCAGTATCATCTTCCTGCAATATATCAGACACTACACCGGAGTCAGAAGACCCAGATCCAATTCCCAGGTGTACCAGTGTCTTGCAGTGCGATCTCTAGTGTGCTCTTTAATCTTCTGGGCCTCAGTTTTTCCATCCTGGAAAACAGGGATTGCATTACCTGTCCCTCCTTAAATGCAGACTCTTACTACTGACTAACAATATTTAGTTTCTATAATTAGTGAAATTGGCATTTGGAAAACTCAGGAAATTAAGCACAAATGTTGTTTCTCACTTTTGTCACACCTGCCATGCAGAGATCCAAAGTAGAGCCCAGCGGGAGTCCCAAAGCAAGTAATTCCTCAGTGTTTCTGACATCCCACTCAACAAATTAAGTGCATGAGAACAGGAAGCAAGAAGCCAAGCAGGATCTTCATATGCTACATGGCTACAGAGGCAAGTCATCAATAGGCTCCATGACGATATTATCACCCTAGAAATACTATCCTTAACACTCCACTGTGATTTTTCCCTCAAAGAAGCTACCTCAATACTTAAAGCACTTACTTATTCAATGTTTACAAAAATAATCACTTTCCCTGGATGGGAACTGCCTCAAAGGGGATCACCCTACAGTCAAGGTAGGACAAAGGGATCACCCTACAGTAGGACAAAGGGATGACAAAATAAGTATGAGGTGCAAGACAATTTAAGTTTTAAGACAGTGTTTTGGGGCGCCTGGGTGGCTTAGTCATTGAGTGTCTGCCTTCAGCTCAGGTCGTGATCCCAGGATCCTGGGATCGAGCCCCGAATCAGGCTCCCTGATCAGTGGAAAGCCTGTTTCTCTTCTCACTCCCCCTGCTTGTGTTCCCTCTCTCAGTCTCTCTCTGTCAAATAAATAAATAAAATCTTTAAAAAAAAAAAACAGTGTTTTGCAATCCTTTTTGAATTACTAGTACACTTATGAAATGCAAAATTCTGGACACCATTCCAAAAGGATTAAAATGCGAATATTTGTTTTTTAAAAGATCAACTTGGAACCCTGAAAGAACATTCTAATTATCACACTTTCCATCTGGTCACCCTTTGGTCTGTGTTGCTGTATAACAAAGTTTACTGCTCCATCTAGGCTCTCCACAAGGCCAAGTTTCCCCTTGGTTTCAGCAAACATTCTCTCTAGGTATCATTAAATTATATCTCTCAGTTGCAGCAAGTTTTATCCCTTTAAGCAACGCATCATGTGGCCACCACTAAGCTCAACACTCCATTGGACAGACATCACTATGAATTCACACTATGATTCACAATATGAATCCTAAAATACATTTTAAATCCTGATCAAAATGTAGCACACTCCTGGGGAAGAAGAGTGGCACACAAGTTAAGAAATACTCTCGGGGCGCCTAGACGGCTCAGTGGTTAAGCGTCTGCCTTCCACTCAGGTCATGATCCCATGATGCTGGAATGGAGCCCCGCATCAGGCTCCTTGCTTGGCTGGGGGCTTGCTTCTCCCTCTCTCACTCCCCTGGCTTATGTTCCCTCTCTCGCTATGTCTCTATCAAATAAATAAATAAAATCTTTAAAAAAAAAAAAAGGAAAGAAATACTCTCTAATGACTGAGCACCACCGCTCTTACCTCATCTACAGGGGATGGCTTTATGTGGACAGGGCAGCGGGCACAGAAAGTAAACACCTATGTTCAACTCCAGGCTTGCTACTTACTATAAGAACTTAATGCAAAGCCTGTTTCCTTACCTATGAAATGATAATATCTACCTTATTGTTATTGTGAAAATAAAAAGCATCTGTAAGTATTTTATAAATAAATTTGCTATACAAATTTAAGTTATTATCATTCTGCCTGTGTATTTATTTGAAATTGAAAATGCTTTTGGGGCGCCTGGGTGGCTCAGTGGGTTAAAGCCTCTGCCTTCGGCTCAGGTCATGATCTCAGGGTCCTGGGATCGAGCCCCGCATCGGGCTCTCTGCTCAGCGAGGAGCCTGCTTCCTCCTCTTTCTCTGCCTGCCTCTCTGCCTACTTGTGATCTGATCTCTCTGTCAAATAAATAAATAAAATCTTAAAAAAAAAAAAAAGAAAAGAAAATGCTTTTTCAAGGAGCTGGTAATCCAACATTAAGAATGTCATTTTTTAAAAAAGAATGTCATTTTGTACACCTGAAATTAATGTAACGTGTGTCAACTATACTTCAATTCTTTTTTTTTTAAGATTTTATTTATTTATTTGACAGAGAGAGAGATCACAAGTAGGCAGACGGACAGGCAGAGAGAGAGGGGAAAGCAGGCTCCCCACTGAGCAGAGAGCCCGATGCAGGGCTTGATCCCAGAACCCTGGGATCATGACCTGAGCCGAAGGCAGAGGCTTAACCCACTGAGCCACCCAGGTGCCCCTCAATTCTTTTTTTAAATATCCATTTTGTTCACAAGCTTACCAAAGATTTTGAGTCAACCTCAAGTCACTGAAAAGTACCATCTCCCTCCACTGGATAAGCAACAAGTGAAACAGGTAACAGGGGCATGTAAGCAAAGGTAGAAATGAAGAATTGTGTATAGCCAGGTAAATGGGGCTGTGATACTTTATATCATTATTTGGACTGAAAAGTAAAATCAAAGGTCAAAGTTTTCCATTAGGGACCAAGAGAAAATGTTACAAATATCCATGTATAATCAAAACTAAACACACCCTATAGCCAGTTCAGAAAGCTCAATAATCTTCAAAGTGTTTTCATACATTAATTAATCCTCATGGCATCCCAAGGATGAAATAAATTTAAGTCTCATATTCTAGTTACTTATATAACCACAGGAAAAATCTGAATGGATCAAGATGTGCTATTTTAATAAGCCAAGTCAACAAATATTTCATCAGGGGCACCTGGGTGGCTCAGTCGTTAGGCACCTGCCTTCAGCTTGGGTCATGATCCCAGGGTCCTGGGATTGAGCCCCACATCAGGCTCCCTGCTCCACGGAAAGCCTACTTCTCCTTCTCCCACTCCCCCTGCTTGTGTTCCCTCTCTCGCTGTCTCTCTCTGTCAAATAAATAAATAAAATCTTTTTAAAAAATATTTCATCAAATATTAAGGGTCTACCATATCATCAGCACTATACGAGGCACACTGACATGACCTATTTTACACCCAACAAGATCTCTGGCAACCTCAACCTTATGGTACATAGTTATGAGCAAAGAAACACGCCTGAGAAATGGATAATAGCTATTACAGAAATGGATAATATACAGCACTCATGGCCAGAAACCACTAACTTACTTAAAAATAGATGTAAAATAGGGGCACCTGGGTGTCTCAGTCAGTTAAGCATCTGCCTTCGGCTCAGATCATGATCCCAGGGTCCTGGGATGGAGCCCCGTCAGGCCTCCTGCTTAGCAGCGAGTCTGCTTCGCCCTCTCCCTCTGCGCCTCCCCACTACTCATTCTTGTGTGCTCTCTCTCAAATAAATAAATAAAATCTAAAAAAAAAAAAAAAGTAAAATTAATGATTTACTGGGAACATTCCCCTGACAAGGGCTATGTTTGCTATATGAGAAAGATAGTGAACAGGGAACGGTGGTGTGGTATTTTAAATGGGATGATCAGAGAAGGCCTCAGTAAGGTGACATGTTAGTAAAGACAAGAATGAAGAGAAAAAGCAAGCCACATGGTTTAATAGAGGAAGAAGTGCCACCAGGCAGAGCCAATAAGCACAAGAGTGCTGACGTGAGGTCACACCCGCTACACACTCTCCACTCACCCAGTAGATTTTCCCCTTGAATGTCCTTTTGATACTCCCACGCCCTGCCAAATCTTCCTGACTTCAAGGCTCACCAGACTCTCCCAGGCATACAAACCTGAATCCTCAGTCATATTATGTGCATCATTCTTCTTTCAGCAGTCAGTGACTTTAACATGATAATACCTTCAAAAATGTTACATCTTGGGGTGCCTGAGTGGCTCAGTAAGTTAAGCGTCCAACTCTTGATTTCATCTCAGGTCATGATCTCAGGGTCCGGGGATCAAGCCCCATGGTGGGCTCTACACTCAGAAAGGAATCTGCTTAAGATTCTCTCCCTCTACTTCTACCCCTCCCCCAACTTCCTTGAGCACACACTCTCTCTCAAATAAATATATCTTAAACAAAAAAAAAGTTACATCTCTCCTTTTCCCTGCATTCCTAACACCCACCCCCAAATCCAATTCATCATGCACTGTTCACAAATGAATGCTTCTTACACACTGCCTTCATTATGTTATTCATTCCCCATTCCATCCACAATATCTACAATACCTAACATCCTCCTTTCCCTGTCCTACATACACACTGTTCTACATTCACAGTCCTACATGTTCACCTTCTAAATCTTCATTCATGCTCCTTCCTTTGACATGCCTTTTCTTCTTACCTATCCAAACTTCACCTTTCAAGTCCCTTTTCAGAGAGCTTTCCATAACTAATTATACCAGTCTTCATGGATTTCTCCCTTCTCAGAAACTGTATGATTTAAGTATCATTAATATCACAGTTCGAACACTTTCTGCTTTGTTTCATGTTTAGCTGGACTAAAACTCCCTGAAAACGGGGATTTTTATTTTCTCTCTCCAAAAGGACCTTCCAGAAAATAGCACCTATCATATTTTTAGCACTATGCACCACATATTGTATTAAGTGCTTTACATACTTTATCAAGTCAATCATCACAATTATGTTGTGTTATTGGTATTCTTGTTCCTATCTTACAGAAGAAACAAAGGCACAAAGAGGTCAGGCTAAAGTCACATCTTAGAAAAGACACGGCTGGGATGAGGTAGAGTCTGTCTCTCGAAACTGACACAAAATAGAGGTTGCAAACCAACATTTTTTGAATTATCCTAATCATTTCATGTATGTTGATGGTCATGTCACTCCAAATGAATTAATAAAGGTAGAAACAATGGCCGGGGCGCCTGGGTGGCTCAGTGGGTTAAAGCCTCTGCTTTCAGCTCAGGTCATGATCTCAGCGTCCTGGGATCGAGGCCCGCATCGGGCTCTCTGCTCAGCGGGGAGTCTGCTTCCCCCTCTCTCTCTGCCTGCCTCTCTGCCTACTTGTAATCTCTCTCTCTGTGTCAAATAAATAAATAAAATCTTTAAAAAAAAAAAAAAAGAAAGAAAGAAACAATGGCCGGAGGTTTATGGGGTACAGCAGGGAGAAGGAATGTCTTTCCTTGCTGAGTACCCATCAGGTAGATAATAGACTCAGTGCCAGGCATTTCACATCAAGCATCTCGTTTACTCTATAAAAACTCATTAACTGCAAATTATCTTCAATAAATAGGGTTCGTAATTCCTCCATCACAAATTTAGCCAAAAAGTCACCCACTCTCAACCCAAGCCCAAATGCACCCAGGTGCCGGGTGTATTACACTCCTCAGCTTCCCTCTAACTCAAGGAAGAGGACAAAGCCTCCTGACTCCCATCAGCCAGTAGGGAGTTAAAAATCTCAACTTAAAACATTTACCAGATGCCTGGCCCTGGCCTTTTCATTCTAAAACCTAAAACCCTGCTCTTCATTCTAAAACTCACGCTCTCACTTATTAAGCACCACAGCTCTGTGAGGTAGGTGGCATTTTTTCCACTTTACAGATACATGAAGCTCACGTGGTCGATGGCAGATTCGGAACTAGAATGCAGGTCTCCTGAATATCCACCCTGTTCCATGCCCTCAGGAGTTACTCATAGATGGTAACCGATTTATACCGCTGTCGCTGAGTACTCTAAACAGCAAAAGCGCTGCAATAATTTTCATTCAACATGTATTTATTGGACGCCTGTCAACCCTGTAGGTTCAAATGCCATCTCCTTCACTTATTCGCTATGTGACACGGAGAAAGCCGTTTCATCTTCCCTAGGTGAATTCCCTCAATCATCAATGGAGATAGCATCTACCAACAGCAACGTCGTGAGAAGTAAATGAGATGAGGAAACTGACTCAATCGCCTGACACTATGTCGGATACATGGGGGGCATCTAGTAATTATGGGCTCCCTCCACCCACCCACTCCGCCCCACAAGCCTCGGGGTTCACCCACTACCACCATGCGACAGGGTATCCACTCGGCCAGACGCCCGCAGGCGGCCTCTGGGGTTCGTAGGCCCGAGGCCAGTCGCACTGTCCTACCTGCATGGAGTCAGCGCTAACGATTTCGCCACCGAGCCGCTGGCCTAGCTGCAACGCCAGGGTGGATTTGCCGGTGCCGGTGGCCCCGAGAATCACTACAAGAGGTAGTGTCCGTGGCAGACCCCGTAGCCCGGCGCCCACAGAAACTGCTCGTGCAGCCGCCGCAGCAGCCATTTTGACGATATCTGCGCTTGCGCGGGAGCAGCTGTCCCCATGGCAACCGTCAGTGCGCCTGCGCATACCTAGAGTTCCGTGAGGAGGGTGAGAGGAGGGTGAGAGGAGGGTGAGAGGAGGGTGAGAGGAGGGGTGGGAGGGGCGAGACCTCGGTTTCCAAGCTTAAGAAGCTCCCGACATGACTGCCGTCAGCTAGCTGGTGTTAGAGCCTCGACTAACTTATCTCTCCTTTTTTTTTTTAACAACTGATGGTTTATTAAAAAGATTTATTTTTTTGAACTATCTCCTCTCTTAAATGAGGGATGGCAGTGCTATCTCGAGTCTATCCCTGTTATTCTTCCTTTCACAGCACCTATTCTTTTCTTCATACCACTAATTACAATATAAAAATATATACTGATTTCTTGGGTACTGTCTGACTTCCATTCCAGGCTGTTAGTTCCATAAAGGCAAGGAACAGAGTCTGCCTAGGTCACTGCTGTATCTCCAGTGCCTAGCACAGTGCCTGATACAGAACAGACACCCAATAATTGTTAAATGGAAAGGAGAATGGTTTGCCTATCTAGTGCTGGAGCCAGTGAGCTAGATGCGTGTTATTCTCCAGGATCAGATCTGCCCAGTTCTCAGACAAGGGCAGCTGCTCTAACATTTTTATCCCAAAACCCAAACCCAGACACAATCAGAAGGCAGGACAAAATTTTCCATCTCTTTGGTGAAAGAATGCAAGAAATGGGTTAAGAACAGCAAGTAAACAACACACAAAATATGAAGAGGAAAAATAAGGTAGGCAGAAAGGATAAAGGAGTAGTAACCCTCAGATTGAAGTGCCGACCAGAGGACCGAAATTTAGGAAACCCTACAACCTGGGACGCCTGGGTTGCTCAGTTGGTTAAGCATCTGCCTTCGGCTCAGATCATGATTCCAGTGTCCTGAGATTGAGCCCCTAACAGGCTCCCTGCTCAGTGGGGAGTCGGCTTCTTGTTCTTTCTCTCCCTCTGCCCCCACTCATGTTCTCTCTCTCTCTCTCTCTGTCTCAAATAAATAAAATTAGAAAGAAAAGAAAAGAAAAGAAAAGAAAAGGAAGGAAGGAAGGAAAGAAAGAAGGAAGGGCTTTGAAATCAGAGAGGCCTGGGTTCAAATCCCAGCTTTGCTACTTATCAGCTGCTGCCTGACCTCACACAACTAACTTTACCTCTGAGCCTCAGTTTTATCATGAAATACCTCTCAGGATTGTCATAAGGATAAATTGAAGTTATATCCAAAAAGTACCTAGTACAATACCCTAGCACAGAGTGACCACCTTTTGTTGAACACTTCGTATTATTATAATGGTAACACCCTATCTGCCTCACTGAAGAGGTAAGAGCAGCAACATAAGACCAGAAAAAAATTTCAGTACTGTGTAAATTACCTAAATATATATTCTAATAACCCCTTGTTAGCCAATTTAAGGGTTAATTTTTTTTCTTCTCCCTGAGATTACTTGGCTCTGCCTAGCTCTCAGGTCATATCACTCGGATCCCTTGGGCCAGAGGAATTACCCCTGGAAGTTTAGAGCATATGATAGGCCTGCCTGGAATAACTGCCAATACATTTCTCAATCACTTGGATCACTGCAGGCATAATGGCCACTCTTGCAGATCCAGCCTAAACCTTGTAGCCACACGTATTGTTTGGAGAACATCAGAACCCAGGGTACCCTGTACCTCCTTTTCTCAATCCAGTCTGCTTTGATCAAAAGCCTGTCCTCTCCAATTTGTGGTACCCGCCCGGGGCTGGTTTTAAAATCGAGATGTGTGGCCGTATATTGGCAGACACTCTTACATGATGGTTGTTAACTGTAGAGCCTTTGCCTGGAGACTTTCAGAGGGTACGGTTACCATGACAACCACTAGAAAGATGGCAGGCAGGAGAAATGATGCAAATAAAGCAAAAAGGAGGCTAATTTCGTGATGACAATCTGACCATGACAGAGTGTGCTCACTCACAGATGGGAAAGCACTGTCCAAGTCATGACCAGGTGACTGTTACTAGAGAGAGAAAAAAAGAGGAGAGTGGAATTTACCACTGAGAGACCCAAAGAGGGAGAAGCTGGTTACCAAGGCAACTGGGGAGAAAGGAATGAAAAAATGGGGCTTCACCACAGCAGCAGAAAATTGCTTCTAGCCAAGCAACACGGGACTGTTGCTATAGAAACAAAGAGAACAGGGATCCTATAGACCATGGGGAGAATTATCACTGAAATGCTGAGCAGGAAAGACTCCTAAATCAGAATGGAGCCCATGGTCCAAAACAAATCAGGAGAAGGGAGAAAAACAACATACCATTTCCATTTGTTTTAATTCTACCAGTCCGACCAAAAGCGAATAGCAACATATTTTTAAAATACTTTAGGCTATTTCGTTTGTACCTCTGTTTGTCTCCCTAATGATCTTCTGACCTCTAAATTATACTAAGAATAATTCCTTCAGGATAAACTGTAACTTGAAATCCTCATTGGTGTGTTTAAGTTCAAGGGAAAATTGGGAAATTGAAGTCTATGACCAAGAATTAATAAGAATTTATTTTAAAAACATAAAATCCTCTAATGGGAAGATTTGCATCGTAATAAGGAGACAAAAGGTGACAGAAGGGAGCCAAGAAAGCTATTTGGGGGCGCCTGGGTGACTCAGTCAGTTGAGTGACTGGCTCTTGACTTCAGCTCAGGTCATGATCTCAGGGTTGTGGGATCGAGCCCCGTGTCGGGCTCCTTGCTCAGCAGGGAGTCTGCTGGAGATTCTCTTTCTCTCCCTCTTCCCCTACCCCTCCCTCCCTCCCTCCTTCCCTCCCTCTCTCTCTAAAATAAATAATTTTTAAAAAGAAAAGAGAAAAGAAAGCTATTGGTAGTCATGCCCAGGTATTATCCCTGATCCCTCTCCCCCTTCTTTGAGGCCTGATGGGAAGTAGCTCAATATATTCTGAAAGATAACTCAAGAGGAAGGGAGTCTCTTGCTTAAAGTATATCGTATATCTAGAGGTAGAGGATGAGAAACCCACCTCCCACACTCCACTGCTTACAGATGATTTGGGGTTAAGAGATTCTAGTTGAAAAGGCAAAAATGCTGGGATGGCTTCAGTCCAGAACATATCTAAAATGTAAGAATAAGGAACTAGGGACATTCAAATTACTTGGAGGGTAATAATTCTTTGCCTCCCCTTCTGATAGTCCACAGCCAGCCACCTAATTATTATCCCCAGTGTGTGCATGTTATACGGTGTCTGTCTATAGGACAGACGTACAATCAGCCTGGGCAACCTCTGCAGCTGTCTCACCTTTAGAAAATTGAGAGCACTGGGGCACCTGGGTGGCTCAGTCAGTTAAGCACCTGCCTTCGGCTTAGGTCCTGATGCCAGGGTCCCGGGATCGAGCCCCATGTTGGGTTCCTTGTTCAGCAGGAAGCCTGCTTCTGTTCCCTCTCTCACTGTGTCTCTCTCAGTCCAATAAATAAATAAAGTCTTTTTTTTTAAAGTCAATTGATCATATCCTTCAAAAAATATATAAATAATTTTTTTTTGGAAAAAAGAAGCATAAGGAGGAGGCTAAAGGTGAAACCACTGGAGTGAAAGGGCCATTCAAACTGAAGCATCCAGAAAGCTCAAATGCTCAGCATGGAGATCTAGAGGATGTTGTGATAGGACAGAAGGAGGAATGTGCCATGGGAGGTCTGAAGCATCTGTTTTCATTGAGTTGAAGACAAACACTAGCTTTTTATACAACTCTAGGTGCCTTTTCACCCTGACCCCCGTACTAATTAGGAACCCTAAATAAAAAATATATCTTGTGGGATTGTTTCATGATAAACTTGGTGCCTGTATTGGTCTCCTAGGGCTGCCATAACACAAACTGTGTGGCTTAAAACAGCAGAAATTTATTTTCTCAGTTTTGGACCCCAGGAGCCCAAAATCAAGGGGTTAGCAGGGCCACAGTCCCAAGCCTCCCTCTAGGGAAGAATCAATCCTTCTTCGCCTCTTCTAACTTCTAGTGGTAGCTGGCATTCCTTAGTTTCTGGCCGCATAACTTCAATCCTGCCTCTGTCTTCCTATGGCCATCTTCTGTGTGTATCTCTGTCCACATTTCTCCTTCCTTAGGATGCCAGTCATTGAATTAGAGCCCACCTTAATCCACTATGACCTCATCTTAACTTGATCACATCTGCAGACACCTTATTTCCAAACAAGGTCGCATTCATGGGTTCTCTATAGACATGAGTTTGGTGGGGGAACAAAACACAACCCAGTTGAGTGCCTGTGAGTAATCACAGTAATTTTCATTGGTTGCTGTTTCCACTGGCGAATTGTCGATTCAAATTTGGGAGCTCAGAATTGCCCAAAACAAGTGAGGTTCCCCTCACCAGAGAATGGAGCTCACCATGTTGTAGGGTTTATGTTATACCTAAAGTTAAGCTATAGGGTTTTCTCCAGAGCCTAACAGAATATCCTCAGAGGGGGCTCACTTCCGGTCTTCTCAGCTGTCTCCGAGGGCCTGCACACCCACAGCGAAGCCCCAAAGGCTATAAGATCAGAGTGGGGGGAAGAGCAAAAGGGGAAAAGATACAGAGCCATAAAGAGCTCCTTTCAAGTCCTGATCTCACGGCTCTTTCGAGCCCTCTCCTCTGTGTCTCTGGCTGCTTCTCTTTCTCATGGCTTGGCAGGTTGGGCCCTCATCATCTTTACAACCTGAGGAGTCTCAAATCTGTACCTTCCTTGCAAACGCCTTCCTAAAGCTTTAGTATCACATCCTCAACTTCCTGTTGGGTGCTCTATTTTGTATGACCCCATCACCTCAAACCTCACGGTGTCCCAAACCACAGTCAGTTTCTTTCCCTGACTTCCCTATTTCAAAGAATCACTGAGGATGTTGGCTATCAAAAGTGTCCTCTCAGAAATCCAGTGCAACTCTTGTTTTGTCAAAATATGACCACCCGGCCAACACATCAGACCAGATTCTTCCCCATTCCCCAGACTCCATACAACCTCCCCCATCCCCTCTTCCCCCCAAACTATTCCCTCTGCCTGGAACACCTTCCTCCTCCTCACTCGGCTACATGCTGCAGGCACTTCCAGTTCCAGTTATAGTTACAGTATCTCCACCAAGAACTTTCTTGATGACTCCGAACAAAGTGCTCTCTTCCCCTTCTGAGGCTTGTAACCCTCGTCGGAGACATATACTGCCTTCTCTCGTGATCACGTTCACACGCTAATGGACTTCCACAAGGAGCTTAGCTTCATAGACCACTGTTGTCACTGTGTGGCGGGCACTATTCTGAGTGTTTTACATAGAATTACCTGTTGAATCTTCACAGCAGTCTTGTGAGGTAGGTATCAATATCATATCCATTTCAGGGAAGAAGGAAACTTCTAGGGCTCAGGGAGACTAAGGGATTTGCCTAACTTCGCACAGGTAGCAATTCCAAATCCCTCTTCTTAACCATCATACTATGCCATCTACACTACCTTCTGTGGCTTTTTTTTTTTTTTTTTTAATCTCCACAGGACCTGGCTCCAGCTCCTCATTCCAATGTTCTTCAGGATTCCACCTTCCTGCTTGCTTGTCAGCAGTGTAGATTCCTGGCTCTGACCTACTGCATCAGGTGAGAGCCAGTGGGGAGGGGGTTCTTAACACACACTCAAGTTTGACAGTCACTTCCCGAACAAAACTGGCATTCTAGGGTTTAACTGGCAAAACAGGGTCACTTGACTCCAGCTCAATTCGAAGGTACTACAGTGCCCAGTAAGGGCACAGGGAAGGGCCACATGTGCCACAGCATCCCAGACTCACAGCTCCTGCCCGCCGTGGGTCATGGGATAGCGTGGACCAGCCGGAAGCTCAGGTCTTGGGCTTCACGTCCCCCTGTGCCTAGCTCAGGCTCCCTAGATCCTGGCTACTCTTAAGGCATCAGTCTGTGCACCCCAGATTACTTTACGTACTCCTGCTGGGAAGATTCCTTATTTTACCAATCTCTTCTATCGATTTTCAAATATGTCTAATCTGTATTCTAGGTGTGGCTTGCTAAATGGTTGGAAAAACACTAATCATTTCCTGAGCACTTACTAAGGCTCAACAACAGCCCCGTGAAGTGGATGCTATTATTTAGACCTGTTTCACAGAGAAGGTCATAATTTGCCCAAGGTGATGGCAAAGGTGCAACTGGAAAACACAGAGCCAGATTTGGAACTAAGATCTGTTGGGTGTGGGAGACCACTGAGCCGTACTGCTTCCTACAGCTCTAAAGGCAATCCAACACTTCCTGGGCACCTACTAGGCCCTTGGCACAGAGTCTAATTATTTAATAACTCACCTGATTAGAGACTTTAAGAACATATTTACATTTCCTGGCCCAAAGAATGGTAACATTAATACAGTTGATCCCTTTGGCAACAGTTCCAAATAAAGACATCAACAAGAGCTGCCCACTGGGCTTAAAGTAGAAATGCTCAGATCCCAGCGGAGCGTCAGCTGACACACTTAGACACCTCCCCTCCACCCCTCCCCAGTCAGGCACCCACTCATCAATCATCTTCCAACTGGCTATCTTATCCTCAGAAAGGAACCTCTTTCTTGCTCCTTCCTGTCACCCTCCAGAGCAACAAAGCCATCCCCATCCTCCCCTCCTCCTTCTCAAGTGAATATTCTGGAATATCCTAACCCCGGGAGCACTTTAGACAAATTCAGCACATCTAAGATACTTCAACCTGTCTCAGTCCCCCCAAAATAGCTTCCCACAGGGGTGGGAATTAGCACACGTGTTAGCCTTTTATTGTCTAACAGGGAGGGTGACCTTTCTTTCCTACACGAAGTGTGGCTTCTCCGCTGCCCCTTTATTGTCCACGTGTGTGTGTCTTTGGGTTGGGTGCATAGTCCCTTAGGTGTACTATTCAGAGTCAAACCTAATTTGTAGAAATTGTTCTCTGAAATCCAGGAATAAACTCCTGGCTATTTTCAGACAAAGATAGAGGTAGGAGTCTGTAGAAATGAGCTAGGAAGGAGCTTAAAATACTTCACATTCCAGAAACACCCTCCCTTCCCCCCAGGAGATGGCTTTATTCCCACTCCTTTCTCAGCAGAGCTGGACTCAGAGGAGCTGGAGCTTGGAGACAGATGGCTGGCACTAGCTGTGTGGGCTTGGACAAATGATTTCAATGTGTCTGAGCTTCAGTTTGCTCATCTGTGAAATGGGGTTGACGCCACCCTGTTTTCTAGGTTACTGTGAGAAGTAAGATATGTAAAACAACTGACACCAGTACCCGTACCCAGGAGTCCCAATGATTTTAGGCAATTTAACCAAATGCTCATGAATTCTTTCAAGGCTAGGAAAGGGAGAGAAGTCCTACTTGTAGTCTCTTGATACAAGTAGTCTCTTGATAAATGGCATCAAAGAAGCAGGATGAGTGTACTGGAAGCAGAGTGACTAAAACTGAAAGAGGGAACTGGAGTTTTAAGAAGAGAATCCCAACAATGCAAGCCTATTTTTATCAAACCACTACCTACAAACTAGGTTAGGTTTGGAGGCAGCGGGGATGGAGTAGAAAGTTTATCTGACGGGAGACTGGGTTTGGGATTTGATTTTGTTATGTGATCTTGAGCGAGAATGGGCTCTCGGCTCTGTACTTACACACTGTGATGAGGGTCACTTTGCAAACGTGAGGAATTTATAGGAGCTTTTGACTACTCAGGCTCCCCAGGAGAGAGGGAGAGCAGGCAGGCAATACCAACCAGGTCTGAGCTTTAAGGAAGGATTAGCTGAGGCAAAGTGGCCTCCCTCCACCATGATGCTCATGGCCTTTCTGAACAGCAACTGTTGGCCTTTCCCAGTCCCAGGAGGGGCCTCTTTGGGGCAAGACTAACCAACCCAGCCCACAACTACGGCACAGTGACCAGTCATGGAACATTTGCTCCACCACCTCCCAATAAGAGGCAGGCACAATGGCCCCAAGGAGAGACAATTCCAACAAGCCCTAAGCGATGGAATTCCATATTTACCTCCCCCACACACCCCATGCTAACAAAACAAGCTGTCGTTATTATGCAGTGATTAAGACCTCAGGCTGTGGAGATAGGTAAAACGAGTTTCAATCCCAGCTCGGTTACTTACTAGCCCAGTCACTTTGGGCTGTTTGGTTTTCACTCTTAGAACCTCAGTCTGCCTCATCCCTTGGCCCCAGCAAGTAGTTGGCTGTGGTGTCACATGTAAGGGGGAGTAGAGTGCTTTGGCATACACAGTGTTCTATTGGGAATGGCGATTATCCAAGTCTCCCTTCTTGCATCTATGGCAAGTTTGTGAGAATGATGGGAGGGAAGGGAAGCCTTCATTTTCTTTCATTAATTGAGGGAGAAGGGGAAAAAATATTACATCACAAAATCTTTGAGGATTTTTAAGACATCCTGCAAAGTCAGCAGGTCACCAAGGTAAGGATGGTACCGCCCTGACGAATATAAGGCTTTATACTCTAGAAAGGAATTTAGGGGCACCTGGGTGGTGCAGTGGGTTAAACATCCAAATCTTGGTTTCGGCTCAGGTCATGCATGATCTCAGGGCCCTGATCTCTGGATCGTGAGATCGGGTCCCCAGTCGGGCTCAGAGTCTGCTTGGATTTCTCTCTCCCTCTCCCTCTGCCCCACGCCCCCATAAATAAATAAATCTGAAAGAAAGAGAAAGAAAGAAAGGAAGGAAGAAAGAGAGGAAAAGAGAGAAAGAAAGAGGCTTAAAATCTGCTACTTCATTAATACCTGCCAACCCCCCCATGCAGTAGTGTTTATCCCCATTTTACAGATAAGGAAACTAAGGGTCATAGAGGTAAAGCTAAAAGGCACAGAACAAGTTAGGTAGTGGAACTGGGATTTCAAACCCCCCAAAGTACAAATTCAGCACACCTTACAACTCAAAACAGAATTTCAGGTTCACCAAGTACTGAACTGACATTGTTTAGACATGTCTGAAATGGCATTTCAGGAACCCAAAGTGGAATGACCTGGTTAGCAACATGGTTTAGAGACATGCAACCCTCTGGATCCCTGGTGGTTACCCTGAAATCGTTTTCCTTGGCTCAGGGGGACTTGGTTGGCATAAGGTGCCCCCACTCTGATATGTTTGAGAAATCTTTTATTAGCAGAAGTCCCAGACGGCAAAATTTTTAAATCAGGCAATCGATAATCACAACTAAATACAAAATTTCAGGCAAACTTGCCTTTCAAAATAAATCAGACTCTTGCAACAGAATTGCCCGAGAGTTTTTCTTTTCTTGTACAAAAACAATTAACACCACTTTGCAAAAGGCATACAAAAATACAGTATTAAAAAAAAAACAAAACAAACCACTGCTCCCAGCCTAATATCCAAAAGCAGCTTATAAAACACAAGCTATTCAGGTGATACATCAGTAACCTATATCCCACCTGTTCTCCAAAAACAGTTCCAGAAGTCAGTTGGCTCCCGAAAACCATACTCCAGAAGGTAGAGAGGTTTTTTTCCCCAAACTTCCACTGGGGTTCTCTGAGGCCAGGAAGCAACCTCAGAAACAGACCATTGTGCATAATAAGTTTGGAAGTAGCAGCTGGCTTTGCAGAGCCACAGAGAGTGCTCTACCATCCTCCCCTCCCCCACTTTCAAAACCACAGCCAGTAGACACCTGCTGCCCTGGGCAGGGTCCTGGAGGGGCTGATCTTTCTTCCAGGTCAGGCTTAGGGGCTCCTGAGTTTGCCCACAGGACACCTGTTGGGTTGGATGCCTTTCCAGACTGGAAGCTGCACCTGGAATCCACTTGGACGTACCAAGTTCACCTGGGGCCAAATCCACGGTCGGCTAAGCAGAGCTCCTGGAAGCTCCTTTAAAACCCACCAGGAAACTAGTCCACCTTCTGGAGCCCTGGATGAGTCCCAGCAGCTCTCCTAGCAAGAACTTCAGTAAGGCCCAGACGCTGGGAAAGAGCTCTGACTCATGTCAGGCTGGCAAGGGGCCGGAGCCAGCCAGCAAGCTCCCTGGAGTTGCACTAGAAGGACAGCTTGCACAGTTCTAGTAGAACTTCAGACTTACCGGTCGGGCATGGAGATGAGAGGGAAGTGGGAAAGAGGAAGTGGTAGAGTTCTCCCTCTGCAGGTGCCTGACATCTGCCTTGTGAAAAGATTCCAAGATGGAAAACACCTGGGCGGATTACACGTTCACAGCCAGGACTCCAAGCCTTCCCCAGGCCGCAGGCTAGGACCCTTTTCCCAGCATCTTGGGGAAATATTTCTGACCTGTGGGAAAGGGGTGCTATAGAGCCCATTGCATAACAAAGGCAGAAGGAAACAAAAAAGTCCCTTGTGGGGACAGAATGGTTTCTCCCTCAGAGGAAAGGGCCCAGAGGGCTTTGAGACAAAGAATCTAGAGGCCAAGCTCTTTAAATGTTCTCAAGGTCGCAGCATTTAGAGTGGGAGGAGGGGTGTTGGCTGACATCATTATATATATATATATATGCATATATATATTAAAGGTTTCCAACTCCTCAGCTACCGTAAAGTGTCTGACAGTGAGGTAATGGTCCATGCTGATCAAGTCTGTGAGACTGTCTTCACCCAGGACAGCTCGTGTGTCTCCTGGAAAGAAGAGCCTCAGGGAGAGCGTCCGGGCCCAGCTGTCCTAGCGTCACCCCAGAGACACCAGCGGGAGCATCCTTTCCCAGCCTAAAGCTCCTCCGCAGTGTGAGATTTCATGCCGGCTGGACCCCCCCTCGACAACGTCCACCACCTGTTGCATAGCATCTGTCAGGCTTTTCTTCCGAGCTAGTGAGCTAGGCAGCCCCCAGGTCTGCTGGGTCAGCCGCCTGCCTGAGAAGCCCAAGGCGCCAGGGAAGCGCCGGCGCCCCTGTGAGTCAGGGAAGAGGGAGCGCCGGGCTCCGAGGTTTCCGAGAATGCGAGCCCTTGGGAGTGTGCGCCCCGGCTGCACTGCATTCTGGAAGGTACTGTACGGACTGTCCCACCATCACCAAAATGTGCAAATTACTAACGGGGAGAAGGAAGGTGAAAAAATAAACTCGGGTCTCTGTAAGACGGAGCAGTTGGGCTTTTTGGTCACTTAGTAGCCGCTGAGGTACGCGATTCTCTTCTGCAGCTGCTGCTGCCGGCATCGGAGCTGCCTTTTCTCCGTGGCCATCCTCTTCTCGGCCCCCACCAGGGCTTGCAAGTACTCCAAGGCCTTGCTCAGGATCACCACTTTGGGGGCCTTGGAGCAGCTGGCCAGGGTGGGTACCTGGTCCCTCAGGGCCAAGAACCGAGAACGGAGGTCATTCCGCCGTTTGCGCTCCAGGAAGTTGTGGTTCTTCCTCTTGGTCACATCCTCCGTGTCAGAACTGACAGGTTTGGGGTGGCAGGACTGGGCAGCCTCGCTTTCTACAGGTGGGGGACTCACGATCTCTTCATCTGCCTCTTCTTCCTTTTCCTCTGGGGCAGCTCTCTCCAGAGCCTCTTCCTGGGGACCTGTCTCTGGAGCCCCTCCTTGGGAACAGCTTTCCGGAGGAAAACGGGCGGCGTAGTTGTGCTGCTGCTGATGGATGGAGATGTGGAAGTGCTTCATGCAGGGGTCCAGAGGGTCTGCCCGCACCGTGATGGTGACCGGCTTCCGTACGCCCAGGGACTGTCTCTTCTCCACTGTCACGACGTCAATTTCTTCACCCTCTGTCCAAGAAGAGAGATCCAGAGAAGAAACACACCCCATGAGAAACACACACACACACACACACACACACACACACACACACACGCCCTAGGCTGGGGCTTGGGAAAGGAACTGACATTTTCCCCCATTTAGATATAAACAGACTGAAGTGAGGAGAAAGATAACTGGTTTGTTCGTAAGGGGGTAAGGGCAGTGTGAAGGAAAGAAGGGGAAATAAGCAAGGAGGAAAATATTCTCCAATTTCCTTTTGCATAGCAAGGCTTAGATAAGAACAAAAGGCAGACCCAAGCCAACAGCCCCCAGTCTGCCCAGGCGCTCCCCTCCCCCACCGAGGGGATGGAGAGAAAGAGCTATCGGCCTGGGACAAAGTTTAGCTATAAAGATCTCCCCCAGTCGGGCTCTTTCATGCCCCATCAGAATTGTAAATGAGGGGTCTGTGGGCAGAGCTGCCCTTTGTTCCTGCCCAGCACAGGCTGCACTTGGGGAATTGTTACTTTTCACAAGTTATAAATCCTATTATTCCCCCACCTCTCTATTCTGCCATCCTTTTCAGCGGAAGATTCAGAGAAGGGAGGGCTACAACCCATCCCTCCTCACCCACAGAGGGGAGGGAACGGGTTTCCCTCAGGACCATTTTGCTCCTGGTTTCAATGGGTTTCTAGTCATCCATCATTTATAGGTCGCCCGCCCCACCCCCTTCCCTGGACCAGAAGAGGGTTGGATTTGTAATCGCATGTCGGCAGAAGCTGCTGGAACTTCACAAAGGTACAAGCGACCATTTCCAAGCGACCTGGGGGGGGGGGCGGGCAGGGAACTGAGCAGCAACAGAATGTCCCAATACAAGGGGCCAAAACACCAGGGACCTGGAGACGCCTGGAAATACCCCCGTCATTCCCTGGCTCAAAGGTCTCTCAGGCTACCCAACCCCCGAGAGGTGCAAATAGGGGGAAGCCTTCCTGCTTCACGCATTTTGCAGTCCCCATATAGAAGGCCACCTTAATGCAGTCCAGCCTGACAACAGAAGAGCTCAGTTCTCGGCCTCTTTCGAATATCGGGATGCTTGAGCCTCTTTGTCAGGAAGGCTTCCATTGTGTGGACAATCGCATTATTTCTCCATTAATAAAACCTGACCATTCAGCCCTCCTGGCCACAAGGCCCGTGATTGGCTGGCTAAGCTGTGTTTGGAATGCTGTTTTACCCAGCCCCTAGACCCTATTGGCTGAGCCTTGCCGTCAGTCACTCTCCCCACCCCCCCCTTATTGTTTGCAATCTGTTGCATTTTGTTCTGGGCCATGTGGCCTGTGAGTGAACCAGGAGCTTGCAAACAGGTTCAGGTTAAAGGGCAAGTCAGAAAATAATTCAGGAGGCTTCCCCACATCCCAAACCTTTAATATTTCAGTGGTAAACCTCATAACTGGTAAGGTTCTGCCTAAGGAAGGAATAATGTAAGACACCATTCTTTTCAGAGATGGTCTAACTCTACCCAGACAAGGAAATGGCCTCAGCTGGACAATCAAGTCCAGCCCCCTCGTGTGCGGAAGGACAAACTGAGACCCAGATCAGCCAAGTCTGCATATCACCTTTGTAATGTTCTGGATCTCAAACTAAGGTCTGGAAACTCCCCAGACAATGCTCTTTCCACTCTACCACTCCATCAGCTTTTGTAGAGATACATCTTTATTGGTTTCTTGAACTCAAAACTCCCATTCCAGCCATTAAACAAACACAAGCTCTTGGTGTTGAAAGCAAGCAGGTTAAAAATGACCTTAACACAGTGGACCAAAAAAAATTGACTTTTAATTTGTTATCCTTATTTTTCCCCTCAAGGGTACGACAACTTCCATACCCACTCCCCAGTTCCCTCTCAAACAGTCATGTAGAAGTTATTCTTTAAAAGCTACAGAGAGTTTTCTAGGCCCTGGTTTACCTGATGCTAGTCAGTTGATACCCTGTAGAAGCACCCTCTCCAGTCTCATGGGTAGGGGTCTAAGGGGCTAGGCTAAGAACAGCATAGTTTGGTGGCACAGGATCCTGAAAGTCTGCCCTTCCTGAGGTTTAAATTTGCATCCAAGGGTGGGGGAGGAGGCTGGAGTTCCATATCTGTGATCCCTGCACCTACCTCAGAGCTCAGTACCAAGCAGGGGTGAGCAAACATTTGCTGAATTCAAGAGAGCAGCTACACAGATCCCACAGGAGAAATTAGGAGGGAGCTAGAGGAACACCTTTCCAACTCAGCCAAAGCAACAAAGCAAGGTGTAGCCCTTCCCAGATAAGCTACCATGAAGACCCTGGAAACACCAAGGAAGTGCCTGGTTGCAATGGAGGGTTGGGCAAAAGAAGATGGGACTTAGTTCTAGTGATTTCCTATTTCTAAGCTTCAGTTTTTCCATCTGTTAATGGGGAGCATTCACTGCTCTGCTGCCTGTCTGGTGGGTGACTGTGTAGGGCACAAATGGTAGAGGGTGGGAAGGGTGCAAGGGGAGGGCATTATTGGCATTTTAAAGTAAAGCAGACAGGAAACTAGATTTTTTAAAGGTTGAAGGCTTTGGCTTTGCACAAAAGCCTCCTCAGCTTCCTCTCTCCCTAGGGGCGTGTGAGTTTCCCCAGGGAAAGTGGCAGCAACAGAAAAACTTCAAGCCTGGAGTGACCCTTAAGGGACCCCTTCCGGCCTCCGGAGGACAGAAATCCCCTACAGTCCAATCCTAGTATTGTCCTCTCTAAGCGCTAAGCTTCACCCTGTCTCCCCTGTCCCCTGGGGCTCCAATCATCATCAAAAGGACGCTGGCTCCCACGCCACTTCTTCAAACTGTTTACTAACACACCCACGTGCCAGACAGACACCGCTGGGGGCTACACCGGCAGCTTCAGCCAGAGAAAGGGGGAGGTGGCCGAAGGGCTCGCGAAGACCCAATGCCAGACCTCAGACGGCGGCAGAGTTTTGGCCACCCTTGGGGTGCCCCCCTGTTGGATGGCCCGGGGCGGTCCTTACCCGAGTCGCTTGGGCTCTCGGACCCCGAGCAGGCCTGGGTCTTGGGCTCGCCCAGCGGACCGGGGGCAGCGGGAGCCGGGTTGCCGGCTTCGAGGCTGGGAGCGCAGTCTGGGGCGGCGGGCGCCTTGGGCGGGTTCCCCCGGGGTGCGCCGGCGGCGAGCCGGTCGCTCACCGCTCTCTCTAGTCGTTCCCGGGCGGAGAAGCCGCTCCACATGCAGTCACGACGGATGATGGAGGCGTAGTTCCTGCCCCAAGCTTTCGAATGGCCCCGGGATTCCGCCTCTTCCCCGGTGCCCCCTCCGGGCCAAGGCTCCGGGGGACCAATTCCAGGGGCTGGGTCCCCGGCGCCTGGACCCGAGCCCCAGGGCGGCGACGTGGGGGGCGACGGCACCAGCTCGAATTTCTTCCAGATGTCCTCACTGGGCGCCGTGGAGCGGTAGAAATCTTCCCCGCAGTCATGGTCGTAGAAATAGTGCTGGTACGAGTCGAAGTCCATGTCCGCTCCCTGCGGGAGGGAAGGGGACTGGCTGATGGGGTGCGGGCCGGGGAAGGAGGCGTCCCCAGGTCCCCCAGCACAGCCGGCTGCCAGGCTCTCGTCCCTCCCCAACCTCCCGGCTGGCAGCCCGCGCCCTTCCCTCGCGTCCCGGGAAGCCCAGCCCTGGGTCGGCGTGCCCAGGGAAGCGGCTCACAACGCGCGGACTCGGCTGCGGGGAGCGAGTTCAAAGCAAACTTTGCCAGCGCCGCCCGGAGCGCAGCTCCCAGGGCCCGGCCGGGCCGGGCGGGGGCGCGCGGTGCCCAGGAGGCAGTCTGCAGCCCGCCCCCCGGCCGCCCGTAGCCTCACCTCGCTCCGGCAGCCCGCCACCTGGAGCGGACCGGCTCCCCGCCGGCTCGGGGCAGCCCGGCAGCCCGCACACAGGCACATGCGCGCCACCGAGCGCGCGCCCCGCACTCAAGAGCGCGCCCCCC
>LNAC01000805.1:542809-553228 GCA_002007465.1 Ailurus styani | reverse complement strand
GGGGCGGTGGAGTCTCCGCCCCACCCCTCCTGGCTGCTCTCTCCCGCTCTGCTCTATTCCCTGGACTCTCCAAAATGAATTGCACGCCGGGTCGTGCAGGGCAGGCAGCGAGCTGACACAGTTTGAGGGGCGTCTGGTGGAGGCGTGACTCTTCAGCTAGGCTTGGGCGGTCCCCGGCACGCAAACTGAAGCCGCACTCCTTACCCACTCTGGACTGGGGAATAGGACTACTCCCTGCCCCGCCCCTTCGAGCCCGCTTGGCCGGCTTATTTCAGGTGCTCCCGCGGGGCGGTCCGGGAGTAGGTAGGGGGACTGGCGCACCTCCACCGCGCCACCTGGCGGCCCTCGGCCCTGAAGTGGGGCTGGTCCCGGGTAACCTGTTCATCACCTGTTGGCCAGTTTCTTTACCGCGGGGGTCCCGAGAAGCGAGGTAGGAAGATTCCGGACTTTGGAGCATGAAACTTAACATTTCTGAGCTTCAGTTTCATCTATAAAATAAAGGGATGGTAATACTTACCTTACAGGGGTATTGTGAGGATTTCTTTAAGAAGATAAGAGTAGGGCAGGTACTAGGCCAAGAAGAGAGGCAAGTAAAACAGACTTAGTCTCTGGTGCACTAGTGGTAAGGAGGAGAATTTTTTCCCAGGGTCTAGGTCTGGACTGAATCTCCTTCCCCTCACACTACACACAGAACAGCTCTGTGGGAGCTACAGTCCTAGAGGAAAGAAAATGGGGATTTGGAGTCAAGAAACTTCATTCAAGCCTTTGCTTTCCTCTTTGGTAGCTGTGGGGCCAAGTCACTTGAAGCCTCTGTTTGCTCATCTATAAAATGGGACCATTGCGTGCAGTTGCATCTATGGCCAAAACGATCATCCATCTTCTATGCCTTTGGTGGGAAATGTCATCCATTTTCTATGCCTTTCGTGGGAAAAGAAAAGCTAAACTGTATGGTCATTCTATTTAGGCCAAGTAATTTGGGTTACCAGCTAATACGTCTAGAATGTTCTATGTGGCATTCAAGGTTTGGTCGCTGTCTACAATCAGCAACCAGATTGCCTGCTGTCTCTTTTCCTCCCACTCCTGTGGTCTAAGAACACCCAAGTACTCACTGTTGACATCCCAGCAGAGGGAAGTAAGAAGTGCAAGCAGTTCACTGTGGCTGGAGCATACACAAAGTGTGAGTTGATGTAGGGGTTGGGAGAAAAGGCAGGAAAGATGACACCTTCAGTTTTGAATATATTGTGTCTAAAATGCTTGTGGGACATCTTTGAAGGCAACAACTAGTTCTTACTAGCTTTGTGGCCTCAGTACCTAGAAAGGCTTCTGGCAGATACTTCTGGACTTTGTGAGTGACTCAGCCAACCAGATTTTATTGAGACCGTCTGTGTGCCCTGCTTTGTACTGAATGAAGGTGCAGATCAGAAAGATTCCAGGTTTGGTTGCAGTACTATGGCAGAGGGTTTGGAACTGCCTTTTGGCAGCTTGCTCACTGGTCCATGGATGTCTGAGATGGTTGCTGGTACAACAGTCAGGATCTTGGTTCTACATGACAGAAACCAACCCCAGATAAATTTAAGCATAAAATCCTTCCTTGGGCGCCTGGGTGGCTCAGTGGGTTAAAGCCTCTGCTTTCGGCTCAGGTCATGGTCTCAGGGTCCTGGGATTGAGCCCCGCATCGGACTCTCTGCTCAGCAGGGAGCCTGCTTCCCCCTCTCTCTCTGCCTGCCTCTCTGTCTCCTTGTGATCTCTCTCCTGCTGTGAAATAAATAAATAAAAATCTTTAAAAAAAATAAAAAATAAATAAAATCCTTCCTTATTGGAAGGATTTGGGATATAGAATCCACAGGAGGTTGGGATTCTATGCTTGGAAAATGGGTGTTCTTTCTCTGTCTAGATGAAAGGCCTTACTCAACAGCCCTTCCCCATGATTCATTGTAATAGGTGATAACTGGGGGCACCCATGAGGTGACCCCCACCTCAAGAACTAGGATAAAGGAAACTCTGAGAGTTGGGCTGCTCCTTCACTTTGCACACTTTTCGGGGAGGGAATCAAACCATTTTATTGAGGGACTTTGGGGAAAGGTCAAAGAGGAGGAGGACAATGAGATCCGATGTCCCTGGCTGGGTTGGAATATTACCGTTACAGTAATATTGTAAGGCAATTACTAGACTGTTACCGTTACAGCTTCACAAGTGGCCAAAAGCTGTACACTTTGTTTAATGTCTGTCTTCCTTACCAGACTGTAAGCTTAATAAGGGCAGAGATAAACTGCTTCCCCCTCTCTCTCTGCCTGCCTCTCTGCCTACTTGTGATCTCTCTCTCTCTGTGTCAAATAAATAAATAAAATCTTAAAAAAAGATCTTTTTTTAAGATTTTATTTATTTATTAGAGAGAGAGAGTGTGTAAGCAGGGGTGGGGGAGGGGCAGAGGGAGAGGGAGAAGCAAACTCCCTTTTGAGCAGGGAGCCCAATAAGGGGCAGATATGGGCTTGATCCCAGGACCCCAAGATCATGACCTGAGCTGAAGGCAGATGCTTAACTGACTGAGCCACCCAGGTGCCTCCTGAATAAAGGCATTAAAGCAGCTTAAAGAAAGAAGGTGCTGTAGAGCACCCGGGTGGCTCAGTCTTCAAGTAGCTGCCTTTGGCTCAGGTCATGATCCCAGAGTTCTGCGATCAAACCTCGCATCAGGCTCCCTGCTTGGCAGGAAGTCTGCTTCTCCCTCTCCCACTCCCTCTGCTTGTGTTCCCTTTCTCACTCTCTCACTGTCTGTCAGATAAATAAAATCTAAGGAAGGAAGGGAGGGAGGAAGGAAGGAAGGAAGGAAGGAAGGAAGGAAGGAAGGGCGGGCAAGCCAGTTAGGAGGAATCTAGATAGCCAATGAAGCAAAGAGCAATAAGAGTTGTCAAGGCAATTACTAGACTGTCTATCCTAGTGCTGTCTGGGGACAAAGATGCTGGTCCAAGAACAAGGGAGGTGGAGGCCTCATTCTTTAAAATCACCCAGTTCACCCCCCACCTCATTTGTGCTTTGGATCACCAAGCCACCTGCTGAAAATCACTCTGTTCCCTATGTAGATCCCCCCATAGGGAGAGAATGCACTCATCAGTGAGCAAGAAGATCTAGTCTGCTTCAAAGCCCTACTTCCCCTTAGAAATTAATGAATTGGCATCTGATTTGAAATATCAGTCTCATGAGCCTGGTTAATGTGTATCTGTTCCATAGAGATGCTGCTGCTTTAAGGGCTAACAGCTTTGTTTCCGGAGGTGAAATCTGGACTAGGATGGTGATAGGAATTCCCTAAGATAACAAATGCTACCCTAAGAACACTCAATTTTTCACTCTCTTTATTTTTCTTAGAACATTTTAAATCAAAATAATGCATGTACATGGTTTTAAAACATCAACTAAGTGTATGACAAGGTTAAAAAAAAAAAAAAAGGCTGTCTTCTGCCCTGCCCTCACCTCCCCTGATTCTCAGTCCCGAAAGGCAAAACTACTCTTTCCGCTGTTTTTGGTCCCTGATATTTACTTCCATATTTTGACCAATATTTTGCCTGATTTTTAAATTCCTATTGACGTTCTACAATAGAAGATGTAGCTCTTATATTTCTCTTCCACACCCACATATTTGGCCTTCCCTTATTCTCCCAGTTAGATTCTTAAATATTTACAGTATTTTGACTATATGACTATGGAGTACTCTGACTACATTTCCTTTCTTGCACAATTTTTTTTCAGAGTCTGATTGTTTCATTTTCTTCTTTTGTATAGATTTCTGTTTATATATGATGAATTTAACCCTACACATTCTTGCCTGAGCTACAAAGAGCACTTCATGTGGTCAAACCCGTGAAGCACGTAATCAATCTATCGGTTCCATTTTTTTTTTTTGGAAACATACCCCTTGGAACACTTTATCTTGATCTTCCTGTTCTAATCTGAATTTCTTAATTGAGTCTAGACCTACTTCACAATTGTTATTCAGCAACTTCCCTTCACCATCATCCTGGAAATTCCCTTTGCTTCTCTCCTGCATTGGTTCCCCTGTTTTCTGGAACTCATTGCTTTTTCTTTCTTGATTTACTTCCTCACATTGTTGGAGCACACACCCGTCTGCAGCTGCCTGAGAAAAGGTCCTTGGGAAGTAAAATTTTTGAGACTTTGCATTTCTGAAATTGTCTTTATTATACTTTCATCTTTGGTTGATAGTATGGTTGGGTATAGAATACCAGATTAGGAATAGCTTTTCCTCAAAAATTTAAAGGTATTGCTTTCCTGTTTCTTAGCAACCAACGTTGCCATTGAGATTGATATCATTTGAAGTTTATTTTTCAGTAATTTCTACACCCAGTGTGAGGCTCAAACTCATAAACCCAAGATCAAGAGTCACGTGCACTTTCAACTGAGCGATCCAGGCACTTAAGGTTGATTATCATTTGAAACCTTTGTAGGTGACCTGCTTCTCTCTCTGGAAGCTTTTAGGGTACATTCTTTGTTCCTGACATTCTGAATTTTTTCACTGATATGCCTTGGTGTGGGTCTATTGTATAATAAATATATTTTTTTAAGATTTTATTTATTTATTTGACAGAGAGAGACACAGCGAGAGAGGGAACACAAGCGGGGGAGAGGGAGAGGGAGAGGGAGAAGCAGGCTTCCTGTGGAACAGAGAGCCTGATTTGGGGCTCAATCTCAGGACCCTGGGATCATGACCTGAGCCAAAGCAGCAGATGCTTAACAACTGAGCCACACAGGCACCCCTATAATAAAGAATTTGATTGGTCCTTGTCTCCAGTCCCTGGGAGGTAGCCTCTATATCCTTGGAATTTACCAAGCAATAGGACTTTATTTATTATTCATAATGGGCCCTGAGAGTTTATGCTAATAGATTACTCATGGTAGGCCTCGAGATATTTTAAGATATGTTAAATTAGATAAGCTAGATAGCCAGATAGTTAAGAGACCCAAGATAGGGTTTGACCAAGCAAGAATAGCCAACCATGTAATTAGAGGGTTGGGGCTTTGGGTCATGTGATATCAGTCTCTCCTCTGGGAAGGGGAAAAGGGGCTGGAGTTTGATATGAACAATGACTTAGTCAGTCCTGTTTATCTAGTGAAAGCCCAGTAAAAACTAGACACTGAACTTCAGGTGAACTTTCCTGGTTAACAATGCTCTGTATATGTTATTACACATAAATGTGTTAGGATGGTGATGCATTCTGACTCCACAGGAAGAAGAACTGGAAGTTTCATGTTTGGGACCCTCCAAGACCTTGCCCTATGTGTCTCTTCTTTTTGCTGAGCCTGATTTGTATCTTTTTTGCCATAATAAATCTGTAAGCATTAGTATGCCATTTTCCTATGATCTGTGAGTTGTTCCAGTAAATTATCAAACTTGAAGGGGTCGTGGGAACCCATGAATTTGTAGCCAGTTGGTTATAAGTGTTGGTGGCCTGGGAAACCCTGAGTGTGCAGCTGGTGTCTGAAATGAGGGCAGTCTTGTGGAGGACTGTCCCCTTAACCTGTGAAGTTTGGCCTAACTCTGAACAGTTAGTATCTAGAATTGCATTGCAAGATCTTTTTGCATTTCTTGCCCCAAACTTTTTAATCTGGAAACTGATTCACTCTGTAATTGTATATATATATATATATATATAAAGTTCTGTAATTATATTTTTGAAAAATTCCCCCTCCTCTATTTTCTTCTTTCTTTTTTTTTTAAAGATTTTATTTATTTATTTGACACAGAGAGAGAGATTACAAGTAGGCAGAGAGACAGGGAGAGGAGGAAGCAGGCTCCCTGCTGAGCAGAGAGCCCGATGCGGGCCTTGATCCCAGGACCCTGAGATCATGACCTGAGCCGAAAGCAGAGGCTTTAACCCACTGAGCCACCCAGGCGCCCTTCTTCTCTCTTTCTGAAACTCCTTCTAGCCTTTTCTTATCTTTTCTCTCATTTCTATATCTGTGTGTTTCATTTGACTTTTTGGGAGGTTTCCTCAACGTCCAATCCTGTTATTGATTTTTAAAAATTTTGACCATTACATATTTTTCATTTCTTTTTTTAAAAAGATTTTATTTAGTTATTGGACAGAGAGAGAGAGAGAGAGAGTGAGCACAAGCCAGGGGAGTGGCAGACAGAGGAAGAGGGAGAAGCAGATTCTCCAGAGCAGGGAGTCCGATGCAGGGCTGAATTCCAGGACCCTGGGATCATGACCCAAGCTGAAGGCAGACGCTGAACTGACTGAGCCACCCAGGGACCCCTTTAATTTCTGTTTTTTAAAAGATTGTATTTATCAAAAACTAATGATGTAATTTATGGTGACTAACATAACACAATAAAATGAATAAATAAATAAAGATTTTTAAAAAGATTGTATTTATTCCACAGTGGTCGTACCATTTTACATTCCCACTGGTAATGTATAAGGATGACAATTTTTCCACATCCTTGCCAATACTTGTTCTTTTCAGTTATTATTATAGCCATCTTGTGTGTGAAGTGGTATTCACTGTGGTTTTGATTTGCATTCCTCTAACAACTAATAATATTGAGCATCTTTTCATGTGTTTATTTGCCATTAATATATCTTCTTTCCAGAATATCTATTCAAATCCTTTCCCCATTTTTTTAAGAGAGAGAGAGAGCAGGAGATGCGGGGGTGGGCAGAGGGAGAAAGAGAATTTCAAACAGGCTCTATACCCAGTGCAGAGCCCAACTCAGGACTCGATTTCATGATCCTGAGAGCATGACCTTGAGATCATGACCTGAACTGAAATCAAGAGCTCGACACTTAACCAACTGAGCCACCCAGGCTCACCCCTTTGCCCATTTTTTTTAAAGATTTTATTTTTTTATTTGACACAGAGAGGGAGATTACAAGTTACTAGGCAGAGACGCAGGCAGAGAGACAGGGAGAGGAGGAAGCAGGCTCCCCGCTGAGCAGAGAGCCCAATGCAGGCCTCGATCCCAGGACGCTGAGATCATGACCTGAGCCAAAAGCAGAGGCTTTAACCCACTGAGCCACCCAGGCGCCCTCCCTTTGCCCATTTTTTAATCAGGTTGTTGGTCTTTTTTGTCACTGAGTTGTAAGAGGTCTTTATATATATTCTTGGATTCCAGACCCCTATCAGATAGATGATTTGCAAATATTTTCTCCCATTCTGTGAATTGTCTTTTCACTTTCTTCACAATGTCCTTTAAAGCACAGAAGTTTTTAATTTGATGAAATTAATCTATTTTCTCTTTTGTTGCTGTGCTTTTTGGCATAATATCTAAGAATCCATTGCTAAATCCAAGGTTGTGTAGATTTACTCCTGTTTTCTCCCAAGAGTTTTGTTGTTTCAGCTCTTTGATCCATTTAGGTCAAAGACCTTTAGCTCTTAGATCCACACTTAGGTCTTGGATCCATTTGAGCTAATTTTTGTATACGGTGTGAGGCAGGGGTCCAGGTTCTCCCATTTGTTTCTTTCTCTTTTTTTGTATGTGCAAACATCACCACTAATTCTAGAACATTTTCATCACCCCCAAAGAAAACCCTGTGACCATTAAATAGTCATTCATTCCCTTCCCTTGTGAGTTTATAGTTTCCCCCCCCCCAATCCACTTACTGCCATTTGTGGATTTTTAGGACTTAGCCTACTGAAGTTTCAGCCAGAAATCTCCTCTTCCTTTCAAACTGCAACAACTCTCACTTTCATTAGGCAGACTCCTAAGCCAGAAGCTCTGAGAGGGTTTTCTGGAGAAAGGAAATTTGATCGGAGCCTTAAAGATGTCTAGAATTCCGGTGGAAGTTAAGGAGATAAAGGTGAGGGAGGATGAGAAGGGAGAGTTGGGAAGAAGGAAGAGGAAAGATGGGGGAAGGAAGGGAGAGGAAGGACTCTGGCGCCAATACCAGAAAAAATTAATCGGATAAAAATCTGGTTTCTTATCCCTTGTCTTTGGCTCTATTACCTCTGCTTGTCTTTGGCTCTATTACCTCTGCTTGAGTTTCACTGAAAAGCCATCCTTTTCTTAGAACCCTAAGGAATGTGGCCTTGTTTTAAGTGTGGTGAGAAAAAGTTCTGGAGATTTTGTTTTGTTGTTGTTGTTGTTTTGAGATTTTATTTATTTATTGGAGAGAGAAAGACAGAGATAGTGAGAGGGAGCAGGAGCAGGAAGGAGAGGGAGAAGCAGGCTCCCTGCTAAGCAGGGAGCCTGACGTGGGGCTCCATCTCAGCACCCTGAGATCATGACCTGAGCAGAAGGCAGGCACTTAACCGACTGAGCCACCCAGGCACCCCTGTTCTGGAGATTTTGGACTTCACTCTGCAGCCATCCTAGGGAGGGGGCCAGGCCTAAAGAGACAAGAGCAGCTTTTAAGAATAAAGAGAAGTAGGCTGAATATAAAATTTCTGTTTACTAGTGGCATCACACCAAATCAGTTGGTACTGACTCTCAGTTTTCTCATCTGTAAAATACCCTGTCTAGCAGTATTATTGGAGAAATAAGTTACCACAAGTCATCCCTCACTTTTTGAAAGTACAGTGGTATTTGTTTTTACTAACTGAAAGAAATCTGAAGAGGATTACATTTTTCTTTTTTTATTGTTTTAAAAGATTTTATTCATGGGGCACCTGGGTGGCTCAGTCAGTTAAGTGGCTACCTTGGGTTCAGGTCTTGATCTCAGGGTCCTGGGATCGAGTCCCCGCATCAGGCTCCCTGGTCAGTGGGGAGTCTGTTTCTCCCTCTGCCCCTCCTTCCTGCTCATGTGTTCTCACTCTGTCTCTGTCTCTCTCTCTCTCTCAGATAAATAAAAATAAAATCTTTAAAAAACTATTTTATTTTTATTTTTCTGAGAGAGAAAGAGAAAGAAAGAGAGATAGTTGGGGCGCCTGGGTGGCTCAGTGGGTTAGGGCCGCTGCCTTCGGCTCAGGTCATGATCCCAGGGTCCTGGGATCGAGGCCCGCATCGGGCTCTCTGCTCAGCGGGGAGCCTGCTTCCTCCTCTCTCCTCTCTCTCTGCCTGCCTCTCTGCCTACTTGTAATCTCTCTCTCTGTGTCAAATGAATAAATTAAAAAANAAAAAAAACCTTAAAAAAAAAAAAAAGAAAGAGAGATAGCATGAGCAGGAGGCAGGGAGAGGAAGAGGGAGAGGAAGAAGCAGGTTCCCTGGTCTTCATCCCAGGACCAAGATCATGACCTGAGCCGAAGGCAGATGCTTAACTGACTGAGCCACCCAGGCACCCAGAGGAGCTTGCTTCAAAAAAAAAAAAGGCCTCTACTGTACTAATATAAGTCTTTCATAAAAGCAAAGAGCATAATGTAAACTTCCTGAATGCAGAGATTACTTACACTTTATGCTAGTTGGGCTTATGAAGGATTTCCTAGAACTCTCTACATTCAGATAGCGGGAGAAACCTGTATTTGCGGTGTTCAGCAAAGTGCATGGCCCAGACGAGAATTTTCTTCTGTTTCCTTCTTTGGCAATTTAAGGTAAACGGTATGGATGGGGTCTCAACCAAGGCCTCGAGTGCCTGCCTAAGGAGCGTGGGCTGAAGATAATGAGTAATGAAGAATTATAGGAGATTTGTGAGTGGAAGCATGGCAGATTTATCTATGCTTCGGAAAGATCACTTCTGGAAGAAGAGAATCCAAGCATAATGCATGAGAGGGAGTCCTGAGCCCCGGCTCTACATCTAAGTAAGTCCATTTTCTCATGTGCACAACACATAAGAAAGGTCCCCCTCAGCGTTTCCCCAGGGGCCTATAAGTTGGGGGAAAGCTTAACCCCTAATACAAACAGGAAAAGCAGTTTGTCTCCTTAGAGATAGAGTTGATGGAGGGTGGGCACCAAACTTGAAGGGCTGGTGTAGCCAGCCTGAGCTGCCACCTGGGGGATGAGATGGGGCTTTGAGAAGTTCACAAGAGATTGTGATAATGGCTGAAGCCCAGAGCTGTCCCCCCCCCGCACCCCCCCCGGCACTGCCCCTCAGAGAGGAGACATGCCAAGTGCCTACTGCCTGAGGACAAGTTTGAAGCCATATGGACCCTCATTAAGAAACTTTCCCGTGAGCCTCATCCACACTCTCTGGGGGCTGAGCTCTGGACACAGGTGGAGCAAGAGAATCACCTGGAATGACTCTTCTGTCCACTAGAGGGAAACCCAGGCTAGAGCTGGGGAATCCTGTGTGTAGGAGTCCTGAGGCGGGAGGGGGACCTGGAGCTGTTAGCCTGGGGACCTGGGTGACCTTGGTGCAGTGTTGGGCTGGTGTCAGCATGGATCAGCTTCCGGGATCCAACTGTCGCCTTTTCAGGAATTGGGCGAGCTGGTTGTGAAACACGATCATTAAAAATTAAACTCTAGGGGTGCCTGGGTGGCTCAGTGGGTTAAGCCTCTGCTTTCGGTTCAGGTCATGATCTCAGGATCCTGGGATCGAG
>LNAC01000805.1:522668-540647 GCA_002007465.1 Ailurus styani | reverse complement strand
CCCCCGCCAACTCCAGGGCTGGGGCTTGGGGGCGGGAGGGCCCGCAGCCGGACATCTAAGGCCGGGGGCTGTGCGCAGGAAGCGGCGGCTGGGGCTGTCCCAGAGCCTCAAAGCGGCGGAAGGGAGGGAGCGGCAGGCACCTGCATTGTGCGAGCCCCGCTCCCCGCTGGCCCGCCTGGAACCCCCTGGCGCGCGTTCCTGGCGTCCGCTGCTGGGCCAGGCCCGCCGGCAGTCAGGCAGGTAGTAACTGGGCAGAGGGGACTAGAGCTGCACTTTCATTCATTTATATATGCATCCATCAATTACTAAGCTGCGGCAGGAGCGCAAAAACATGATCCCAACGGCCCTCCCAGTTCGTGGCTTTTGGGTCAGATGGCTGGGTTGGAATCCTGGCTCCTTCACTCCCAAGCTGTGTAACTTGAGCAAATTACTTGACCCCTCTGGGCCTCAGCGTGTGGAGAGTGGGATTAAATGAGTTGCATGTGAAGTATTTGGAACCAGTCTGGAACTGGTAAGCATTCATTAAGTGTAGATTTTTTTTTTTTAAAGATGTTATTTTTACGTAATCTCTACACCCAACGTGGTGATCAAACTCACAACCCAGAAATCCAGAGTTGCGTAATCTTCCTACTGAGCCAGCCAGACGCCCAAGTGCAGGATTTTAAAAAAAAAAATAATTTTTATTATTGCAAAAGATCATTTCAAGAGCAGTGTGGAGGACACACTTAGAGGGCCCCAAAGTTGCATACTGGAGGCTGAATGCTGGTTTTAAATTTTTTAAAAAACTGATTGCTAACATTTAAAATTGTGAGATTTTATCTAAAACTCAGATTTTAGCTTCTTTTAAAAAGACTGAAGGTCTGGGAAGCTTGTGTTTCTTTTTCTTTTTCTTTTTTTTTTCTCCTTTGGAAGCTTGTGTTTCATAAGCTGTTATTGTATTATGCTAGAGGCAGTCTCATTTTTTATATTGTATTTTTGTATGCTTTTTGCAAAGTGGTGTTAATTATTGTACCAGAAAAAAAAATCTCTTGGGCAATCCCCCTGTTGCAAAGATCTGCAAGACAAGTTTATTTTGAAAGGCAGATATTGTATTTAAGCTGCGATTATTGATTGTATGACTTTAAAGTGTTGCCTTCTGGAACATGTTCCTCTTCTAAAAGATTTCTCAAGCATGTCAGAATGAGGCAGTTTATGCCATTCGAGTCCCCTGAATCAAGGAAAAGATCTGTGGGCCTTTGAGTTTTCCCAGCTGGGCTAGAGGCCAGAAGTGATGGGGTGTAAGATGTGGACACCTTAGCAGAAAAGAGGGCAGAGACGGAGAGGAGAGCAGATAGGTGATAGGCGTTTAGAGGGTGGAACTGATGGGATGTGGGATGCAGAGGTGGAAGAGGAGACGAGGCCTGGGAGAATGGGTGGAAGGAATACCCATTCACTGAGCTGAGGGGCCAGAGGAGGAAAATAAGTTTGTTTTAGCCATGTGGGGTCTGAGAGTCTGGGTCTGTCACTAGATCAGTGGGATATAGGGCGTCTGGTGCTCAGGAGAAAGAGCTGGCCTTACGGTGTACTGTTGGTGACCCAGGAGGCCTGTGGGTATGTGGGGAGAGTGGGAGGCTCAGGTTGGCCCCTGAGGACCTATTAACACTAAGGGATTAAGGATGTTTAAGGGATTAGAAGGATGTTTTGTTGTTTTGTTTAAGATTTTATTTATTTATTTGAGATAGAGAGAGAGGGCGAGGGAGAGTGAGCACAAGCCTGGTGGGGGGTTGCTGGGAGCAGTAGAGGGAGGGAGAGAAGCAGGATCTCTGCTGAGCAGGGAGCCTGATGCAGGCCTCGATCCCAGGATCCTGGGATCATGACCTGAGCTGAAGGCAGATGCTTAACCATCTGAGCCACCCAGGCACCCTCATTAGAAGGATGTTAGGGGAAAAGAAGAGGCACATGGGAGACTGTGCAGGGTCCAGATGCCTCCTTGGGTGGCCTTTGCCTCTGTCCTGCAGGATCGGACCCCTCCTCAAGACCTCCCAGCACAGGAGGACTGAGGGGTAGGTGGGGAGGAGGGAGTCTGACTGGAGCTTGCTGTAGCCCAACAGAGGGCGAGGTAGGGCAAGACCCCAGTCTGGTTCAGGACATCTAAGTGTCCTCCAAAAATTCCTTCCTTCCCCCAGCATCACTTGCTGGGCCTCTGGGACCCTACTGGGAAGAGGAGCTCAGAGGAGGAGCACAGCTGGGCCCCACTGGCTGGAGAATAAGCAAAGAGAGCACCCAGGACATTCTTTTCAGCGGCACAGCAATTGGGAGAGCAGAGGTACCCGGAGCTGCCTGCCACATGGTAGGGTACCTTCCGATCAGGCTAAGTCACCCCTATGACTAGGAGGTATTGCAACTGTCACTGATAGAGGCCACTGATCTTTCTTGGGAGCGAGAGATGTGAGCTGGGGCATGGCTGAGCTTTAAAAAATGAATTGTGCCAGATACCATCATACGTGTTTTGTCTAATCTTCATAAAAATTCTGTGAATGAAATAAAAATATCCCCATTCTACAGAAGAAAAATACTGAGGCTCAGAAGGCATAAATAACAGGCCGGGGATGTGCAATGAGTGAGAGGCCAAGTTCGGAGGACAGGCTGGAGCACAGGCTCTGTCCCTATAGTTTCTCTTGGGGTGATCCCACCATGACAATGGCCTCTCAGCCTCCCCGACACTTGACCTCTACCCTGGGTGTCCTCCTAGGCTTCACTGTCTCCCTCACACTCAATTGAAAAGTGATCACCAAATCCTGTCAATCATACCCTCTCTATAGACCTAGCATCTGTCTCCTTCCCTCCAGTCCCAGAGCGACTGCCCAGCTTGGGCTTTACCATCTCCTGTCCTGGCTATGACATCAGCTTCCTCCTTGGTCTTCCTGCCATCCAGCTTTCCCATCCCCACCTCGAGGCCCTCGCCCACACCAGCAGCCAAAGGGTGACCTTGAACATAAGTCTGACCTCGTCATTGTCCCTAAAACCTGCCAATGATGTCACAGTGCCCTCTAGATAAAGTACAAATTCCCAAGCAGGTCATCAGGCCCCATGGGCTCTGGCCACTAGCCTGGCCAGCTTCAGCTCACTGTTCCCTGGCCAGTTCCAGTGAAATAGGATGCTAGTTCCCCCTCCTCTGAACAAGCCCTGGTCTGGGCTTTCTCACCACTGGACCTCTGCTCCCAGTGCCAACTTGGTCTACTGCAACCTTCCTCATCCATCTCTGCTGAGTGAAGTGCTAGCCACCCTAGCAAGCCCAGTTGCATGGAGGGTCCTTTAGCCAAAGCCTAGTGTGCCTTGCATTGCCTTCGTGTCTCTTTCCCAAGTGGTATGAGCTTCTATGCATCGCTCCCTCGGGGCCCAGCATGGTACCTGACATAGTGGGGAGATTCTGCAAGTGTGGGGTGGGAGCACCTTAGCCTCCTTCTCGCATCCCTCTGTCCTGGCTCTGGCCTGGCCTGGATTCACTCCAGTGACCACAGCCACTCTGGGTCCAGCCTCCTGGCTCAGACACATCTCTGATTCTAGCTCTGACCTGCTTCAAGCTGTAGCTCCAGCTTCAGTGCTAGCACCAGCTTTGGCTCAATATCCAGGACTAATATGGGCTTAGTCCATGGCCTTGGGCCCAAACTCACAACCCATTCATCTGTCTCCTACTCGTTCTTTGAAAAAAATTTATTATTAATTTTTAAAGTAAACTCTACTCCCAACACGGAGCTCAAACCCATGACCCCGAGATCAAAAGTTGCGTGCTCTGCCAACTGAGCCAGCCAGCCAGCCGCCCCGTATTTCCTACCTTCCCGATCCCCAGCTCCACTTTCCTGGGCTGAAGTCTCCCACCTCGGTTACAGGTTTCCCCTGTGTTCCTATGAAATCTTTCGTAAGCTGAAGTGACATAAAGAAGCGATTGACATTAATTGATATGGAAAAATTCTTCAGGGCGCCTGGGTGGCTCGGTTGGTTGGGCAACTGCCTTTGGCTCAGGTCATGATCCCAGAGTCCTGGGATCGAGTCCCACCTCAGGCTCCCAGCTCCATGGGGAGTATGGTTCTTCCTCTGACCTTCTCCCCTCTCATGCTCTCTCTCTCTCAAATAAATAAAATCTTAAATAAAAAAATTCTTCAGCATTCCCAGACCCCCCCCCCAAAAAAAACCTGTTAGGCTTTTCTGATATGCTTACTTTAGGACACATCTTGCTAATGTATGTGTAAAATAAATCACAAGAAAGCACAGATGCTTACAGCCACAGTTCAAGTCTCTGGCGGCCTGATGCTGAGTGGTTGAGCGTAGTTCCCGGGGAAGGAGCTTGGTGGGGCCACTCTGGCCACCAGGGGTGAACGCTGCTTCTCTGATAGCTTGATGCGAATCTTGCACTGAGCTCTCTTTTCGCCATTTGCCATCTTTTATAAAAGCAAAAATCTTCTTCGGATTTCTTCAGTTAGCAAAAACAGGTACTCATGTAGGTCTTTTGTAAAAGCAAAATGGTATTTAATGCAAACTTTTGAAAAGCCGGGGGAATCTGAACCTCCAGTGAGAAGGAGGGAGAGAGATTGAGAAACGGCAAGAACATAGTCCCGTGTGGCCCATCTGCTTCTGGGATTACCCCTGCCCTAGAGCTGCCATCCTGCCCGCCCCTTCCTCCAGGCCCCTGGTGCTGAAGGGACATGTCCCAGGTTCGAGGCAAGACCCTACCACTTACCGGCTATGAGGCTTCGAGCACCGATTTGGGCCCCGATTCTCTTGTCTATAAAGTGGGACAACAGATAATGTGCAAATGATAGGGGATAATCTGGACAGGGCGCCTGGAACCAGCTAGATGTCAATAACGACCAGGGCCTTTCTTCTCCTCTGTTTCCCCAAGTCCACTGAGTCATCTCCTGTAGGCCTCCTGTACATTCCACGGTGCCCATTGCATAAGGCCTGTCCTGCCACTGTGACATTGGTGAGCCCGGCACAGCCTTGCTTCAGGCTTCTGGTTGCGACTGTTGTCCCCAGGGCATCTTGGACAGTGGGTGCAGAGCCAGGGCACCATACAGGATCCCCAGCCCAGAACTCCGTGTCCCTGACGTCAGGGACAAACATGGGCCCATAGGGTACTGGGGGAAAGGTTGGTCTTCCTTATTTGCTGTGGGCTGAGGATATGTAATTTGGGTTGGGGAGGTAGGGGTGTGTCCTTCTCCCCTCTGACTGCCTCCTGAGTTCTGTCCATCAGAGCTCAGAAGGCCAGGGTTCCTACAGATAAGGGAACCTGGGGGGCCTCAAACACAGGAACCAACATCAATGGGGGTCTGGGTGTGATGTGTAAAAAGGTAAGTGACTGTGTAGGGATGGATGTATTTGTGCCATGGTGTATGGTAAGTAGAGGCATGTTAGAATACCATGTGTCACATGTACCTATGGGTTTGGGGCTGCAAGTGATGTGGGCAGCTGAAGGACTGTGTCCACATGTATGTAGTGTGTATGTATGTAGTGTGTATGGGACTTTGGCATGTGAACAACTGTACGTGGGGTGATAGATGGAGATCTGGGTCCGTGCCCTGAGCAATGTGTGTTGGTGTGTCTGTATTTGACATGTGTCTCTTATGGGAATAGGAACAAGAAGAGAGTGTGAACTGGAGAGCTCTATTAGGCAGTGGGGAAATGTTGGTGTACTTAGGATTCCCTGCTGAACTCTCTGAGGTGGCCCGCCAAGGTCATTGTCTACTTGCTGCAAGAACAAAGAATAGGGGCAGAGTCAAGGGGGTTGGGGCTATTCTCCAGAGAGCCAGGTGTTCCACACCTTGCTGACTATCTGGCCCTGATGTCTGCAAGAAAAAAAAAAAAAAAAACCCAGGGAAATAAACACAACCTTTGGAAGTCCTGGTGATGTGTCTGGGGAGGATGCTACAGCTGGAAGTTCATGTGGGCAATGTCCTGCCTTTGACCAGCAGTGGAGGCTTATGAGGCCAATGGCCTTGCGGCCACTAACTGCTCCTAAATGATTACCTCGGTACTGTAGCCTCACTCTAGAACTTCCAGAGCCTTCCTGCCAAATCTCTGTCCTTCAGAGTTCACAAGGTACAGTTTCCTAAGGCTAAGAGAACCCTGCCCCACCCCCACCCCCAAACACAGGAACCGACATCAGTGGGAGGCCTGGGTGTGATGTGTAGGTGAGTGAATGTGTAGGTGTGGATGTGTTTGTGGCACGGTGTGTCACAGCTGCAAAGGGGCGTCTCTTGGAACTCCAGGCTGGAGAAGGAAAGTCAAGGGACTTCTAAAGCCAAGCCACACCTAGGCTGTTAATCTCTGAAGAAACCTAATTTTAACACAGGTTGGCTCCTCCCTGCCCCACCTCCAGGTATGTCTCTTTCCTCAGAATGGGCCAGGATTCCCCTCCTGCCCCTCAAAATAAACTCCTCAGATAATGTGATCTTGTTTGTATCTTCCATTACTCCCCAAGATGCACTCCATGCTGGAGACACCTCGAACCATTCGCATTTTCAAGAATGCACTTTGTAGCCCACTAGCCCGCCAGGCTAACTCTGATTCATCCCTCAAAATTCAAGTTAAGTGTCAGCTCCTCAGGGTACTTTTTGAGGTTGAAACTACTATCCATTATTCTGCTTGCCCTTAGTCACAAAACCCTGATTTTCAGCTGGACACATAGCTGGCCTGGAGTAAAAACCACATTTCCCCGAATTCCTTACAGCTAGGTGTGACTCTGTGACTAAGTGCTGGTCAACAGCCTATGGGCAGAAGTATTTTGTGCAACTTACAGGAATTGTTTTTTAAAGGGATAGTGTGCTGTCTTTCACACCTTCCTCCTTCCAACTGACTGGAATGCAAACGTGATGACGAGAGCTTGAGCAGCCATGCTGGCCATGCTGGCCAATGAGGAAGGAGCATTGTGTTAAGGATGGCAGAGGATGACTGAGCCATAAAACAGAAAGCACTGGGCTCTGGTGATCATGGAGCTACCATACCAGCTCCGGACTGGTTATTTCCAGGTGATGTGGCTGTGACTTGTGGTTTTTGTCACCAACAGCCAAACCCAGGTCTAACTGATATACTTTCCTGGTATCAGCTCTCTCTGCCAACACACTCCATTCCAGTTGCCTAGTTCTATCTGCTTACCTGACCGTGAGCGTGAGCTCACGAGGTCAGGGTCCATGTCATCTATCAAGCACGGTGCCTAATAAACCAAAAAATGTCCATTGTATTAACAACTGTATGAAATACACATTCAGGCATCCAGACTGGGTGAAGCTGTGGGTCGGGAGTTATGGGTATAAATGTGGTCACTGAGGTGGGAGAGGAGAGGGTAAAGAGAAAAGAGAGTTAAAAGGAAGAGGTCCTCAGAGGTCTAACATCGAAGGTCACACTGAGGAAGAGAAGCCCTAGAATGAGGCTGAGAAAAGCCCACCTGGGCCCATGCTGAGGCCACCCTGGCCCAAAGTTAAGGGCACTGGTGCTGTGGGAAGCAGTGGTCAAGGGCTCCGGGCTCCAGAGTCCAGGACCTCTGGGTTCCTATCCTGGCTCTTCCATTCACTTGCTCTCTGACCTTGAGCAAGTTAACAAACTTCCCTGGGCCTCGGTTTCCTTATCTGCAGACGGCAGGTTAATAAGGAACTTACCTCATGGCGTTGTTGTGAAGTCAAAACTAGAGAATTCACATAAACCACCTTGCATAGTGCTTGGCATACAGTGGGTGGTTAACAAAGGCAGGTGATTATGATTTTTGTTATTACAGTCTTTCTTGCATTCATTAACTCACTTAATAAACCAGCTCTAGGCATTCTTCCACATGTGCCCAGTGCTTCAGTCAAAATGTATTTCCTGATATTTCCTAACACTTACCATGTTCCCTCACCCCCTTTGGCCTCACACATGCTGTTTGCTCTGCCTGAAGTACTCTTTACTCCCCATCTGTCTGGCATACTTGCCCTTCAAGCCTCAGCTAATAGCTCACATCCTTAAGGGAATTGCTGAGACCTCCTATGCTGAGTTCGAGGCCTCTTCTGGGCTTGCACATGACCAGCACTGTCTCATTGCGTAACTCCAGCGGGGACCTGTCATACAGACGACCCCCGGCGTTGTGCAACGTGGCAACCATGCCCCATCACTCCTCTGCTTACCTCTCACATATTTTTTTATCAGACTTTTACTGTACTGATTTATTTACCTGTTGATCTCTCTCTAGACTCTGAACTCCTCAAGGACTCTGCCTGACACCGAGTCAGGGTTCAGGGAATGGTCATCTGAATGAAGGCAGCCTGGCCTCCTCCCTGTATCCTGGGGTTCCCCATCTGGCTGAGGAGACAGAACGAACAGATAAGGAACATGTCAAGAACCAAGCGTGTCCTGTGTGCTTCTGATAGAGGCTTTCCCAGGATGGACAAACAGCACTAAGGGAGGATGCAGTGGTCAGAGTGGGGGACTGGGGCTGAGATGTAAAGAATGAGTATATATACTGGGAAACCCAATGTCCCACACTTCTGGATTGCTCATCTCAGGTGTGGGAAGAAGTCTAGCCCTCCACCTCCCACGGTTTCTATCAGGCCCAAACTGAAGAAAGTAATCTTTTCAAAGCTCTTACAAGGGCATTGCATATCCAAGGGATTCCTAGCATAGGTTGATGCTCTTTGCCAGGCCCACTGTTAGGCTGGGTCATGGCCTGAAGCAAGGTACCCAGAGGGTCTGATGTTGCTCTAAAACTGGATTTGAGTTACCTCCACCGTGGGCAGGAACCAGATTATGGGGCTCTTAGGAGGTTTCTCCTCCTCCACATGGAGTTAGGCTATGTCGTTGCTGAGAACAAACACTTGTGTATGTATATGACCTGCATTTCACCACTCTCCTGCCATTACCACTCACCCCAAAAGGCCAAATCTGAACAATGAGGAGGAGGCATAGCTCGTCACTTCTCATTAGTGGAAAGATTTTAAAGAGATAGGATACCAAGAGTCAAAATTTCCAAGCCCATCCCGGGCTGCTTGGTGAAGGCTATTTGCCTGTGCCCCTCCATGTTCCTGCTGTAATATTCTTTTAGACCGAATAACTCAGACTCTGGGAAGTGTTCTGTTAAGTGTTTCTTATCCTGTTGATCCTATCCCATGTGGCTTAGGGGGTGAGGTTTCCTGAACAGAGCCTGATGGAGATTTTGCCCAGGGGAGAACTGAAAAGGTGGTCTCTTTCAGTGGGTGTAAGGGAAGGAAGATCTGAGACAAGAGAATAAAGTTAGGAACTGACTGTACTCACGAGGGGACATCCTGTTAACGGGTTTTGGTTGTTTTTCCCTTGGGCAGTCATGGGACATGCATAATTTAGAGTGATTTCTTCTACCCACAGGAATTCCTGCCCCTTCAGTGAAGTCTGTCACATGGATGCAGGCTTTGCCTCCATGGCAGCCTCATGGAATGAGCATATCCAACAATGGGGCTACAGAGAAATCCTACAGGGTGGAAGGCTCTGGAGCAGACATGGGAGGAAGAGGACCTTCCCTGAAGGGGAATAAAATGTAGAGCAGTCCCCTGTGAGGGACAAGGCAGTCAGGGTAAGGGTCAGGGCTTTGAGTAAGGGTCATGGCTTAGGGTGAGCCCTGGGAATGACCTCTTCTGGGGACTGAGAGCTTCAAGCCTAACTCCTGGGGTGAAGTCTCAGGAATGAGGTAGGAAAGGTGGGGGGTGGGAGCCCCTCCATCAGTCCCAGTCCCTGTGGCAGCCTGCTTTCCCACAGGGAGTCAGGCTGTGAGATGTGCCTGTGCCTCATCACTGCTCTCTGCTCTGTGGGAAGGTCCTTGGTAGCAAGCAGGATGGCTTGCAGCCAGGTGAGGACACTTCCACATACCACGGGCCCTACCCTTCCCCTCTCATTTCTTACTGATGGCCTGGGAAGTCCTTGGAAAGCTCAAAGAAGGCCACTACCACCTTCACTTTGGCCCAGTCTATTAGAATGAGGAAGCAAAGCTGAAAGTCTCCAGAAAGGAGTGGGGTGAGCAGAGAGGCTTAAGAATTTGTTGCTTTCCCTTTGGTGGCCTCTTGCTCCCACCCAGCATAAGCCCAGAGCCTGGAGTTCAGAAGAGAGATCATAGTTTACTGCCTGGGGTTTAGAATACAGCCCAACCCAGCCCCAAAGTCCAGCACAAAGCGTGGAACCCAGAGCCCAAACAAGGCCAGCCCAGGTCCAAAGTCCAGCTCAGAATGTGGCACTAAAGCCGAGAACCCAGAACTCAGACCGCAGAGCCCAGAACACAATTCAGTTCCTCAGCTGAGACCCAAAGTCCAGCCAAAGCCAAAGACCAGATCTCAGAACTTAGAACCAAGTCCTGGGCCTATAACCCAGTTCATAGCCTAGAACCCAGAGCCAGAGGGCCTGAAGTTCAGAGCCCAGAATTCTGACTCAAGCTAAGCCCAAAGTCGGAGCACAGAGCAGCGGAGTCCAGCTAAGAAGCTACCCAAAAGCCTAGAACCCAACACAGACCCATCTTAGCTCCAGTATGCAGAGCCCAGCCTAATAGTTATGGGGGCCTAGAACCCCACACCCAGCCTAGCAGACCACCGATGTTCCTCCTAGTGGCAGCTGAAAAGGGAGAGATCAAGGCTGCAAGATGAGGAGGAGGAATTCCAGATTTCAACCCTATTCCTGGCAGGAGGGGACAAGGAACTGGCGTTTGTGTGGTGATGGGGGAGTGTTCTATGGGCTAGGAGGCCCTGGTCTGGAAGGTCCATCCTGGGGATTCAGATACCAGGCAAAGAATATGGCCTGGGGCTTTCTGTGCAAGGACCACCCCTCGGAATCCCAATGAGATGGGAAGCAGCCCCACTGCTGTTGACTTGTTAGGTGACTTTGAGGAAGTCCCTTCCCTTCTCTGGTCTTACTTTCCCAAAAAGGAAATCAGAAAATGTTTTATTTAGACCCCACAGACCCAGGGACATAAAAGAAAGGCCTATTTCAGGGAGCCCCTTTATGCATTTAACCTTTCATTCATCAAATATTTATTGGAACACATATAACAGAGACTTTAAACAGGGGGATGAAATGGTCAGATTTGTTTTTGTCTGTCACTGAAGATTGGGTTAGAGGGGGCCGGTTAGGGCACTTTTGCAACAGCCCAGGAGATGCTAAGTGGCCATGCCATCTTTATAAAGTACAGATATGGTCATTTTACTCCTCTGCTTGGAATCCTTGTAATGGCTCCCCACTGCCTTCAGAATGAGGATGCAAGGGTTCTTTCCATGTTCTCAGCTTCAGGGCTTATCAATTTCTCATCCAGCAAATGCCCAGCCCCGGCTTATTGTTTCTACACCCACCATCCTCCATCTCTCTTCCATCTGTGCTCTTTCCTTTGCCTGATATGCCGTTTCCTATTTCAAGAACTCTTACTCAGCCTTCAGGGTTTGGTTCCATCATCACCTCTTCTGTGCAGCCTTCCCAGACTTCCATCCCTCAAACAGAATCTGGTATTCTCAAGTCTGTGTACTCTGACAGATATCCATCAGGTCTTTGCCACATCGTGTAACTTAGTTTGCATATGTTTGTCTCCATGATTAGATAGGACTCCCTCAAAGGACAAGATCATCCATGCCTTATTCACCTCTCTGTTGCTGGTAGGGCCCAGAGTAGGCTCAGTGACCCACTGACAAGGACACCTTTACACCTCCTCCAAGTAGCTTTTATTAAAAAAAAAATTTTTTTTTTAATTTTAAGTAAACTCTATACCACATGTGGGGCTCAAACTCATGACCCTGAGACCAAGAGTTGCTTGCTCAACCAACTGACCCAGCCAGATGCCCCTAAATTAAAAAAAGAAAAAAAAATTTAAGGCCCTGGGGCACATGGGTATCTCAGTCAGTTGAGTGACCAACTATTGATTTTGGCTTGGGTCAGATCAGGGTTGGGTCCCTCAGGGTCATGGGATAAAGCCCCATGTTGGGCTCCATGCTCAGCACAGTCTGCTTGTCCCTCTCCCTCTGCCCCTTCCCTCGACTGCATGCGTGCACGCTCTCTCTCTCAAATAAATAAATAAATACATAAATACATAAAATCTTTAAAAAAAACAATTGGGGGTACCTGGGTGGCTCCATTGGTTAAGCATCTGACTCTTGGTTTCTGCTCAGGTCATGATCTCAGGGTCCTGGGATCGAGTCCCGAGATGGGCTCTGCACTCAGCACGGAGTCTGCTGGAGATCCTCACCTTCTCCCTCTCCCTCTGCTCCTCCCCCTGCTCGCTCTTGCTCTCTCAAATAAATAATCTTTTAAAAAAAGTAAGGCCCTCATGTTTTAAGTTTTTCTTTATTTTTATTTAAATTTTTAAAAAAATTTTTAAAAAGATTTTATTTATTTTAGAGAGAGAGCGCATGACCAGAAGGAGGAGCAGAGGGAGATGGATAAGCAGACTCTCCCCCACTCCCCCCCTGCCCCCTGGCTGAGCGGAGAGCTCAATCTGACCCAGGGCTCCATCCCAGGACCCCGGGATCATCTCCCAAGCCGAAGTCAGATGCTTAACCTACTGAGCCACCCAGGTGCCCCTATTTATTATTTTTTTATGATTTTATTTTTAAGCAATCTCTGCGCCCAACATGGGGCTGGAACTAACAACCCTGAGCTCAAGAGTTGCATGCTCCACTGACTGAGCCAGCCAGGGGCCCTTTTAAGTTTTAAAAAAAATTTTTTTATTTGTATTTTTAATTCCAGTATAATTAACACTTAAAAAAATTTTACCTCATATTTTAAGTTCTTAAACCCAGAACAGAAGTGTTTTCCCACTACCTCTTAGACAAAGACATCCTGCCAATCAGAGGGAATGGACCAAGGAAAGAAATGAACATAGGCTAAGAGCCAATTGCAAGGTTAGTTTTGCATACACACGTTGTCTTACCTGATCCTCAGGATAACGCTGGGAGCTATTATTACAGAACAAATAAATGAAGTTCAGAGAAGTAAGTGACCTGCCTAAAGTCACAGGATTAGCTAGAGACTAACTATATTCAAACCCTGACAAGACCGACTCCAGGCCACAGTTTTGAGGGCCCCAACTATGTTATTCTCTTGCTCCTTATCAGCATGGGATCACGGGTTACCACAAATCTGAAGGTAGCCACCAAAATCCAGTTCTCCGTTTGCCATAGGGGAAGTGAAAGCTGTCATTCCCTGGTGCTAAGTTGTCCAACCTGCTTTATTTATGCAGATGGGTAAAAAGGAGGCCTAGAGGGCAAGGACTTAGGGCTCCCCGAGGTAGGCTCTGCTTCTACTCCACCATTCCTCCCTCTCCTCAGCAGAGTCTTCTTGGAGAGTAGGGAAGCCTCTCTCCTCTGGGAAGAATCTTGAACTTGGGGGAGTCCAGGATGAGAAGATACAAGGATACTGGCTAGTTGGTTCAGGGAGGCAGCAGGTGTCCCAGGGAATCTCTGGGTGCTCTCTGTGCCCCTCACCCCCTGACACCTGAGGCTCAGAAGTCAGACCCCTCACCTAGCCTAGTCCCGAAACCCAGGGTAGGGGACCTCCCTGAGGAGTGGTCAGATGGATCAGTCTTGGGGCCTCTCCTGTCCTACAATTGCCCAACCAACCTCCAGGCAGGAACTAGCAACCTCCCTGGTGACTTCAAGGGCCCTCAGATACTTCCTCCCCAAAGAGCCTCTCTTAGGACCATCAAGAGTCCCACCTTCCTACTTTCTTTCTTTTTTTTTTTTTTAAAGATTTTATTTATTTATTTGACACAGAGAGAGAGAGAGAGAGAGAGAGATCAGATCACAAGTAGGCAGAGAGGCAGGCAGAGAGAGGGGGGGAAACAGGCACTGCGCTGAGCAGAGAGCCTGATGTGGGCCTCGATCCCAGGACCCTGGGATCATGACCTGAGCCGAAGGCGGACCCTTTAACCCACTGAGCCACCCAGGAACCCTCCTTCCTACTTTCTGCCCTGCTTTCTCCCCATAGAACAAACAACAGGGGCTACATGGAGAACAGGCTGGGGCATCCCCATCATGGCAGCTGTTCCAGAAAACGCTTGCTCCAGGGCCTGCCCAGTCGTTACCTCTCACCATTCCCTGGCCTCAGAGCACTACCACCCAGAATGTCAACTTCCTAGTGGCTCTTGAGCTAAGTATATTTTAAAGTATGAGCTGATTTCTTTTGTCCAGACGTCAGGGTGGTGAGTCTACCAGTTAGGCATGGCAGAGATCTTCCATTGGATAACAAACTACAAGCTATCGCACTCGACAACTCCTTCACTTTGCACCAAAACTTCAACCGCTCTGCCTGGTGATCATGTCCTGACAGCATCCAGTTGTGCTAGACAAACCACCCTGTGTAACCAGACATCAATCTAGCCCCTAGCTATTAACATCAAAATTTCTCCCCTCTGACTTAAGTGGTCTCACTTGGTGAGGTTTGGCCAAGGGTACTAATAAGGGTAATCATCACCATCATCATCATCGTCATCCTTTTCAAGTGCTCATTCTGTGCCAAGCACTGTTTTTAATCACCCCACTTAATCTTCATGCCAACCCTATGAGATAGATAAAATTATTATCCCCATTTGACAGTTGGGGAAAGTGGGGCTCCGAGATCCGATAATTTGCTCAAGAGTAAACTGTAATGGTAGAGACATGAAGCCAGGTAACCTGTCTCTGGGATCTTTGCACTTAACTCTGTTGCTCTGTCTCCCAAGAAGCTCTGGGGACCTGCTTACCTCCCCCAAAGGTCCTCGGGGGATTATGCAAAGGCATACAAATAATCTTACTAGGCTGGGCATGGTGCCTATGAGGGCATGGACAAGTGGAAAGCAACAAGTGGCGGGGGGACTCTGAAGTTCATTTGCCATAGGATGTGAGGTCAGACTAGACACAGAAGGAGTCAAGGATGGCTGGGAGAGTAGTCCTACCAGAGGGGGAAGCTGTCTCTCTGCCCTTCAGGGAGAAGCCCTTGTCCTCACTGCTGGCATACATGGAAAGAATGTTGCTAGGAAGAATGGGCCCAGGTCTCTGCTCCAGGGTTCTGAGGCTAATAGAGCCCTCTGCGCATCGTGGACTAGAGCCTCAGCACAGCCCCTTGGACTCCAGGCCTGGTGGTGTGGGGTTAAAGGGGAAGGAAGGAGAGTGACCAAGAGGGCCAATGGAGACACGTGGTCAGGATTAGAGGACGTCCCTCAGTGACGTGTCTACAACCACACTCATCATCAGAAAAGGGGGCCTTACTCTGGGTTTATAAAACTAGTCCCTGCTTCCCCCCTCTTAGCCTTGGCTTCATCATCTATAAAATGGGGGGAATAAAAACCTACCGTCCCCAGGGGTGTTGTGAGGAATAAATGAGATGGCATATACAAAGGACTTAGCACCACGCTTGCCTGGCATACAGTGGGTGATCAATAATTGGGGAGGTTTTGTATTAGCAGTGCTCTGCTTCTATTGTTGGTGAACGAGTGGTCTTCGGAGGTATGTTATGGGGCTCTGTTCCCATCGGCAGTATGGATGGTGGAGTCGAAATTGCAAGGAGCGGCAGACAGGGAAAGAAAACAGTGAGCAACAGAACCAGCATTCAACACAATTTCTCCAGGCTGGAATAAGCAAGATGACATTGTCCTTCTGTGAGCTTCAAGACACTCACACAAAGCAGAGGATGGGGAGAGACCTGACTTGACCCCAGCTCTGGTCAAAAGGATCTGAATGATTTAGTTGATCACAACCTGATGGGAACTAATCATGGGAGAGAAAGGCTCTGGAGCCCAGCAGTCTTAGGCTGCATTAACAGTGTGTCGCGTCCAGACTGGGGGAAATAATAGGCCTATTGTGCTGGCGTGGTCAGGCCATATCTGGAATCTTGCATTGCTACACTGACAGGCTGGAATCGGGCCAGGAGGGGGACCAGCCCCGCTTCAGTTCCCAGGTACTTGTGCTAAGCACTTCCTGTGCATTTTCTTGTTTCATACCCAAAGCAACCTTACCAGGTAGTCACCATTAATATTTCCATTTTACATACCGGGGTGGGGGGCGGGGTGTAACTGAGCTGCTGGGGACCAGCCACAGAGCTAGTAAATGGAGGAGCCTGGGGCTTTTCCGAATGGGCTCCTCTTGTGCTTGTACTGGAGGAAGACAGAGCATGCATCACTGAACACATACTTATTAGGTTCCTACTATGAATCAGGTCCCAGCTAGTTCAAGGGGACAGCAGTGGAAGAGATGTGGTTCCTCTCTTCCTGGAGTTCACGGTCGGGGTGGGGGAGGGGAGCGAAATCACTTGTGACACGGCATGATGCTACAAGAGTGAAGAGTTTAGGGCTGGAGGGATCACAGAGCCCACCGCAGCTGACTCAAACCCAGAGAAGGGAAGAGACAGAAGAGGGTCACAGCTCATGGTGGAGCCATGGGGGCCAGTCCCTGCCCTCTTCACAGTATTCGGCTGCCTCGCTTTGGCTCTCTCTGCTCAGCAGTGACCAAGAGCTGTGTGCCGAGATGGGAGCTGCTAGGGCATACGGGGAAGCTTGCCGTGGCCATCCTGGGGCAGCCAGACCTCACCTCTCCTCCCTGCCATCAGTGATCTTAAGTAAGAAAAAAAGGAGCCGGAAGCTGAGCCATCACAGGAACAGGGGTGAGTGGCCTTTGAGAATCCCAGCAGCCCCTTCACTAATGAGAGCAAATGGGCCCCCACCTGACCTCTTGAGTGTCTGGGAAGCCTGGGGTGACGCGGGCATAAGGGACCCCGAGGCGGTAGGAAAGTATGTCTTCTGGATCTGCGTGTGCCTGGTGTCTGTTCCAGACTAACGTCCATCTTCTCTCAAGGACCAGATTACTCAGTCCTCTCTTTCTCACATCTTTCCTTGCCTGTCTCAACCCAGACTGCCAACCGCAGCTCTGTATTCCCAGGGCTTTTTGTTGGGGAGACACACACACCCCAGTTAGCCTTCTGGTAATTTTTGCTGAGAGGGACAGAGCAGGACTGCTAAGAGAGAAGGTTCTGGAAAGGGGCGAAAACGGCCAGGCCTGGCTCTGCCACGTAACAGCTGGTTCACTTCTCTGAGTTTGCATTTCCTCAGCAATAAAATGGGGATGAGAGTCCCCGGCTTACGTCGTTGCCCAGAGGACTGAATGAGATCACGTCAGGCATGGAGGAAGCGGCCATAAAAGGTCACTGTTATTATCATGGTGTACCAGCGGCTGTGGTCCTGTCTCCTCCCCACAACTCGGGAGCCCCCCGCCAGCGGGGGCAGAGGCTGCGTGGCCTCATCTTACCCCCCCACCCCCACCCCATCGCCCAGACCCCAGAGAAGCCAGTGTTGGAAAGCGGGAATGGTCAGTCCTGGAGGATGAAAGCGGGACATCGATCCTGAAAGTGCCAGCGCTCCATCCTCCACCCAGGTCTGGAGGAGAGGCAGGCTGGCCCCGACTCCTGGTTTGAAAGGGGGCGATGGGCTTCCCAGCCCCTAGCTGTTCCTGGGCGCGGGGGTCAGAAGTCGTGGGCTGTAGGCAAGGCTCAGGGAGCACTCACTCGGGGGGACCTCGGGCGGCTCCCTTCCAGCCTTAGGCCTCAGTTTGCTCGCGCGTGTCAGGTGGGTGTCCCGGTCTTCTCCCGGGTTCGGAGGAGCACGCGCAGCCGGATACGGGTTTCTGAGAACGTGGCTCTGTGGCAGAGCCTGCTGGGCTGCTCAGACAGGCGGCCGCGCGGGCGGCCGGCCGTGGAGATTGGCTGCGGCCCGGCCGCGCGCTCCCGGATTGGATCGCAGAGGGAGGGCCGAGCCTTTAAGAGGCGCGAGGGGGCGTGCAGGGGAGTGTGAGCCTCGCCCGCCGGCCGGGTTTAGGAGCGCGCGCGGCGGCCGTGGCGGCGGCGGTCACGACGGGATCCCGGGCGGGAGCCGAGGCCCGCGGAGCAGAGGAGCATCCCGGCGTCCCGGTCCCAGGCGGCGTGGCCCGCGGGTCATGGCCAAAGGAGAGGGCGCCGAGAGCGGCTCCGCGGCGGGGCTGCTGCCCACCGGCATCCTCCCGGCAGCCGAAC
>LNAC01000805.1:394171-522578 GCA_002007465.1 Ailurus styani | reverse complement strand
GGGGGCGAGGGGGAGCTGAGACCGGGACTTCGAGGGAGAGGCTTGGTTCCCGGACGCCGTGGGCTAGCCGGGGACAGGCGGGCCCCGCTGCAGGGGAGGGCCGGGTGTGTCCTGGGGCCGGGGGCTGATGGAGGTTTGCAGGTACCGGCGTCCCCCTTTTGCTCACCCTCCGCCCCGCATCTCTGCGGAGCGGCCCTGCCAGAAGCTTCACGTAGTGCCGGCTCTGCTTGAGCGGGTTTCCGTTCTTCTGTGACGAGTGGCTTAGGTTTGCCGCCCTGGAAGCCAGGCAGACCCCAGAGATATGGGAAAACCCCGTTAGTTCCCCATCTCTCACCCCCCTACTCCCCACCCCCACAGGCCCACGCTTGCCGCCTCAGCTCTGCGGTGAGGGCCGCTCAAGTTCATTCATAAGAACAAGAGCTACTTCCGAGGCGTTTGTGTGAGTGTGGGTGTTGGCGCGCGCGGTGCTTTGCGCTTCTTGACCTTCGACCCCATCCCGGCTCTCTTGGACCTAATGAAGAACCAACCGAATGAAATCGGGAGGCTCCAGGGGGAGTGGATCCCAGGCAACAGATATCTGCCTGGGAGGTGACTGCCTTTTCCTTTTAGCTTTATTAACCCGTCCCTGCAAGGAGCCAGGGTGAGCAGTTAGGTTGCTACTACATCTGAGTAATCTCCACTTTCCCCGGGCAACCTCCATCTTCCCGGTGCCCCACCCAGTTAGGGCCCCAGCACCCAGAGGCCTTTCCTCTCCTCTCCAAGGTTCCCTAGGAGCTGGAGGTGGGGGACAGCAAGAGGGAGGGCAGGACAGCTCCTGGGCTGGCCTGAAGCTCTGGCTCCCTACAGGGGCCGGGGTGGTTCAGGGACAGATGAAGGAACAGCTGTGCCCTCAGCCAGCTGAGCTGGGCCCCTACGGCTCTCTAGAGTCCTCACCCAGTAGGCAGGTGGGTCCTGGCCTCTGAACTAGGGCGGGAGCAGGGGCTGGGCTTAGCCGGCTCATGGCAGCAAGAGGATTTTCAGGTTGTGGCGGTTGGTGCTGGGTGGGGACAGGTCCACTGCTGGAGCATGCTCCCCCTCCAACTTGAAAAGAGAGTGGCTGAGACCCTGGGGGGAGTCTTCTGGGATGGCGGGCTGCTAAGTTAACTCGGAATCTGGGGGTGTGGGGTGGCTTAGGCGCAACTTCCTCAGTATGGATTCCCCTTTTCCAGGTTCCTAAGATAAAGAATATCTTTCTTTTCTTGTGGGAAGTGAGCTCTCCCTGGGTGGGAACAGGGCAAGGCAGACTTGTTCCTCCTGGCAGAGTAGGCTGGAAGGATGGTCCTGCCTCTGGAACATTCTAGGATGGAGGCCAGGATCTTGGGTCTTTTTTCATCCTTTCCTCTTCTTCCCAGAAGGAACCCAAGAAGAAACAACAGTTGTCCATTTGCAACAAGCTTTGCTATGCAGTTGGGGGGGCCCCCTACCAGGTGACAGGCTGTGCCCTGGGGTTCTTCCTGCAGATCTACCTGTTGGATGTGGCTCAGGTAAGTGGAATGAGCTTGCCAGGGCTCCTCCAGCATATTGAGGTGGGAAGGACTAGGGACTGTCCTGTCTGTGAAATGGGACTGGAATCCTTGATTTGCTGCCTCTCAGAGTCTGCAGTGGATGAGAAATAAGAAGGCTTTGGAAAGTATCCAGCCGGGGAATCTATCTGCTCCAGGAGTCTCAGCTGGCAAGGTCAGGCAACTTCTTGCCTGGCAAGAGCAACAGAGCCTGGAGGGGTAGGCGATGGCGTGAGGGAGAATGGAGCCTGCTAGGGACACTGTTCTGAGAAGAGACTAGCACACCATGTCCCCATCGGGACAACAGTCAGCCGGCCCCGCTCAGGGGTTGCTAGATGTTGCCAGGCTTATAGATAAGGCATATCTCACCTTCACCTAAGAAGCAGAGGCATGTCAATGGGCAGAGGGGCCCCCAAGTGCCGGGCTCAGGTAAGGTGCCCAGTGTCCAGGGGTCTTTGACTGGGAGAGGTACTTAGGGTGAAGCATGGCTCCACTCTGTTTTGAGAAGCTTTGGCCAGGAGCCTGGCATCCTGAGAATTCATCTTCCCTGGATGGGAGAATGGGACGCTCAACAGCCATGGCTTTTGGGGCTCACACACTGCACTGGCTGTCTTTTCTTTCTTTCTTTCTTTCTTTCTTTCTTTCTTTCTTTCTTTCTTTCTTTCCTTTCTTTCTTTCTTTCTTTCCTTCCTTTCTTCTTTCTTTCTTTCCTTTCTTTCTTTCTTTCTTTCTTTTTAAAGATTTTATTTATTTGACACACAGAGAGAGATTACAAGCAGGCAGAGAGGCAGGCAGAGAGAGAGGAGAGAGGAGGAAGCAGGCTCCCCGCCGAGCAGAGAGCCCGATGTGGGCCTTGATCCCAGGACCCTGGGATCATGATCTGAGCTGAACGCAGAGGCTTTAACCCACTGAGCCACCCAGGCGCCCATTCTTTTTTTTTTTTCTCAAGATCTTATTTATTTATTTAATTGACACAGAGAGAGAGAGAGAATGAGAGAGGGAACACAAGAAGGGAAATGGGAGAGAGAGAAGCAGGCTTCCTGAGGAGCAGGAAGCCCGATGCGGGGCTTGATCCCAGGACCCTGGGATCATGACCTGAGCTAAAGGCAGACACTTAATGACTGAGCCACCGAGGGGTTCCTGACTATCTTTTCTATGTAGCATCTGACTCTGAAAGCAAAGCTTTTTCGTTGTGTCCATTTCTAGGTGGGGAACACTGAATCCCAGAAAGGACAAATAACTTCATTCAAGCAGCTAGTTTTGGAGCAAACCCCATGTGCCAGGTCCTAAGTGGGGTGCAAATATGAGGAACCTGTAATCCAAGTGTAGAACTGTTGTCAGGAGTGGGAGGGTAGGGAAAGTTGGATTGGGGAAGCTACAGTGTGGGAGAGGCCACTACCTTCCCTGCTCCCTGGAGCAAAAGCAAAAGTAGAGCCTTGATGGATATAAGGAAGAGTCTTCTCTTCCAGAGAAGGTATCTATTTCAGCCTAAGAAGTTTGTGGAGAGGGGAATAGCTTGACTGGATAGTGACAGGCCCCTTTCTAAAAGCATCTAAAGATTCCTTTTTCCACATCCAAGATAGAACTTGACCTGCAAGACAGAGATTTTAACTCTGGTTCTCTAAGATAGGGATCATAACTCCTGTTATACAGAGGGGAAAATTGAGGCCCACTGTGGTCACCCAGAAAATGCTCATTCTGCTATCAGGTAGTTGGAGCTCAGGGCTGTGAGAGCGAAGCAAGGAAAGGATTCTGGATTCATTCTAATGGGTGGGAGTGTCTTCAAGGGCAGTAGAAGGGAGGACATAAGGGAGCAGATCTGGAAAATTTCTAAGGCACACACTGCTACTAACTGCTATCAGAAAACTGTTACTATCACCATCAACAGGCAAGCGAAGATGTTTAAGGTCTGGGTGAGAGCAGTGCACGGTCCCCAGGGCCTGGCTGAGATGGGGAGGGAGCCCCTGCTTTTGCCTACCATTGAGGGTTGAGGTGAGTGGAAGGATTAAGGGGTCAACTTCTACCTGTTCCCCATTCCAGGTGGACCCTTTCTCTGCCTCCATCATCCTGTTTGTGGGCCGAGCTTGGGATGCCTTCACAGACCCCCTGGTGGGCTTCTGCATTAGCAAATCTTCCTGGACCCGCCTGGGCCGCCTCATGCCCTGGTGAGTAGAAGAGACTCCTCTGAGGTGGCAGAAGGCAGGGCATCAGGCATGTCTACTAACTCTTGATCCTTCCATCTGGCTTGTCATAGACTATGGGGTGAGGAGAAGAAACGACAAAAAAAAACCCAAGTGTCGAAACCCTGGCTGAGGCCTCAGCTGCCCCAGGCATGGGCACTGCGATGCCCTGCCAATTCATTCCCAGGCTGGCCAAATTGCCAGACTGAGCAGCTTCCCCTACTCCAGGCCCCATTGCTCCCTGGAGATCCATTCCCTTCAGTGAAGCTGGAATTCTGACTTCTCCCACTCAGTCATTTCCCATAGTGGCAGAGAGAGTGCTGCGCAGTGGTTGAGAGGTTACGCTCTGAAAGCAGCCTGCCTCAGTTTCAACACCCCCAAGCTGTGCAACCTTGGGCAAGTCACTTAACATCTCTGAGCCTCAAGTTTCTTCATCTGCAAAATGGAGCTAATAATTATGCCTATCACTTGGGTTTATGGTGAAGGTCACATATTTTTCATATGTGGAGTACTTAGAACAGTGCTTGGCACATATTAAGTAAGATATGATTTGGCACCTCTTCAGAGTAGCTCCTGGTGGGGCAAGGGTGGAGGGTAATACCCAGAATGGGATAGCAGACCCATAACCTCTGGCCCCTCGGATGATGTAAACTACCTTCTCCCTTGATACAGAGCCTACACTGCTCAGCCTCAGGCTATAGGGCAAGGTTGGGGGAGGTAGTACCATAGATCAGACAGCAAAGGGAGACACACGGGACAGGCTGACAGGCTGGAGCTCTGGTTCCCTCCAGGACATCCTGCTTGGTGGGGGGAGGGGGGGTGGACATACCCCTTTCATCTCCAGCCCATCCAGGCTCAAGTGGGCGCCTTCCTGCCCCAGGGGTGCCCATACCTGGTCTCCGGCCTTCAAAGCTCTTCCCACAGCCCCCACCCCACCCCCACAACTTCCTTTCCCACGAGGCCCCCCTCCCACCACAGTCCCGCCAGCCTCTGGCTAAGGCCCAAATTGGGGCCTTTGATCCAGGCTTCACGGTGGGAATGGGGGGGTGGCGTGGCTGGGGTGGGGTGGGGGGAGGGGGCAGCGGCAGGAAGGCAGGAGAGCCTGCCTTACCTGCACAGGCTGCCCAGGTAGGAGCCAGCCACAAGCCTGGGCCCCGGACCTGAGTCCCTGGCAGCCGGCGGAGGTGGGGTGGGGCTTTGCTGCCACATCTCCTCATGGGGCGCAGCCAATGGGAGGCAGCTACCCTGGACAGCCCCTTGCGGTGGCGGCCGTGGGTTACTTGCAGTCACATTCGGTTTCTCAGCGAAGGCTGACGGAAGGAGCCCTTGTTCTCGGAGGGAGACACGTGGATGCAGGCGGGAGGGAGGAGGGCAGAGAGGGAGAGCAGAAGAGGCCCTCCCCGTGGGAAGTAGGATCTGAGGGCCTCACGCTGGGCAGGTGTGGCAGCCAGCTTGGGGAAGTTGCTGAGGGCCCTTCAGGCTCCTTTTGACTTACCACGGTGTCTGTGTACATGTCCTCACCTGTCTGGGTGGTAATTCCTGGTGATACCTCTTGAATGGTACCTCCACCCCTGTGTCTGAGTGCACACTGGATCACTCATGGACCGAGGGTCTGCCATGAGGGTATGGGACCTCCTTCCTGTCCCTACCACAGCAAGGACCTAGGTCCCTCAGGCCTGGGACTCGGCACCTTCTTTTAGTGTGGAAAAAGGCTGGGCCTTTCAGGGTTTATCAGCCCCGTGGCCCACTATCCTTCCAGCCCTCAGAGCAGCCACTGCCTTCAGCCAGCACTTCTCCCCCCTTCAGACTGGGAAGACTGACAGACACTTTCCCTGGAGTTCCCAAGGCCACCTGGACAGAGGGCCCTGGGGATGCAGCAGGGCTGGGCCTGAGGTCTGATTCCCAGGCTGTGGACCTGTGCTCTCCTGCTGAGCTTTCCTGGTGTGAAAGTCACAGCAAGCACTTACTGTGTCCCAAGCACCATTCCACATTTTCTTTTTTAAAATTTTTTTTAAATTTTTTTTTTTTTTTTATTCATTTGACACAGAGAGAGAGATCACAAGTAGGCAGAGAGGCAGGCAGAGAGAGAGGAGAGAGGAGGAAGCAGGCTCTCTGCCGAGCAGAGAGCCTGATGTGGGCCTCGATCCCAGGACCCTGGGATCATGACCTGAGCCGAAGGCAGCGGCTCTAACCCACTGAGCCACCCAGGCGCCCCCATTCCACATTTTCATATCAACTTACTAAAGTCTCAAAACTCCTTCCTTTCTATGAAACAGAACCAAATCCTTTCAGTGACCTATGAGGCCTCCCCTGACCTGGTACTCCGTGTCCTCTAACCCCATCTCCTAATCCCATCTCTGCTCACTCCACTCCAGCCCCAGCGGCCTCCCCGCTACTCCTCAAACCTGCCCGAGCACCTGTGTGCTGACTGTTCTCGCCCAGCACACTTTGGCCTCAGGCAACTGCAAGGCCAACTGCTTCCTCTCAGTCAAGTCTTGGCACAGATTTCAGCTTCTCAATGGGGGCTGCCCTGTCTACTGTGTTGTCAGTTGTAACCGCATACTCCTAATCCCCTTTGGCCTGCTTTCTTTTTTCTCTTGCACTTAATCACCTTCTAATGTTACCGAATTTTTAAAAATTATGGTAAAATATACATAATATAAATGTTGTCATTTTAACCATTTATTTTTATTTTTTCAAAGATTTTATTTATTTGGGATAGAACGACAGAGAGAGAGAGCAAGCGCACAAGTTGGGGGGTGCGGCAGAGGGAGGGGGAGAAGCAGGCTCCCCACTGAGCAGGGAGCCCGATGCAGGGCTCCATCCCAGGACCCCGGAATCATGAGCTGAGCCGAAGGCAGACACTTAGCCAACTGAGACACCCAGGTGCACCCCCTTCCCTTTTTAACCATCTTTAAAAAGATGTATTTATTTGAGAGAGAGAAAGAGAGAGCACGTGCAGGGAGAGGGGCAGAGGGAGAAGGAGGATCCTGAAGCAGACTCCCTGCTGAGCACAGAGCCTGCCTTGGGGCTCGATTCCAGGACTCTGAGATCATGACCTGAGCCAAAATCAAGAGTTGGCCACTTAACCGACTGAGCCACCCAGGCGCCCCACCATTTTAACCATTGTTAACTGTACAATTTAGTGTCATTAAATATATTCATCACCACTGTCCATCTCCAGACCCTTCTTATCTTCCCAAACTGAAACTCTGTACCCCCCAAAAATAACTCCCCATACCTCCCTCCCCACAGTGACTGGCCACCACCACTTTGAATTTGACCTTTTCCGTCTCTGAATTTGGCCTCTGTAGGTCTCTTGTAAGCAGGATTAGGCAACACTTGTCCTTTTGTGACTGGCTTATTTCACGTAGTGTAATGTCTTCAAGGTTCATCTATGTTATAGCATATGTCCTTTTTAAGGCTGAATAATACATGTATAACTTTTAAATTGTGTTTATTTTTCATTTGCCAACTAGAATACAAGTTTCAACGGGGCAGTAACCTTTGTCTGTCTCATTCACTGATCCATCCTAAGTCATAAGAACAGTGTTTAGCCCAGAGTCAGCACTTGACTATTTCTTGAGTGAAGATTGAATGTAATTAGGTGCTATTACTATTCTCTTTTTCCGGATGAGAAAATGAGCCTCAGAGATGTTAAATAACTTGCTCAAGACCAAATTATTTATAGTTATTGGTAGAGCCAGAATTGGATTCCTGAGGAATGGCACCAAAAGTCTTTCTCTTAGCCACTGCTCTCTGTTGCCTTTCTGTACAAATGACATGAAGTCAGTCAGTCCATCCTGCAGTCTAACCACTTTTGTAATGGCGTAGAATGCACCAGTGGGAAGGCAGACATTTACCCTCCCTTAGAGTGATTTCACCAGGCCTGCTCCTAGACTTGGGGGAGTTGGCCTCCCCCGCCCGTGTGTGTGCCCATGGCATGTATACATGTCTGCTCACGAGGGGTGTGTGTGCATGTAAGAACACCAGTGTCGGGTTTGCTCCTCCTTCCTGCCTCCCTGCCCTACCACCCAAGGTTCACTGCCATTCCGTTTCCCCAGCCCATAGGAAGCTCCTGCCTCTGGAGCGCTCTCCCGTGGGGAGACTAGGCAAGGCACATTGTCTGACCTCATGCTCCGTGCTCAGCATTTCAGTCCAGGGGCCCTGTTGCAGCCTGCACTTCCGGGCTTGGCCATCAGCCTCTTCCCAGTGACCCTGGGGTGGGTGGATTTGGGGGGAGGAATTTCCTTCCCGGCAGGCACCCTGTGGGTCTACAGAGCAATCCGGGCTGACCCCAGATTCTGGGGTTTTGGCATCCAGCCCCTATTCAGACCCTCCCCTTCCCCAGGATCATCTTCTCCACACCCCTGGCCATCATTGCTTACTTCCTCATCTGGTTCGTGCCTGACTTCCCACAGGGCCAGGCCCTGTGGTACCTGCTTTTCTATTGCCTGTTTGAAACACTGGTCACGGTGAGTGTGGGCGCCTCCCCTGGGTGTCTGGTGGGGGAGGAATGAGGGCTGTCCCCGGGGCCTGTAGGGTTGGTGCCAGAAGCCACATCTGCTTGTCCATCATCTGACTGGCCGAGGGCCTCTCTTCCATGCCAGTGTTTCCACGTTCCCTACTCAGCTCTCACGATGTTCATCAGCACAGAGCAGAGTGAGCGGGATTCTGCCACTGCATATCGTAAGTCTGTCTCTGGCCCACTGACCCATCCACCAGGGACCACGGGGCGATTGGTCCCTGCCCCTCCTGCCACATTTCTTCCCTTGATGGGAGTGGGTGTAAAACCGTCTCAAAAATAACTTGATCCCTTCATTGCTCTGGTGAGAACAGAGAGGTGCAGGGACTAGACAGAGGTCATGCAGAGCAAGGCCGTAAGTGTAGGCCAAGGTGCCATCTGTCCCACCACCGTATATCGACCCTCCTGGAGCGGCTGCCATCACCTGGGGCTAGAACTGGGCCTCTATCCACCTGACCTTCCTCCCTGGAGGCCGACAAGCCACGAGGCCCCTCCAAAGGACCTTTTTACTGTTCAGGGATGACTGTGGAGGTACTGGGCACGGTGCTGGGCACAGCGATCCAGGGGCAAATCGTGGGCCAAGCAGATACGCCTTGCCTCCAGGACCCCACTGACTCCGCACTGGCCATGGAAGGTGCCAATCGGACCCAGAGCACCACCTCACTCAGAGAAACGGTGAGGCCCTTGGCTGTGCAGAGATGTGGGGAGATGAGGCACAATGGGGTGGTTTGCAGTCCTCCTCAACGTCGTCAATGTTTATTAAGTGTTGGGCATTTGATCTACAAACTGTTAACATGCCTGCTTTTCAGATAAGGAAACTGACACATAGAGAGGCTAAATAATCTGGCCTGGGTCACAGAACTAGTGATTTACAGAAACTAGATTTGAACGGTGGGCTCTCGCCCTCCATAGCCTGGCTTCCTAACATTCCGTTCTTCTGGACTCGGCCTAGCCGTGGGAAGTGCAGCCGGCCCAGGATGATTCATTCTCCCATTTCGCAGGTGGAGACAGTGAGGCCCCAGAGAAGGGCCTGGTCTACAGAGTGGAGCTGCCAAGAGTTGGGATGAGATCAGACTGACCGTCTTTCTGTCGCCTTTATCTCCCTTGTAGCAAAATGCATACCTGCTGGCAGCAGGGGTCATTGCCTCCATCTATGTCATCTGTGCTGTCATCCTGACCCTGGGCGTGCGGGAGCAGAGAGGTGAGGGGTCCCTGGAGAGCGGTGGAGGCCCCAGCATCGCATGGCTTTGTCCCTCTGCCTGGGCCTCGGGCTTTGGGATGGGCCTCGGTTCCTTCCTCACTGTCTCCTCTGGCCCCTAGAACCCTATGAGACTCAGCAGGCTGAGCCGATGTCCTTTTTTCGGGGCCTCCGGCTGGTCATGAGCCATGGCCCCTACGTCAAGCTTATTGCCGGCTTCCTCTTCACCTCCCTGGCTTTTATGGTGAGTGGGGGGCCTGACATGCTCAGCCTTGAGCTACGTAGGGTGGGTGCAAGAGGGGTGGGGTAAAACAAGGATCAGGCTGTGAGGAAGACTGAGGGACGGATGGAACGGGGGCATGGTGAGCAGAGGTCCCAGGAGCATGGGAAATCCTGGGCCCTGACATCACTTCTTTCCTTGCATTTCCTTCCCTCTACCCTGCCCATCCCCCAGCTGGTGGAGGGGAACTTCGCCTTGTTTTGCACCTACACCTTGGGCTTCCGAAACGAATTCCAGAATCTGCTCCTGGCCATCATGGTGTGTGTGGGGCCCCGAGGGTGGGTAGACAGCCTGTCCTTCGAGATGGTTCTTTGGATAGTCAGAGGATGTTTCCCAGACTGGCTAAGGTTAGGAGGGATGAGGGAGGAGTCTCCAAATCACTGGTTGGATCTGACCTATGATTGCTTAGGCAAGACTGTGAAAGATTTGGGGCAAGATATTCTAGTAGGGAACATAGCAAAAGCCAAGGTGCGGAGATCAGGAACTTGAAGACTTTGTGCTCAGTTGTGCTCAGAGAAGGTAGGAGGAGATAAGACTGGGAGGAGCCCTCAGCTTCCCTGGGGAGCCATCCAAAGTGCCTGTCAACTTCCTCGGTGCCCAGATGGTGTCATCTGGCTGCCCACAGGCAAGGCTAGGAATATCTTCGAGGTCCTGGGAAGGGCAGCAAGGGTTCATGACTAAGCCACTTCCCTCACCCCCCACTGTGTATGCCCAGCTCTCGGCCACATTCACCATTCCCATCTGGCAGTGGTTCCTAACCCGATTTGGCAAGAAGACAGCTGTATACATTGGAATCTCAGTGAGTAGGGCTGAAGGGGTAGGGCCTGGGCTTAGTTGGGGGTTGCTGGTAGGAGTCTCCAGGCTGACTCATCTTCCTGTACCCACCCCTTCCTCTAGTCAGCAGTGCCATTTCTCATCTTGGTGGCCTTCATGGAGAGCAACCTGATTGTCACCTACGTGGTAGCTGTGGCGGCTGGCATCAGTGTAGCAGCAGCCTTCTTACTACCCTGGTAGGTGTATATAGGCCCACCTGGCTATGTTCCCCAGCCCCTTCCCCCCTACCTCTGAAGCTCCTTGTGGGGAATTCTGTAGGGGCTTCTCCTGCAGATCATTCTGTGGGCCTAGGTTGGGGGTGGGACAGGTCTTTCCTGTACAGTTGTACGGGTTGTGAACTGTGCAAGAAGACCTAATCAAGGTGAGAGATGGGGGGCTTAAATCTGGTCTGTGCCTATTCACCAAGCTGCATACCTAGAGTGGGGCTCCATCTCAGAGGAGGGGGCCTTCTTATTACCATGAAGTTGACATGTCATCACAAAGCTATGTGCCCCGGGGCCACAAAAGTCCCAGAGGGCCACCTCTTCTTACTAACACAGAGGTGCCACATGGGCTGGCTAGTGGGGGCCCTGGAGTGCTGGGTGGGTGGGTCCTCACAGCCGCCACCACGCTGCAGGTCCATGCTGCCTGATGTCATTGATGACTTCCACCTGAAGCAGCCCCAGTCTCATGGAACCGAGCCCATCTTCTTCTCCTTCTACGTCTTCTTCACCAAGTTCGCCTCTGGAGTCTCCCTGGGCATCTCCACCCTCAGTCTTGAGTGAGTATGGTGGGGTCCTGGAGCAGGGCTGGGCAGGGCCGAGCCCCAGGGGCCCCGGCCTCACCACTGCCCTGACCACTGGGTCCTACAGCTTTGCCGGGTACCAGACCCGTGGCTGCTCCCAGCCGGCACGTGTCAAATTCACGCTGAAGATGCTGGTGACCATAGCTCCCATAGTCCTCATCCTGCTAGGCCTGCTGCTCTTCAAGCTGTACCCCATCGATGAGGAGAAGCGGCGGCAGAACAAGAAGGCCCTGCAGGCCCTGAGGTGAGAGCCGGGAGGCAGAGGAGGGGGCATCCTACGATCTAAGCCCTCAGCCCCTGGGGGGCTTTGTGGCCAAGTCCTGACTTACCTCCTGCACATCTTCCCCTGAAGTCTCCTCCTCTGTTGCCCCTTTCCGCTCCCGCTTGAGGATAATGGCAGCTGACATCCCTTTGGTACTTAGCTGTGTGCCAGGCAGTATGCCTGCCGGTTTCACATTTCTTCATTCAGCAGATACTTACTGGAAACCTACTAGGTGCCAGGCATTGCTCTAGTGAATGAAACAGACAGAATCCCCGCCCTCGCAGAGATTACATTTTAGGGAATGCGCATTCATGACCTGCAGTCCTTCGAGAACCCTAGGTGTGGGGAGATTCCTGCGATTCCCACCCAGCAGATAAGGAAACTAAGCATTAACCAGGAAGAGTACCCAGCCCAGCTGAGAAGTAGAACTGGGGTTTGAGCCGTGGCATTCTCACTCCGAGTCTACCTTCTTCATGGCTCTCTTGGCAGGCAGGACCTCAGGGGTGGTCTGAGGCTTCCGTTCTGGGACCAGCAGGCACAGGGAAGTGAATCATGCCAGTCCATCAGCCAGCCCAGGCCAAAGCATAGTCCCAGGGCTTGTGCCCTGTGGGCAGCAAAAACTGCAAACAGACCAACTGGCGGTTTCTGGGTCGGGGGAGGGAGTGAGCCAACTGTCTACATCCTGTCATTTAGACTCACCTGACAGCTGGCTAAGACTGTAGGGCCAACGTCCGGTGAGGAACAAGGCAGCTGGGGAAGGGGAGGGGTAAGAATGATTCCTCCAACCTGTCCCCTCTGGCTCTTGCAGGGAAGAGGCCAGCAGCTCTGGCTGCTCAGACACAGACTCTACAGAGCTGGCCAGCATCCTCTAGGGCCTGCTGTGTTGTCCGAAGCCACCATCCACGGGGCCTGGGGCCCAGACCACAGAAGAAATGAGGGCCTCTGGGCCCGTTCGCTGACTAGGTGGTCTCCAGGTGCCAGGAAGGGAGCCAAAGACTGGAGAGTAAGTGGCCCAGGATACCTCCTGTGCCTACCGTGGGGAGGGCTGTCCAGACAGCCTCCTGTGTTGCATCTGCCTGCCCGTGGGGCCAAGCCCCGGGGCTGCTACTGTGAATATGCCATGGACTGATGAGGCCTAGCCCGGAACACTAATGTAGAAACTTTTTATACAGAGACTAATTAATAACTTAATGACCATGTATATAGCAATGTGTGTGTATGTATGTATTAATGTTATTAATGTTCATAAAAGCTGGAAACCAGAGGTGCTTGTTTCTGTCTTTGCCTTCAGCCACTCACTGAGCCCTTCTGTGTCAGGACAGGGATAGGAAAGCCGAAGGTGCCCTGGGCAGCAAGACCGTGTCTAGAGGTGCGATAACAGCATCGGCTGATATTTACTAAACACCTGTCTGTACCAGGCACAGTGTGGAGGCTTTACCTTCACTTTGCTGGTTCTTGAATTTAATCCTTGAAACCGTCTTGCTACATTGGGACTATTCACCTTTATTTATTTTTTTCTTTATTAGTAGTTTTGAAGTAGGCTCCATGCCCAGCGTGGGGCTTGAACTCACCACCCTGAGATCAAGACCTGAGGTGAGATCAAGAGTCGGGTGCTTAACTGGCTGAGTCATCCAGGCGCCCCAGGACTGTTCCTCTTTAAAGATGAGTAAACTGAGCTCCCGTAAAGAGAGGGGCCTGGCTCAGGTCACATGGCCAAGAATTGCCTAACTGGAATCCCATCCCAGGTCCATGAGACTCCACCCTTCCCTCCCCTGTATCTGAGTGACCCACTAGCTGGCAGACAGCCGGCTGCTCTGCCCAGGCCTGCACGCTGCGCTTCCTGCCCTCGGCATGCTTGAGTGCATGCCACTGGCACACACGCTCTGTGATCGGGGCTGTGCGAGGTCCTCAAGACCTGCCATTCTTTCCCCGTAGCTGTTAACGACGGTGCTGGAAGGTGAGAGTGTACCTGGCTGGGTGGTCTCGTGTGTGGGCTAAGGAGGGGTCTCAGCACTGGTGTGCTGGTGAAAAACCACCGTGGGTGGGGAGAAGGTTGCAGGAGAAGCCCTAGTTTATAGCACTTGTCCATTGCCATGGCGTAATTGCTTCTACTATAGCCAATATCAAGTTACCAATGGTTGTACTAAGGCCAAATTCCCAAGGAGCTTGCCCCAGCACATCACTGGGTCTCACACACTTAAGCCAAGCTCCAAATATTGGGAAAGCAAAGCTGGCAGGATCAGGGGCTACGGGTCCAACTTCTGTATTTTATGGATGGATGAATGAAGCCCAGAGAAGTACACAGACCATTCAGGCTTGGTTTTTACTTTGGGTCTAGGGCTCCATTTTCAGGGCGGCTGGGGAAGGCTCCATTTTTGCTCTGAAGTTCTGCCAAGCCACTTTCATAAATTGATCAAGTGTTACTAACAGGCACGGTTATATGCATAATTCCCCTAGGAGGTAAGTACATTATTATCCCCATTTTACAGACAAGGAAACTGAGTCACCGAAAAGTAACTTGTCCAAGGTCGTCAGACAGTAAGTGGAGGAGCTGATGTTTGAACCCAGGCTATGTGGCTACAGGACCAGTGCTTTGACTTACTACTTTAGGCTATTATGTGAATCGATAGCCTTGTTACCACTAAGCCAGCTCCTGCTGTCTTTAGAGCTGCTATCTCAGTGTCAGGCTGCCTGGGCAATGCAGGAGCCCTGGGCTCTGGGCTGGCCTTTGTAGCTGGAATGCTCAGGAACTCAGATGATGTTTGCAGAGGCCCACTCCTACCTCACCCTCCCTCTACTTCAATAACCACCAAATCCTGTCTTTAAAAAATAAATGTTATTTTAAATTCCCTAAACCACTCAAGCTTGCTTGCTTCTTTTCCATCCCTGCAATTATTTACCTGGTCTCTGTCAGGTTTTTTTTGTTTGTTTTGTTTTGTTTCTTTAAGATTTTATTTATTTATTTGGGAGAGAATGAGAGAGAGAGCATGACAGGTAAGAAGGTCAGAGGGAGAAGCAGACTCCCCACTGAGCAGGGAGTCCCGATGCTAGACTCCATCCCAGGACTCCAGGATCGTGACCTGAGCCAAACGCAGTCGCTTAACCAACTGAGCCACCCAGCCGCCCTGGTCTGTGTCTTCAATTTGATCTCCTCGCATCTCCTTCCACAAACTCTCCAAGATAACCAATGTAACCCCTTCTATTTAGAAACCCTTCTATGAGTCCCTATTGCCTTCAGGAGGAAGTCTGAGACCCCTGTTGATCTCCCCAGCCCCACAGGCCACCTGCCCAGCCCTGGAATATATTGCTGGCCCCTGGTCCATCTGGAAGACACTGTTCCAATGTGCCTTGGCTCCAGAATGCCTCTCTAAAGCCATTCTTGCCCCCCTCCCCCCGTTCTTCGGGGCAGCTTTTAACAGTCCATGCCCCCTCCACTGTAGCTCCCCATATTTTGTCCAGGGCAAGGCACAGTGTGGTGGGTTAGGGCTGAGTTTTTAAACATGAGCTATATAACAAGGTTTTGTGAGCCACACCCAACTGGCACTGACTCATCATGATGCTTCTTTTGTCCTCAGTTTCTCCCAAATGTACAATGGGGATTTGGAATGGAAAACCTTCCCTTCAGTTTCATGCTCACAGAAGACTGTTCTCCTCCCCAAAGATCCCCTGCTGATTTCTTGCATGATATGGGGGGTGGGGGGTGGGTAGAAAACCACCTGGGATCCCAGAAACTCCTTTGGTCACCAGTGACTCCATGTGCCTCCTACCTATCCTTTGGGAGAAGTGCCATCTTGACATCCTCTATGCTTGGATGTAGCATTACTACAAACCCCCCCCCCCCCCCCCCCTGCTGTCCTCAGCCACGGCAATCACACACTCCACCCCCCACTCCTGCTATGGAACAGGTGTGGCTTTGGCTCCACCTGCTGGAAGAAAAGAGCAATACCTTCCAATATTTCAAAGAAGGAATTCCAGATCTGTCCTTGAGTCTATGAGGTTGGCTATCCTTTTATGGAACAAATATTTGTATTGGGCCTACTATGTGCACTGGCTAGCCTCTGAGGATAGAGTGGTGAATAAAATAGAGCTTACATGCTCAGTGAGGACCAGTGAAAATAAATGGGCATATAAATAATTTTGGATTGTAATAAGCATCATGAAAAAAGCAGGGTGATGTTATAGAGGGAATTGGTGGAGACTTTATCTTTTTAAAAGACTTTATTTTTAAATAATCTCTACACCCAACTAGGGGCTCAAACTCATAACCCCAAGATACAGAGTCACCTGCTCTACCGACTGAGGCAGCCAGGCTCCCATATGGAGACTATTTTCAATTGAGTGCTCAGAAAAGAATGTTCTGAGAAAATGCCTTTTGACTTGAATCATGAAGAAGGAGAATTAGGAGACATTCAAAGAGCTTGGGGAAAAGCACTGTAGAGTAACCAGCTAATGCAAAGACTCCAAGGTAGGAAAGAGCTTGGTGTATTTGAAGTACTGAAAGGAAACAGTGCAACCCAAGTGTAGAGAATGAGAAGGCAGGTGGTATGAAGTATATTTGGAGAGGTCTACAGGAATTAAACCATCTGGGCCTTGTAGCCCACAGTAAAAGTTTGAATTTTATTTTGAGAACAGCCAAAAAAACCAATTGTCAAGTTTTAGGTAGGGAAGCCATCTCATAGATGAGTTTAGAAAGACCCTATTATCTGCTTTGTGGAGAAAGGATTGAAGGAAGTGAAAGTGGAAACAAGGTGACTAATGTAGCAGATGCTCTTCCTTTTTTTTTTTTTTTAAGATTTTATTTATTTATTTGACAGAGAGAATACAAGCAGGGGGAGTGGGAGAGGGAGAAGCAGGCTTTCCACCAAGCAGGGAGCTAGACGCAGGGCTTGATCCCAGGACCCTGGGATCATAACCCAAGCCAAAGACAGACACTTAACAACTGAGCCACCCAGGTACCCCTGTAGCAGATGCTCTTCTAATCCATCCTTCCTTCCTTCCTTCCTTCCCTCCCTCCCACTGTGCCTCCCTCCCTCTCTCCCTTCTTTTTGAGAGTAAAGGAGCGAGAGAGTGAGTGCACGTGTGTGCACGTGTGCATGCAGGGGAGGGACAGAAGGGGAGAGAGAAGGAGAGAAGCAGACTCCCCGCTGAGCACAGAGCCCGATCCAGTGACCCTGAGATCATGACCTGAGCTGAAATCAGGAGCTGGACGTTCAGCTGGCTGAGCCTCCCAGGCGCCCCTCTTCTCATGTTTCTAGGCAATGTAAAAAGTACCAGATGGGTGGGGGCAGTGGAAATGGAAAGAAGATAGTTTTGGCAGGTGGTTGGCCTGGATAATAGAGGGAAGGAGAGACAAAGGGAGAAAAACGGAAGGGAGAGGAGAGGGAGAAGGAAAAAAAGGTGATAGCTAGATTTCTAACTTGGAAAACAGCAGCACCTCAACTCAGTAGCACAGGGAGCACAGGAGGAGAAGCAAGCTAGGGGGACAGAATGAATCATATGTCACCTGTTGGTATCATTTTTATATACATAAAAAAGGAAAAAAACACATTTACAAATTCCATTAGGTCAGGAACAAGAATACACACTTTCACCAATATTACTATGTAACCTTTAATTGAAGGTACTAGCTGATGCAATTAGACAAGAAAAAGAAATAAAAATTGGAAAAGAGTAGGTAAAATTATCTTTATTTGTCAATAATATGTTTGTATTCCAAGAGAATCCAGTTGAATCAACTGAAGAACTGCCACAAACAACATTCAGTAAGGAAGTGAGGTATGAAATTAATAAATAAAAATCAATATATTTTCCTTTATATATACAAATTGCAATCAGTTAAAACTGCATCATTCAACATGAAAACCATATGGCTATTTGAATTAAATTTAAAATAGCTAAAATTAAATAAAATTTAAAATTCAGTTTCTCAATCATCCTAGTCACACTTGAAGTCTCAATAGCCACATGTGATTAGTGGCTACTGCATTAGTGTAGTTATAGAACAAGTCCATCACTACAGAAAGTTCTATTGTTCAGTGCTGAGTTAGAAGATATGGTGAAAGAGAAGACCACATCTATGAGAGCAACAAAATACCTACGAATGAATAGGAAAGAAATAGTCCTTTGTCAAACCACATGACTTAGCTTGTGGTCACAATCTCCCTGCCTGGACCTCTCTCTATTAACAAGATTTGCCAAAGTAGCATCTCTTTCCAAGTGTTCCCTGACTCTTACCAGCTGAGTCAGAGATTCCTACAGGCTCCCCCACAACAACATATAGTTGATCCTCATTATTTGAAGATTCTGTATTTTCAAATTTGCCTACTTGCTAAAATTTATTTGCAACCCCAGGGAGGGAGGGAGGCAGGACAGGGAGGGGAGAAGAAAGTAGCAGCAATGCCAGAGGATGTGGAGAGTGAGGAACGGTTTTAGGTCTGGGTATTTTCAATTAGATCCAGACTTCCCCACTTTTCCTCCAGGGCAGCTGGGCAGAGCTGGGTGGGTCTCACATCTCCAGGGCAATCAAGGAAGTCCCTGATTGCTGTGGCCTAAGGCCCTTTCTGGGGTGAGGCGCAAGCCCTAAAAAGACCAAGCCCAGAGAGATTACTCTCATCCAGGAAATTGCCTTCTGTCTGGCAGAGATCCTGCTGAAACTGGCCTAGGGTGGGTGGCCTGGGTCCCCACCCCTAGGTGATCTAACGTGGGCTGGATAGCTTATGAGAGAGTCAGGAATGTCCAACAGGTGACCTAGGGCCAGAGAAGCAGGGAGGAGGCAGGACTGTCTGCTTTCACAGCACTTTAAGAAATGGGGAATGAGGCCCGGAATCTCTCTGTCTCTTGTTTTCCAGTACAGTCACAGCAGTCACTCATCCCAGTACCTTCCACTTTAGGACTCCCACGCAGCCTCAAACAATGTCTGTACAGAGGAAGGCCCAGGAACCACCCAGTCTGGCCCCGAGGCTCAGAGATGGCAAAGGAGTTGCACAAGGTCATACAGCCAGTCAGAAGCAGAAGCAAGATGGAATTATTGGAGGGGGCAGGAATTTTACTCTACCCTTCAAGGTTCTTTTGGCTGGTCTAAGAATTAAATTGACATGAGCAAGATTAACAAGAGAAAAACAAATTTAATTCATACTTATGGGAGTTCATAGAAACATGAATCTCAGAGAAGTGACCAAAGCAGGCAGCTTTTATATCTTTTAGACAAAAAAACATAAATCTGTGAAGAATTGGTAGGATGAAGAAAATATATTTGGGAGCTTCAGTTAGTAAGGAATTCTAAACAGAATTTGGGCTTGGTAGTAAATTAGTAAAAGCAACAAGGTGTGTTTATATAGGCTTTGGCCCTGAATTCCAATCTCTGGTGATAAGGATGTCTCTTCACCTCCCGGTAATCTTTCACATAAGAGATTTATTTCTGGCTTTCATAGGTACAAAGGAAGGTCAGAGTGTCCTTTTTACACTGGCTATTTCTTAAATAACTTTAATTCAAAATAATCAGTATGCCAAAGTAGCGTATTTTGGAGCCAGCCTGCACAAACTAGATCAGAATCCAGGTTTCACTCCCTGCTCAGTTATTTTTTGTTTTCCCACCAAATTGTCAGTTTCTTAAGGACCAACACCTTTTTTTTAAAAAAGATATATTTATTTATTTGAGAGAGAGAGAAAGTACACTTGCCAGTGGGGTGAGGGGCAAAGGGAGAGGGAAAGGGAAAGGATCTCAAGCAGACCCTGCTGAGTGAGAAGCCCTATGCAGGGGGTGGTGTTTGATCTCACAACCCTGAGACCATGACCTGAGCTGAAATCAAGAGTCTGGCACTTAACTGACTGGGCCACCCAGGTACCCCAAGGATCAACAACTCTTGTCCTGTGTCCTTGCCTGCCCTTTTACTTGCACCAGGGCCTAGACTCCAGAGCTAGTTCCTCAGCAGTCTATGGCTGCCAGCCTATGGGCTTGGTCATCTCTATTAACAGTAGGGGCAATGCAGTATGTGGGAGGAGCTGTCTCACTCACTGCTATTTCTTAAAGGGACCCAGCAATAGAGGCCACAAGGAAAAGGACCTAGTTTGTCTAATCCAACCCCTACCTGGTACTGGATGCCCTCTACAATATCCCTGCCTTGTGGCTGGCTGGCATTCTTCTGTTCCCACACACTACCATTGGCCGACTATTTCAAGTCCACCTGTTTCATTTCTGGAGCAAGGTGTAAAGATTTTCTTCCATCTTGAATGGAAACTATGTCCTGTGGCTTCCCCCCACAGATCCTGGATCTGTTCTTTATCATCTACACAAAACATGCCTTCCCTCTGTTCTAACTCAGACCCACAAGGAGACGAAGACAGACCCATGTCCCCAGAAATGGATTCAAGTCTTGGTTTCATTCCTCTAGTTATATTTGTTTTATTTATTTATTTATTTTTGAAGATTTTATTGATCTCTTTGAGAGGGAGAACAAACAGGGAGGAGGGGGAGGGGGAGAGGGAGAGGGAGAAGCCGACTCCCTGCTGAGCAGGGAGCCCTATGTGGGACTCAATCCCAGGATTCTGGAATCATGACCTGAGCTGAAGGCAGACACCCAATCGACTATAACCCCTAGTTATATTTATTTTAATTTCCTATAAAAAGTATGCATTTATTTTGCTTTTATAATTAAAAAAAGAAACTCCCTATACTAAAACTTTGGATTAAGGTATAATTTTATATAGGAAGATGGACAAATCTAATTATATTGCTCAATTTTCCCATATATATATATATAACCTCCACCCAGTTGAATATATAGAACATTTCTATCACCTTGGAAGGTTCTCTGTGTCTTGTTCAATCAATACCCAATTCACCAGAGGTAACCACTATTCTGATTTCTATTACCATAGATTAGTTTTTCTTATTCTTAAACTTTTTATGAAGGGAATCATTTATGTATTCTTTTGTTTCTGGCTTCTTTGTCTTAGCACAATGTTTTTGAGATTCATCTAGGTTGTTCTGTAGATTAGCATTTTTTTTCCATTTTGATTATTGCTGGTAAAATTCCATTTTACAAATATATCACAAACTGTTGTATTCTTCTTTTGTATAATTGGATTTTGTCCAATTTTTGGCTATTATGAACATGAATGTTCTTGTACAAGTCTTCTGATGGCCATTTGAACTAATCTTTCTTGGGTACATGTCTGGATGTGGAATTGGTGGATCATGGTATAGACTCATGTTTGGCCATAAGAAAATGCCAAATAGCAATGTATGGAGTTCCAATTACTCCACATCTTCAGCAATGCTTGATAATGATAGTTTTTTAAAGAGTCGTTCTGCTGAATATATTAAGTATCTCCTGGTTTTACTTTGTGTATTTTGGATGAGATATTATTTTATTTTATTATGAGATATTATTTTAAGCACACTTTCGTATGTTTATTGGCCATTTGAAAGTGTTCTTTTGTGAAATACTTGTTTAAGCATTAAGCATTGTAAAAGCATTAAACTTTTATTCATTTTGCTCTTTTGTTCATTTTTTAATTGAATGGGGGTTTTTTGTATTGATTTGTGGGAGTTCTTTGTATGTTCTGGATATGATTTGTCAGTCTATACCTTTCCTAGTTGCATTCTTTTTTTTTTTTTTTTAAGATTTTCATAATTTGAGAGAGAGAGAGCATAAGCAGGGGGAGCAGCAGGCAGAGGGAGAGGGAGAAGCAGACTCCCTGCTAAGCAGTGAGCCTGATGCAGGGCTCTATCCCAGGACCCTGAGATTATGACCTGAGCCAAAATCAAGAGTCCAGTGCTTAACTGATTGAGCCACTCAGGAACCCCAGTACTTTATTTTTAAGGATTCCATTCTTTGACCATCACCACTTATCTTTGTGGCTCACTTTCTTTGGTATTCTGAATCCAGTAACTTTCCAACTTCTTCAGTACATCCAGCCCATTGACCCTACTACCTTTTTGTTACCCTTCACCTTGTCTATTTACCTTAGGGTCCATGGTCTCATTATTATCATTACTTTCTTGTCCCCTTTCTCCTTTATAAATCTTGCCTGGATGTATTCCTATTTCAATCCAAATCTCTTCTCTTGTCTTCAGTTTCTGCCTTAGTTAATGCCCCCTGTTAGACAAAATGTCCCTTTTTAATTTAATCTCTTTTAGTTTCAAAATGGTTTGCTATAAAGAATATCAAACACACAAATGAATGTAGAGAAAACAGTACAATGCATCCCCATATAGCTATTACCTGGATTCAGCATTTAATAATATTGAATTTGCTTTATCTATCCCCCAGGTGCTTTATCTATCCCTCTTTCTCTTTTTCTTTTTTCCTTGCAGAAGTATTTTTTTTTAAGATTTTATTTATTTATTTGACACAAAGAGAGAGAGATCAGATCACAAGTAGGCAGAGAGGCAGGAAGAGAGAAAGGAGGAAGCAGACTCCCCGCTGAGCAGGGAGCCTTATGCGGGGCTCAGTCCCGGGACCCTGAGATCATGACCTGAGCCGAAGGCAGAGGCTTTGACCCACTGAACCACCCAGGCGCACTTGCAGAAGTATTTTAAAGCAAATCCCGACGCCCAGTCATTTCACTCCTATATACATCAGTATGCATTTCTTTTTTTTTTTTTTTAAAGATTTTATTTATTTATTTCACAGAGGGAGAGAGATCACAAGGAGGCAGAGAGGCAGGCAGAGAGAGCGGGGGAAGCAGGCTCCCTGCTGAGCAGAGAGCCCGATGCGGGCCTCGATCCCAGGACCCTGAGATCATGACCTGAGCCGAAAGCAGAGGCTTTAACCCACTGAGCCACCCAGGCGCCCAGTATGCATTTCTTAAAGACATGGCCCATTTTCTCACTTAACCATGACATAGTTAACAAAATTTAAAATCATTCTTCGGTATCATTTAAAATCCAGTCCATAATTTCACTTTCCCTTATGTCTCAGATATGCCTTATTACACAGGGTTTGTCCAAACTTGGATCCAAACAAAGTCTACACATTACATTTTGTTGTCGTGCTCTTTCAGTCCTTGTAATCTCTAGCAATCCTCCCCCTCCCTTTATTTTTCATTCTGCTGACTTATTGCAGAAACCAGCTCAATTGTCCTCAAGAATGTTCCACATTCTGGATTTACTCTCTTTTATAACAAATCTTTTGTAATTTGCCCTTTACTGTCCTAAAATGAAATTCAGAAATAATGTAACTAGTGTATTAGTTAGGGCCTGGCAGGAAACAGATGGCACACTCAAGCTGAGTCCAACTGAAGCCAATTTAATGAAGGGATTATTGGAAAAGATGTGGACAAAGTTAAGGGAACCAACAAGGAATGAGGAAGCACTGGAAGGATTTGTCTGCCATCCCTAAGTCTGACGGGCCAAGATGCGGGAGTAGTATTTCCCTTTGGCTGAACTCAACAGGAAGCCACTGGGTAACAAAGCTGATTGATACCATTCATTGAAGTCTGCCTCCTGGGGCAGGAAGCAAGCAACAGAAGAGCAGAGAGTGGATCAGGTCTGGAGTGGCAAATGGAGAATACCCTTCACACCAATCTACACACAGAGTTTCAAAATAATGAATGTAACTCCCCGAATTATAGGGAGAAGTGAGATGAAACTAGTGCCTAGAGGTGTTATATATTTGAACATGTACAAATTATGCACAACTTCACCAGAAGCCTTCATGTAACCATCAGATGCTTGCAGCCATTCCTAGAATCACTGTGCCTGCCAAAGCTGCGCATGCAGACGATCTGGGAGAACTGGACTGGCATCACGAACACAGAGAGCAGTTGTGCGGTTGACTTTCTAAACAAGACAAAGCCCCCTCTTCTATCAGTTAATTACACGGAAGTGGTGTTCCTGGGAAACTCAGTATGTTTTAAAACCATACATATGGAAAATAGGTTTAGCCTCTAGGTTGAGATAAATAATAAATATAATTTCCATCAAATGAATATCTAATAGGCCGTTTGAAAATTATGTGAACTGTGGAACAATTCCTGTTGGCAGGATTGTTCTGTACATTGCAGGAGGCCTAAGAGCCCTGGTCCCACACACGGAAGCCTTGTAGTGGTCCCCACCCTAATCATCATGTCTCCCAGATTTATTTTAGTTTCGTAAGTGGCCATTTAATTCTCCTAGTTGTTCAGGCCCAAAATATTCAAATCATCCCTGACACCTCTTTTTTTCTCACGTTCCACATCTGATCCACCAGTCAATTCAGTTGGCTCTGCCTTCAAAATATATTCCAGTCTGATCACTTTTTACCACCACTATGAGCACCGCCCACACGACGTTGGTCCAAGCCACCATCACCTCTCTGAACTGTTTCAACAGCCTCTAAAATGGTATCCCTGTTTCTACCCTACTCCCTATTTTCTATCTGCAACATGGCAGCCAGTGTGATCATTTTAAAAATGTGTGTTGAAGTGTCTCAAAACCCTGCAAGATTGTTAGGGAAATTGGGATAAATGTCTCCATGGTCCAAATTTCCACTTCTTATAAGGACACCAGTCATTGGATGAAGGACCACACTTATACCTCATCTTAACTTAATCAACTCTTTTAAGGCTCTATTTCCAAATACAGTCTCATTCTGAGGTACTGGGAGTTGGGCTTCAACATATGAATTTGGGGGGAACACAATTCATCCCATAACAACATCTTTATTTATATGAGGGATAGTTGCATCATGTTTAGGGGAACAGCAATGCCGTTTGAAAGTTAAATACGGATAGAAGAATGCATGAGAGTTGCAAAAGGACAGACCCTACCAAATTGTCAGCTCAGCACCATTCTCATTACCTTCTGTGATTTTCCCTATATTTTGGGGGCTGGAAGCCTCAAAACTACATTTTCTAGATTCCCTTGACAGCAGGGTTCTAGGTTATGTCTTGAAAATAAGAGGTGCTCATGTGAGTTTGGAACACAGAAGGAAAGGAGAGGCCATTATTACTCTATCAGTGGTGAACAGGCCTAGGGCTTTGGGAGACAGTAGACAGAGGTTTGGGGGGCATCTTTAGGTATCCTGTGAATCACCCATTTTGGTGTCTCTGATCATTGATGTCGGTTCCTTATGATTTCCTAAATATTAGCAGACATTTTCAGCTGCAGGATTCTTTGCAAAACACTTCTCTTGATATAATGTAAGACCTTGCCTTTTCCTCTTCCTCAATTGTACCGGCATGGGGGCCCATCTGGGCAGGCCAAGTTGGAATAGCCTTGCTCTCCAACCAGGAGCAGACACAGGGAGCTGCTTCCTAATCAGATCTCATAATACCTTCAGGGCTTGGGTTCTAATATTTTCTCCAAGGAAACTCTGTAACAGGTGGTTGGTTGAGAGACATTTGGGGTGATGGACCAAACATTGAACTTAGGATCAAAAGACTTCGGTTCTAGGTCCAGCCTTACTCTATAATTGCAACATGGCCTTGGGAAATACCCTTGACTTCTTGGGTCTTAGTTTCCACATGTATAAAATAGGAGAAAGGAGAAGAAGAAAAAAAGATGAATAATAGCTAACATTTACATACTGTTTCCTATGTTCCAGTCATTATTTCTGAGGACTTTTCATATAACCATTCATTTAATCATCACAAAAATCATAAGAGAAATATACTATCTCTATCTTACAATTGGGAAAATGGATATTGAGAAACTTGCCCTCATCACCCAGGAAGTCTGTGTCCTTGTTGGAGTTTTGGCCGTTAAACTATTGGCCTCTTGTTATGTGGAAATATGTGATAAATGATAATTGATTTATAGTTTCTATAGTTTGGAAGTGACTGGTTGGGATGTGGTGCTCTCTGCTTCAAGTTCTTCGGACTCCTTAAACAAAGTAGGAATTTACTGGATCCAGGAACTAAAGGCATCAGGAATCTCTTTCTATTTCTTCCCCACATAGGTCATTCTTCCTCTCTCTCAGCATCATTGCTCAGCTTTTTGTTCCACATAGCCAGTAGAAGATGGCTGGCACCTGGGTGGCTCAGTTAGTTGGGTGACTGCCTTTGGCTCAGGTCATGATCCCTGGGTCCTAGGATCAAGTCCTGCGTCGGGTTCTCTGCCCTGTGGGGAGCCTGCTTCTCCCTCTCCCTCTGCCTGTCACTCCCCCTGCTTGTGCTTCCTCTCTCTCTCTCTCTCTCTCTCTCTCTGTCAAATAAATAAATAAATGAAATCTTAAAAAAAAAAGAAGATGGCCAACACACAACTCAAGCATACCTCTCCTCTGTTCAAGAGACCTTCCCAGATTGAACAGGACACCTCCTGATTCTAATTATAGATTTCTGAGAGAGAAAGAGAGAGAGAGAGAGAGAGAGAGAGAGAGAGAGATCCTATTAGCCCAGCTAGAATCAGGAAGTGATTGTAGCACAAACTAGGTACATAGGGTTGCCCACTTAGGGGTGAGGTAGCAGGACCCCAGGGGGTGATACTTCAGCTCCCTTGATGGTGGACATATTTATATCCTATATCATATTTTTCACAGGTTGAGGGACAGCAATATGTCTCTCTTCTTATGAGAAAATCTCTTCCTTCCCCAGGCGTGGCAGCCAGTCTCAACCTTCCAGGGATGGCTTGGCTGTGGTAGAAAGAGCCCTCTATGCACTCTGAAGTCCTGGGACAGGCTGGACTTCCAGGCCCCCATTTACTAGCTCCGTGACTTCAGGCAAGTTATATAACCCCCCTGAGCTTCTGTGTATTCATTGCAGAAAAATCAGAAAATGCAAGCAATTGTGACTAGGAAAAGAAAACCACACTCTTTTGTCCCTTCTTTCTTTCACCAGGCTCCTTTTTATGTAACTCGCACAAGCAGACTGGAGGAGACTAAGGGTTTAGTTTCAAAGCTTTGGCAGGGCCTTTGTGTTTTTGTGTAGAAAAGGGAGAAGCTATGAAGAGGTACCTGACTCTTCAACAGGCCTGCTCATTATTCCCAGCAGGCCTAAGAGAACATAGTTTGGAAGGCCAAGGATCAAAGAAAGAAACAAAACTGTTCTGCATTGCAAATAGAAGTCCTCACTCCATTGTGAGAGAGGCAGCTTTGCAAATTATGGGGGTAGAGGGAGTGAGGTAGCCAAGGCAGGAACAATTAGTGAAACCGAAGAGTGGAGAACTGTATAAACCTCCAGGGGAGATAGGTGAGGAAATGTTATATAGGACAGGTATGGGAAGGGTTGGTTTCTCCTTCCTGTTGTGACACAGCCAGGGGCCGCAGAGGACCCTCTCTATCCCACAGGGCCTCTCAGAGGAAGTTAGTAAATGGTGCCCCCTCTTTGCGTGGTTGCAGCTCTGTGCCAGTGTGCAGGGTTTGGTGAGTGGAGCATGGGCTGGGTCCCTTATGCCCTGAATGATCTCTAAGTCTATGCTCAGTGGCCCTGAGTGCCAGCCCTCACTGTAGACTAGTAGGCTGAGAGGAACATCTGTTACGAGGAGCAGACCCAAACAGAGACAGAACAAGGGTGATGCCCAGGACTGTCCCCATCTCGAGACACATCTGGCGGGATGACAAAAGGAAAAGCCAAGCACACAGGTTTTATAGGTAGCCCGATCCCTGCCTTCTGAAATTACTTAGAATTGCTTCTAACCTCCAATCCCAAACCCTCTGGTGGAAATCCACAGACTCCTTAAGAACCCTGTGAATTCCCTGGGATTACGTTCTCATGTTATCCCTCTGGGTTCCAAGCATCACAAACACTACTCACGTCAAGCATTTGAGCACCAGGTGTTACAGAAGATTAAGGGTGCTGGGGAGCAGGGAGATGATGAAGGAAGTGTTTACAGTGAAGTGATGTACACTTAAACTTTGCATAAGGGAGTGTTCTAATGTCGACACTCTTTTCAGTTATTTCTTTATATAGTGTTTAAAAGAAATCAATTTAATGACTAGGGAGATAGATTCATTCATTCATCGATTCATTCATTCATTCATTTACTTTAAAGATTTATTTATTTATTTGAGAGAGAGAGAAAAAGAGAGCAGGGGAGGGGCAGAGGGAGAGGAGAGAGAGAATCTCAAGCAGACTCCTCCGAGTGCAGAGACAGATGTGGGGCTCGATCTCAGGAGCCCAAGATCATGAGCTAAGCCAAAAGCAAATAAGACTGATGTTCAACAGACAGAGCCACCCAGGCGCCCCCAGCTTCCAAGTTTTTAATTGTTTTTGCTTAGGATATTATCTCAAGCAAGGCTGGAATCTTTCAGTCCCAATCCAGATTCTTGGGAAAGGGACCGTGTCCAAGCTCAGGCCAGACCTCTATCATTGACTGCAGCCAGAGAAGTGAGAACACACAATACCAACCATACCTGCCCCTGTAACCAGAAGGTGGGCCTGGGAAGGGTACAGTTCCCAGACAAGGGAGAGTTGACGGACCCACCCAGGCACCCAGTGACTAGGGAGTTCTGTTTGTTTTTTTGCTTTTAACCTTTGACCAAATTTATATGCTTGCAAATACATTAGAAGTTAAAAAATTATTTGGTTGATTAATTAATTATGCTACTAAATAAATATAGAAATAAAGGTTGCAAAATGAAAAAAATAGTAATAAACTCGCGAAGAAAATTCTTTTCACTGCCATTCTCAGTGACATTTAACCCCCGTACACCCAATCCTCCAGAATTTTGCTGGCTTGCATCTCTCTCCCCTTCCTATCTCCTCTTTCCTCTAGAATTGCCTTTGGGACTCCAAATTTGTCTTCCTCTATTATGCAGAGCAATTTAGTTCTCCTCAATTTTGAATATGCAACATGGATATCTAGGCCCATTGAGTGGGGGTCTTATAGTTAATGGAATCCATCTTTCTTTCTTTCTTTCTTTTTTAAGATTTTATTTTTAAGTAATCTCTCCACCCAACATGGGGCTCGAACTCATGACCCCGAGATCAAGAGTCACATACTCCACTGATCGAGCCAGCCAGGCGCCCTGGAATCCATCTTTCTTATAACACCATTCATTACACATGATACAATTATAAGAACCTAAGGGGAAAAAAATGTTAGCTTTATTTGACCATGCAGTTTCCTGGTGAACCTCCTGGACAATGTGATAATTAATAAATGGGAGGCATAGGATATTAAGTAAAGTTAGAAGCAAAGTGGGTTCCTTGCTCCAGTGGGTTCCTTGCCTCTTACCCTTGCGGGGGTGACCCCCTTCATCCCATCTTTCTCATACTCTTACACTTGCAGTTCTTCCTAGTCCTCTCGGCTCTTCCACCTAGATCCATAAGCCTGGTGGGCCTTTCTTACAATCTCGCAACCTTTTTTTTTTTTTTACCGCCCCCCCCCTCAACTCCCCAACATGAGTGTGGATCCAGCTCCGCCCCAGTGCCCACCTGGCCCCGGAGCACCCAGTTCCAGGGACTCCTCTCCAGTGCCTGAGATTTATGGGCCTGAAGAAAATTAAGCGTCCCTGCAAATGTCATCTGCTGAGATGCCCCCCACGGAGACCGTCTCTCCTCTTCCTTCCTCCATGAATCTGCTTGTTCAGGACAGCCCGATTCCTCCACCAGTCCCAGGGGGGAAACTACCACCGGCTTCTGCAGAGGAGAGTACTGGGAGGAAGGAAGACATGACCCAGGGCAAGAAACATAAGATCAGGACCGTATTCTCTCAGATCCAACTCTATGTCCTCAATGATCGCTTTCAGAGACAGAAATATCTCAGTCTCCAGCAGATGCAAGAACTTTCCAACATTCTGAATCTTAGCTATAAGCAGGTGAAGACCTGGTTCCAGAACCAGAGAATGAAATGTAAGAGGTGGCAGAAAAACCACTGGCCAAAGGAGAACAAGAGTGTGACTCAGAACATCACAGCAACTTCGGAATACCCGGGCTTCTATTCCTACCACCAGGGATACCTGATGAACACTTCCGGAAACCTTCCAATATGGAGCAACCAGACCTGGAGTAACACAAATTGGAACAACCAGACCTGGAACAGCCAGTCTTGGAGCAACCACTCCTGGAACGGCCAGTCTTGGAGCAACCACTCCTGGACCAGTCAGACCTGGTGCCCCCAAGCCTGGAACAGCCAGCTCCACAGCTGTGGAGAGGAGTCCCTACAGCCCCAGATCCAGTTCCAGCAAAGTTCCATCAGCGATTTGGAGTCCATCTTAGAAACTTCTGGGGAAAGCCATAGTGTAATACAGCAATCTACTAAGTATTTTAGTACCCAACAAATAATGGATTTGTTCCCAAATTACTCTGTGAACATACACCCTGAAGATGTGTGACCAATATATTATTCATTCTCGGTTTGGGTGGTGGCACTATTACTTCTCCTAGACTTTGTCTTTTAGGGTCCTGTATCTCTGCCTCAATATTGTGTTTCCCATTATTCTTTTTTATCTATTGAGGGGGTACCATTGGAGTCAAAGGTTTCAGTAGCATTGGCTGCTATCGCAACATGGTAACAGGTGTTTCTGGCTGTAGATAACTAAATACAGCACTACTGTGGTATCTTTCGGCTCTACAATCTAACCTCAAGAATAGGAAGTAAAGATACAAAGACGTGTGATGAAGAATAATTTGTATTTTCTGAGATTGTGACGGTTTTCTTATTAATAACCTTAATTTTTAACGGTGAAGGGTAAAGCCATAGTGTGCTTCATTGATTTCCTCTGCCCCTTGTGATGTTTTACTAGAACTATTAATTCTAGTATTTATAGAAAGAGGTTTTGTATTTTAATGTATCATGATAATAGTACCAGATTGGCTGGTTGATTTATAGGTTTAAGTACAAATAAATAAAATACCCACTTTACTCTTTAAAAAAATAAAAGAAGCAAAGTGGTTTTTAAGCCAGATTTAAAACTTGAGGTGTTACCTTGATCTCCACATTGCTGGGAAGTACAGAATATTCTCATTAAGTATAGTCAGGAATATATTGATCTTAAATTAACTGGATCTTTAAATAGAAAGTAATGAGGGGTGCCTGGATGGCTGAGTTGTTTAAGTGTCTGCCTTCAGCTCAGGTCATGATCTCAGGGTTCTGGGATGGAGCCCAGTGTCAGGTTCCCTGCTCAGTGGGAATCTGCCCCTCCCTCCCCACTCATGCTCTCTCTCTCTCTCTCTCTCTCTCTCTCTCTCACTTGCTCTCAAATAAATAAATAAAATCTTTAAAATAAATAAATAAATAGAGAGTAATGAAATTTTTGTTTTGCCACTCCCTGAAGTATGGAAGAGATACAGTTGGGTTTTGTGGGGTCTGAGGATCATATAGTTTTATGGGGTGCTTTTAAAATGGTGGATCTAGGGCGCCTGGGTGGCTCAGTGGGTTAAAGCCACTGCCTTCGGCTCAGGTCATGATCCCAGGGTCCTGGGATCGAGGCCCACATCGGGCTCTCTGCTCAGCGGGGAGCCTGCTTCCTCCCCTCTCCTCTCTGCCTGCCTCTCTGCCTACTTGNATCTCTCTCTCTGTGTCAAATGAATAAAAAAAAAAATGGTGGATCTAGGGGCACCTGGGTGGCTCAGTGGGTTAAGCCTCTGCTTTCGGCTCAGGTCATGATCTCAGGGTCCTGGGATCGAGCCCCACATCTCTGCTGAGCAGAGAGCCTGCTTCCCCCTCTTCCCCTGCCTGCTTCTCTGTCTGCTTGTGATTTCTCTCTCTCTCTCTCTGTCAAATAAATAAATAAAATCTTTAAAAATAAACAAATAAATAAATAAATAAATAAATAAAATGGTGCTTCTTAAACACTTAAAAAATTATTATTAAAGATTAACTCAGCAGGACTTCAATTGTCCTACTTTGGAGATGATGAAGCAGAAGGGTGCAACACCTGGGAAGTGCTAACACTCGTCCAGTTACTTTGCGCAATTTTGCCTCAAGATGTAGCTACCTGGGCGCCTGGGTGGCTCAATGGGTTAAAGCCTCTGCTTTCAGCTCAGGTCATGATCTCAGCGTCCTGGGATGGAGGCCCGCATCAGGCTCTCTGCTCAGCAGGGAGCCTGCTTCCTCCTCTCCTTGTCTCTCTGCCTGCCTCTCTGCCTACTTGTAATCTCTCTCTCTGTGTCAAATAAATAAATAAAATCTTAAAAAAAAAAAAGATGTAGCTACCTAAGTCAGTGCAAATCCAGAGTATTTTGATCATCCATGACTTGGGGGGCAAAGATCAAAGCAACGGGCCTCACTTTTAGTTCAGTGTATTTAATAAGTCAGAGAGTCTACTGTGTTCCAAGAAGTTCAAATATATCCTGCCAGGACTTTGGGGAGTCTCAGCTCTTATGTTAGATGGTACAGAGATGGGCCAAGTGGAACTACCTACTACAAACTAGTCTCTTGCTATTCTGTGGAGAAGAGATGATTAAGCTGATATATAATTTCATAGTTAAGGTACTTAGGATCATCTCTTTCAGTAGGATCTCATGAAGGTCCACACAGTTGGCAATTTGCCAGGCAAAAAGCTGTTAAAGCTGAGTTAAGGGTGTGGATGTTGAGTGACTTGGAATGAGTAGGTTTCAGAAGGTTTCTCAGAGGGTCAGCAAAATAGAAAGTCCCAGAGACATAGCATTTGCTGCTCTTTTCTCCCAGTCCTCATGTTATCAACATCCTGAATCTTCTTTTTTTGGTAGCTGTTACAAAACCTGGGAAGGGGGATTATAAAGTTGATTGCAAAAGGTGGAGTTCTTTTTAAGAAAAATAATATGTAAGTATGAATACAAAATTAGACCCTTGGCAGGGTCTCGTGCAAGGAAGGTGTCCTAAATCTTAAGCTTTATCAGCTTCATGGTAATTATGCCTATCTACCGGAGATTTAGAAAACTTTTTTTGCCCACTATATTTCTGATCATTGGTCCTTCTGGAAGGCATCATGGAAGAGAATCAAAATCCACCATATTCATTCCTGCTGAGTGATGGCATAACATCAGAGCACCAACCCTGGGTCATCACAGGAACCAGCCTTTCGCTAGTTCGTCAAAGGTCAACTTTGTAGTGAGAGAAGCAAGTAGAACAGCAGGAATCTATCTGGAAAACATCAGGTTATTATGACAATTTTTCCAACATTCTCATGCTGATTGCTCAGAGGTTGTTTGCACTGGCTGCTCAATGAAGTGTGGACAAGAGCCAAGATGATTAGGTCAGGCTTTGCTATTTATAACTTCCTATAGCAGCAACCCCTCCCTCCTTTTTTTTTTTTTTTTTTAATTTCCTAGGAGTGGAACATCACATCATTTTTATGAAATGGTCCCTGGCTACCTACAGTGTGGCCAGGGATGATACAAGAGGCTAAGTTTTCCAGATGCCTTTTACATTATCCCATGACTATAAATATATCTAATAGGATCTGATTTATATTTTGGAAAAGTTCTCTCTGGCTGTTGAGTGGAGAACTGATTGTGGAGACAAGAGTGAAAACAGGCAAATGAGTTAGGGGGCTATCACAGTAGGCTAGGTAACAGATCATGGGTCTTTAGATTTGGTAGGTAGAGCTTCAGAGAAGAGGTTGGATTCTCGATTTTTTTTTTTAAGATTTTATTTATTGGGCGCCTGGGTGGCTCAGTGGGTTAATGCCTCTGCTTTCGGCTCAGGTCATGATCTCAGGGTCCTGGGATCGAGGCCCGCATCGGGCTCCCTGCTCAGCGGGGAGCCTGCTTCCCCCTCTCTCTCTGCCTCCTTGTGATCTCTCTCCCTCTGTGAAATAAATAAATAAAATCTTTAAAAAAAAAGATTTTATTTATTTATTTGACAGAGAGAGACACAGCAAGAGAAGGAACACCAGCAGGGGGAGTGAAGAGGGAGAAGCAGGCTTTCCTGCAGAGCAGGGAGTCCAATGCGGAGCTCAATCCCAGGACCCTGGGATCATGACCTGAGCCGAAGGCAGATGCCCAACGACTGAGCCACCCAAGCACCTGTCTATTTCTTTTTTAAAGTAGGTTCCACATGCATGTAGCCCAATGTGGGGCTTGAACTCATGACCTCAAGATCAAGACCTGAGCTGAGATCAAGAGTTGGACACTTAACTGACTGAGCCACCCAAGCCCCCCTCGAAATCTTTTGAAAGGAGAGTCAACAAGACTGCTAATGAATTGGAGTGTGAGAGCTAGGGGATGGGAAGAAAAAGAGGATTCACAGTTTTTTAAGGTTTTGGCCTGAGTACTAGATAAAATTTCAGAAAAGGGAAAGATGAGGGTAAGTGCAGGTTGGGAAAAAAAGAATCAAGAATTCTCTTTTGATCATGAAATTGACCAAGTCAAACTCTACAGACTAGGGGACACCTAAACTATGCAAATTTTCAATCACTGAAATATCCATCCATTAAAAAACAATTCTACAAATACCAATGCACAATTTGTGTTTATATAAATAAACGTTGTTTCTTTTAGACTGACATGGAGAAGTCTATGTCTGTCAGTGTTATCACTAGGTCAGCATAACCAAATTCTACTTCTTCTAGAGACTTTCAAGGTTTTAAAAAAAATAAATATAAGAAGTAAAACTCAAATGACAACCATGTTTGCAGGCCAAACACTGGTAATCTAAAAGGCAAGACTCAAGGTCTAATTATCAGCAGCAAACAATTCTGAAAGAGAATCTTGTTAAAGGAGGAAAGTCTTCTATGTGCCTTCTCATTAATTAATTAATTAATGTAATAATCTCACATGCAAACAAAAAAATGCACTCAATGCCTTCCAAAAGAAGAAACCCATGTCCAGTTATGGCATTCATTCTCTCCCTGCTTGCATTCATGCATTTAACAAGCATGTATTAAATGTCTATTATAGAACAGGCACAGTGCTAGATTGTGGAACATAATGATGAACCAAACACCCTCCCTGTTTCTATGGAAATTGCAGTCTAGTGGAGGAGATGGAAAAGTAAACACACAGGGACTTCCAACTTCAGCAATCTGAAACATTAGAAAAACTGAAAATGTTCGTATCATAAACACTTAGAAATGCTGACTAAAATTTAAGGAAACTCGTAACTGAATTGGTAAGATGAAAGGGAAATCTCCAGGGTCCAAAGTGGAAAGAGAGCTGGAAACTAGAGTAGTAAACTTAAGAGCAGATGATGTAGATACCCTGGGGGAGGACTTAATCCCGGAAATAAAAAATGTTCTAGGATCTATTCAGTGTGGCAGAGGACTATACAAGGGCATGAACACCTGGAGTTGAGAATCACTGGGTGCTACCTTGAAGGCTGTCTTCCACAACCCACCTGGCAAAGCACTAGACCAACTGGGTGCTGCACAACGACAAGAGAATCTGGACGGGTAGGGGAGGAGAGAAGACATAAAAAGCATAATCAGTTCTGTAAGTGAGGACTGTTGCCTCTACTTAGTATTTCCATCCTTGCTGTGTCATGTATATTTTTCTCTTTTATTGAGGTATAACTTTGTGAGATAATAGGAGATACACATATATAATATATAATATATATCTGTCTCTGTTCCTGGTTCCTGCCACAGAGCTCCTAAAACCCTCCTAATTTCGCCAGTGATAAGAGCACTAGGAACATCTTTTGTTCTAGCATTTTGTCTTTAACTCAAGTCCTGATGCAAAGTCCCTAAATCCCTTGGAATTTCGTGGGTGATAGCAGCATCTTTTGTTCTAATGAGGTGACTCTGGTGGGGTCTTGGCTGGCAGCTGGTCATCAGAAAAACCGAGTCATGATTAGAAGCTTGGAATTTGGGGTGCCTGGGTGGCTCAGTTGGTTAAGCATCTGCCTTCAGCTCAGGTCACGATCCCAGGGTCTTGAGATCAAGCCCCACATTGGGCTCTCTGCTCAACAGGGAGCCTGCTTCTCCCTCTCCTTCTGCCCCTCTCTCCTGCTCCTGCACTCGCTTGCTCTCTCTCTCTCTCAAATAAATAAATACAATCTTAAAAAACAAACAAACAAAAAAAGATTGGCATTTTTACCAGTGAGGAGAGAGGGGCTAGGAATGGAGTTAATAATTGATCCTGACTATGTGAGGAAACCTCCATAAAAATCCCAATAGTGTAGGGTTCAGAGAGCTTCCAGGTTGGTGAACAGGTGGAGATGTGGGGAGAGTGGCCTGCCCAGAGAGGCAAGGAAGCTCCATACTCCTTCCCATATACTTCACCCCACACACCTGGTCCATCTGGATGTTCATCTGTGTCCTTTACCACACCTTTTAAAATAAACTACTACACAGCAAGTAGATGGTTTTCCTGAGTCCTGCGAGCCGCTCTAGCAAATTAATCAAACCTGAGGAAGAGATCATGGGAACCTTTGATTCACAGCCAGTTGGTCAGAGGCACAGGTGACAACCTGGGTTTGCAATTGGCATCTGAAGTAAGGGTGGGAGGCAGTCTTGCAGGACTGAGCCCTTAACTTGTGGGATCTGACACTATTTTTGCGTAGGAAGCATCAGAATGGAGTTAAATTGGAGGATCCTCGGCTAGTGTTGCAGAAAAACTCCCCATCTGGTGTAAGAAGTGCTGTGAGTGTGATAGTCACGTGAGAGTAAAGGGGGAAACACAGGAAGAAGATGGGGTTCTTCCTTCTTTAACTGACATCAACTTACACCCAGTAATATACAGAAAGTCAGATATATTTAAAAGTAGTTATCCTTCTCTTCCCTATTCCCTTCCCCTAGAATTGTGTATGGTGTTTGTTGGCAATGTTTAAATTTGTCATTTTGTCCACAAGTTTCAGAGTATGGAGGGGGATCTTGATGGAACCAGGGAAGGAATGGATGCCATAACTGGACATAGGTTGTATCCAAAAGGATCCAACCTTTTGGATACAACCTCCTTTTGGAAGGAGTTGAGTGTGGGTTATTTTTTAATTTTATTTATTTATTTATTTTTTGCTTGCATGTGAGATAATTATATTATGTTAGGCAGAGGCATTTAAAAAATTGTGTATGGTATGAAAAAAAGTGGGAGGACGTTGCCTGGCAACCCGTGGTTGGAATGCAAGGACATCTGTTGTTTTTCTCTATCAGCATTCTAGCTCCTTCTTTTGGAGAGTGTCTCCTCCCCCACTGCTTGCTGGCTTGGTGGGCTGTCAGTCATGGTTCTCTACCCTTCCCTAGTCAAAGGATGGCATCAAATCCCAACTAGGCCACTGGGAAGTGCTTTCTCTGGAAGAATATTTTAGTGGGAGACAGGAAGGACAGAAACTTCTTAGAGCTGATTCATTCTGGGGCAGCATCCTCAATAGACCTTCTATTAACTACATATCCAGAACTGGTGATTCAGAATTGATGATTTCTGAATATCTTGATACCTGGTTCCCCAGACTGTCTTTTCATTTTGGGAATTTTCACATTTTCTTACAATAAGTACCTATATGTTCCCCCTTAAGTTAACCAGAGTTAGTCTCCGTTGCTTGTAGACAAAGGACTTTAGTTAGTAGTTAATCCCTTAGCATTAAGCTCAATTGGGAGGGATCCATAGCAAAAGGGCTCTAACTGAGATGATATTTAGTGATCCAGTTTTTCACCACATGCATAGAGCAATTTTTTCCCCAGACTACCTCCATAATATCTGGATGGGAATAGTTCCAGGAAGGGTACCAGTAGTTACTGATACCTCATACTCAGAACCACTACCTAGGTAGGGTACAGCCTTATAGGTTTTGGACTACAAAAAGCTCCAGAGAGTGCCATTAACATAGATTATGAAATGAATGGTGCCCTTGGTGTAGCACAGTTTGGTGACCTGGTACTCCCTCTCATGGTCCCTGTTGTTGGATTTGGCTTTTTGTGCCAGCCTCATGTAGCCCCCTTCTCAAATTTCCCCTCAAGTGCACAGTTGAGCTTGTCTGTAGTCGGTTAGGGCCATACGGATCCATCAGATAGCATTCAGATGTGTCTGAATCAAATAGTGGACAGAAATCAACACTGTTTCTCGGGAGGTTCTTAAGAAATCAGTGGATATACTGAATGTTTGTGTCCCCTGCCCCCTATTCATATGCTGAAGCCCTAATCCCCAGTGTGGCTGTATTTGGAGATAGAGCCTTTAAGAAAATAATTAAAGTTAAATGAGGTCAGGAGGAGGTCAGATGGGTTTCTGACCTGTTAGTATTAGTGTCCTTCTAAGAAGAGACACCAGAGTACTCACATTCTCTCCCCGCCCCCACCCACCGAAGAGCATGAACCAAGGAAAGGCCATGTGAGGACGTAGCAAGAGGGTGGTTGTCTGCAAGCCAAAAAGAGAGTCTCAACGGAAACTGAACCAGTTGGCACCTTCAACTTAAGATGTTTCAGCCTTCAGAACTGTGAGAAAATTATTTTCTGTTTTTCAAGCCACCCTGTCTATGGTATTTTGTTCAGGCAGCCTGAGCTGACTAAGCTTTAAATAGATATATGGAGAGGTAGAGAAGGGTATTAATGAATTTCAGCAGGAGAAGCACTGACTCCCAAACTGCATCCCACCCAGTCACCCTGCTACACGAAGAAGTTAAAATGAATTGATTGTCTTTTTGTTTGTTGTGGGAGAAAAGAGATGAATGAAAACATCCACTGACATCCACTGATCTGGGAGATGATGATGGAAGAGAATAGAACCAACTCTATGTTTTATGTTTCCTTCAACATATAATCCACAAATACCTTATTGCTATAGGAAAGTAATTTCACATCACAACCGGCAACACACACACACACACACACACACACACACACACATATATTAAAATAACAAGAAATTAATCATTAGGGAAATGCAAATTGAAACCACAATGAAATACCACTTCAGACCCACTAGGATTGCCATAATCAAAGACAGACAATAACAAGCTTTAGAGAGAATGTTGAGAAATTAGAACCCGGATCCATTGTTGGTGGGAATACAAAATGATACAGCTACTGCTGAAAATAGTTTAGCAGTTGCTCAAAAAGTTAAACATAGAGTTGCCATATGACCCAGAAATTTTACTCCCAGGTATACACCCCAGGAAACTGAAAAAACATATGTTCATACAAAAACTTGTACTTAGCATCACTATGCATAATAGTTAGAAAGTGGAAACAACTCAAATGTCCATCAGCTGATGAATAAACAAAATATGGCATATCCACAAATGAAATAGTGTTCACACATAAAATGACTAAAGTAGTGACATATGATGCAACATGGATAACCCTTGAAAATATTGTGCTTAGTGAAAGAAGCCAGACACAAAAGGCCACACATTGTAGATTCCACTTATATGAAATGCACAGAATGGGAAAATCCACAGAGACAGAAAGTAGATCAGTGGATGTCAGATGCTGGGTGGGGGCCAGGGGAATGATGACTGTTAAAGGGCATGAGGCTACTTTCTGAGGTGATGGAAATGTTCTGGATATGCGGTGATGGTTGCAAGGCCTGATAAATACATTTAAAATGACTGAATTTTGTAAACTTAGGTTGAATTTTATAGTGTGTGAATTACATCTTAATTAAGAAAACGAAAAAGAGGGGCACCTGGGTGGCATCCAGCTATTGTTTTTGGCTCAAGTCATGACTTCGGGGGTATGGGATCCAGCCCTGCCTCAGGCTCTGTGCTCAGTCAGCACAGAGTCAGCTTGGGATTCTCTCTCCCTCTCCTTCTCCCCTTCCCCCGCCATGTGCTCATGGGCATGCGCGTGCGCGCGCGCGCTCTCTCTCTCTCAAATAAATAAATAAACAAACAAATAAATAAAATCTTTTTAAAAAAAAGAAAAGAAAGAAGGAAAATAAAAGGATAGCAAGCTGACTTCTATACTTCTACACCTTAGACAATCAGCTATCTGGTAACACCATTCAACTTTGCATTTACTACAAAAACGTTAAGTAAGAAGGAATTACTCAGAGAATAAGGAAAAAGACTTGACTGTGAAAATTGTGAAACATTAATTTAAAAAATCTATATTGGGGGCGCCTGGGTGACTCAGTCATTAAGCATCTGCCTTCGAAGCTCAGGTCATGATCCTGGGGTCCTGGGATTGAGCCCTGCATCAGGCACCCTGCTCAGAGGGAAACTACTTACCTCTCTCCCACTCCCCTGCTTCTCCCTCTCCCACTCCCTCTGCTTATGTTCCCTCTCTTGCTGTGTCTCTCTCTGTCAAATAAATAAATAAAATCCTAAAAAAAATCTATATTGGATAGTAGGCTAATTATAAATGCAGTGTAAGAAATTGCCTATGATTTTTGCTGTAGTTTGCTTGTCCGGGATTGCAATCCTCTGCTGTTCCCAAATAAACCCACTTTTACTGGTTAAAAAAGAAAGAAAGAAAAAAAAATAAAAAAGAAAGTTCTACAAAATGCAAATAATGCCTAAATGTATAATACAGAAAGTTAAATAAAGATTCCTAAATACTGCTGTTTGAGTTAAGGTATACTAGCAGTTTAACAAACCCTGAGGTCTCAGACCTTAATTAATTAATTAAATTAATGAAATTAAATTTAAATTAAATTAAAAATAAATTTATTAATTTCCCAAGAAATCAAAATTTATTATTCATAATAAATAAAATTATTTATTTATTAATAAAATACAAGTTATTTTTTCCTTCTGATCATTGAACTGCTCTCTTCTAAACAATGATTCAGGGGCCCAGGTTCCTTTCATCTGGTTGTCTCCATATTGAACACAGACCAAAGAAGCCATATTGAACACAGACCAAAGAAGCCATAGAAGGAGAAAGAGCATGGAGAATTGTCAATTCTATTGGCCAGATCTCAGGCACATTGCCATTCCTATCTGCAAGGGTGGCTGAGAGATGTAAGCTAATGAGTGCCCACAAGAAGAGGGAAGATTTGCTGAATTATTGACCAATCTCTGACACACCCACCCCATGGGTACCTTGGTCAACAGCTTAGAGCTAAGTCCTCCAATTTCTTTTGTATGTATATATGTATTAATATATAATATACATTTTTATGATTTTCATTTTTTATTTTACTTATTTTTAAGATTTTATTTATCTATTTGACAGAGAGAAACACAGCGAGAGAGGGAACACAAGCAGAGGGAGTGGGAGAGGGAGAAGCAGGCTTCCCGCGGAGCAGAGAGCCCGATGTGGGTGCTCGATCCCAGCTGGGATCATGACCTGAGGCAAAGGCAGATACTTAACGACTGAGTCACCTAGGTGCCATGATTTTATTTTTTAAAATAGTCTCTACACCTAATATGGGGCTCACCTTACAACTCCAAGATCAAGAGTTGCATGCTCTACTGACTGAGCCAACCAGGCATCCCTATAATGGTATTTTTAAAAGAAAATGGAGGGCGCCTGGGTGGCTCAGTGGGTTAAAGCCTCTGCCTTCGGCTCAGGTCATGATCTCAGGGTCCTGGGATCGAGGCCCGCATCGGGTTCTCTGCTCAGCAGGGAGCCTGCTTCCTCCTCTCTCTGCCTGCCTCTCTGCCTACTTGTGATCTCTCTGTGTCAAATAAATAAGTAAAATCTTTAAAAAAAAAAAAAAAGGAAAGAAAATGGAGTCATGCTATGCATATTGGATACTATGCATGGATAGATGGATTCAGATACAACCTACACTTCTTTCACTGTCATCAATACACATTCAGAATTTGGAACATACAAACTCAAACCTTGGTAACCTCAAACAGACATTGCACGTTATTATGCAGATGTTTTTCATCTGGTTTCATGCGGGTTCAGATGCTCCCAGCACACTCTCACATGCTGGCCTGCGTGCGGCTAATCCCAAGGAAAAAAAATTGAATGGAGGGTTCACAGCCCTTATTGAGGTTCATCTTTCCATGCAGTTGCCTTCTTTACCCCTTCAAAAGAAAAACTGACACTCTGGCTTTTTATATTATCTGTTACTTTTATTTTAACCTCAGATGCAGTTAATCATTTTCCTCATTTCATGGCACATTATCATCACTGGTGTATGCAATGTTCTATCTATCTATCTATCTATCTATCTATCTATCTATCTATCTATCTATCATCTATCCATCTATCTATTCTCTTTCATTCCATAATCACTTCCTTTCCTACTCCATAGACAAACCCTGTAATTTTTGTTTGTTTTTTATATATATCTTCGTGTTTGTGTTCTTGCAAAACATTGTTTTGTGCCCATGTATTTTACATTTGCATAAGTGGTTTATGTTTATAACTTATTCTAACTTGTTAAAACCAGCACTGTATGTCTAATCCATTGCTCCCAACTGCTGTAAAGTAGTCTTTGGTATACATTCACTACATTTTATGTATTTACTCTTCAGATGACAAAAATTCAGATGGTCTCCACTCCTCTACACCACAAATAATGCTGTAATGAACATTCTAGTTCATGACCCCTTAAGGACTTGCGTGGGGATTTCACTGAGATACAGACTTGGGAGCAGATTTGCTGAGTCATTAGGTATACATATACACTATTAAACTATGTACCACCATATTGCACTCTAGAATAGTTGCATCTGTCTTTATTCCCATCATGAAAAGTCCCTATTTCAACAAAGCTTGTTGTTGGAGACAACAAGATGTAAAGCAATATCTCATTGTTAATTTATATTTCTCTGATTATAATTTAGTTTAAATGTCTCTTCACATGCTTATTACCCTTCTGAGTTTCCTCTTCTGTGTATTGCCTACTTATACCCTTTTCTATTTTTAAAATTGGAGTTGATGTATTTTTCTTGTTGATACACACGAGTTCCTTGTCTTTTCTAGATCAGGGATCAGCAAACTACGGCTCACAGACTCAATCTTGCCCGCTTCCAGTTTTGGTAAATAAAATTTTATTAGAACACAGTCACACCCATTCACTTTCTGCCTATGGCTGCTTTCCACCTACAATAGTAGAGTTGAATAGTTGTGTCAAAGAACAAATGGATCACAAAATCAGGCTAAAATCTCCACTGCTTGGTTGTTTATGGGAAGAGTTTGCTGAACTCTGCTCTAGATAAAAATCTCTTATTGGCATTAGACATAGAAAGTATCTTTTCTCATTTTGTCATCTGTCTTTTCACCTTGCCCACACAGTCCTTCACTGAACCAAAGGTTTTGATTTTAATATAATATAATCCACTCAAGTTACACTTTTTGGAGTTAAATTTTTCTCCCTGCCTTTAGGTTACAAAAGTTGATTTTGTAGATAGTCTCCAGGGATGAACATGATTAATTCATTCCCTCTCTGGCATTATCCCTCCCCTTGAATCTGGAATGGATTTAATGACTCACTTCATCAACAGAATGCTGACTTGCTTAATCAGTAGAACGCAGAGGAAGTATTGTTCTGGGACTTCCTCCCATCATAAGAAACATTGTAGCTTTCATCTGGAATCTTAGAATGCTTTTTCTTAAGATAATCCCTCTCAGAAGCCAGACATCATAGTGTGAGAATCCCAGACCCTGTGTATGGGCTACCTGTAGGCACTTTGATTAACAGACACAACTAAGCTCCTAGCAGAGAGCCAGCGGCCACTTCCAGTTATGTGAGTGAGTCAGCTTAGATATCCAGCCCAGTCAAGACTTCAGATGGCTCCAGTCCCAGCTACCATCTGATGGTAATCATATGAGACACCCCAAGTGAGGATTGCCTAACTGAGCCCAGTCAACCCACCAAACCATAAGGGATAATGAGTTATTATTTTAATTAATAAGCTTTGGTGTGGTTTCTTAATGAATCAAAGGATAACTAGAACAGAAATTGATACCCAGAAGTATTATGCTGCTGTGACAAAAACCTAAAACATGTGGCAATGGCTTAGGTCCAGTAGCGGTTGGAAGCTGTTAGTGACAACCTGAAGGAAAGAAAGGAAATTGTCACTGAAGGTGGGAGAAAGGCAACTCTTGTTGTGCAGTATTAAAACATTCAGAAAAATGTCACCTGGGGGCTTTGGTGGCTCAGTAGGTTCAGTGTCTGACTCTTAGTTTTTGCTCAGGTCATGATCTCAGGGTCCTGAGTTCCAGGCCCGCGTCAGTTTCCGCTGCAGAGCATGGAGCCTGTCTGAGATCTGAGATTCTCTCTCTCTCCTTCTTCCCCTCTGCCCTCTTACCCCCCTGGCACTCACTCACTCTCTTTTTAAATAAATAAATAAGAATGTCATCTGTGATAAAACACAAAATAGAGGGGCGCCTGGGTGGCTCAGTCGTTAAGTGTCTGCCTTCAGCTCAGGTGATGATCCCAGGGTCCTGGGATCAAGCCCTGAATTGGGCTCCCTGCTCTGCGGGGAAAGCCTGCTTCTCCCTCTCCTACTCCACCTGCTGGTGTTTCCTGTTTCGCTGTATCTCTCTCTGTTCAAATAAATAAATAAAATCTTAAAAAAAAAAAAAAGTTCTTAAATACACACACACACACACACACACACACACACACACACACAAATAGAAAGTACACTTAATATATGGGTGAATTTGGCTAAGGAGATCTCTAGGCAGAATGTTCTAAGTGCCGACTGGTTTCTTTTAGCTGTCTATGATAAGGTACAGGAAGAGAGAGATAAGCTAAAAAGGGAACTGTTTAGCTTCAAAGAATTTAGAGGGTATGTGAAGGGCTCAGGACAGCCTTTCTAGCCATCAAAAGTTTCTCAAAGGAAGACTACTCTTAAGATAAAGATGGAGTCGAGAGTGCAGTTTTAAGACTTTTTGTTAAGATTTTAGAAAGTTTTAAGTGCGTGTTTCATAGATCCTCTCAAGTGAATGAAGTGGCCTCTAAGAATGTTAAAATACCTCTTACTGGGGCTCCTGGCTAGCTCAGTCGGAGGGAGGAATGTACAACTCTTGGTCTTGAAGTTGTGAATTTGAGCCCCACGTTAGGTGTAGAGATTACTTAAATATTTTTTAAAAAATAAATGAATAAAATACTTTAAATTTTTTTTAAAAATAAATAAAATCCCTCTTACTCTTCTTCTTATTAGACAAGAGAACTTTTAAGAATCTTAAGGGTGTTGGGGTACCAGAGTGGCTCTGTTGGTTGAGAGTCTGACTCTTGATTTTGGCCCAGGTCATGATCTCCAGGTCGTGGGATCGAGAGTCAGTTGTGTGTTCTACGGACTGAGCCAGCCAAGCGCCCAATGCTCAGCTTTTTAAGTAATTGGTTTATCTTCTTTTTTTTTTAAAGATTTTTTATTTTATTTTATTTATTTGACACAGAGAGAGAGATTACAAGTAGGCAGAGAGGCAGGCAGAGAGACAGGGAGAGGAGGAAGCAGGCTCCCTGCTGAGCAGAGAGCCTGATGCGGGCCTGGATCCCAGGACGCTGAGATCATGACCTGAGCCGAAAGCAGAGGCTTTAACCCACTGAGCCACCCAGGCGCCCAATTGGTTTATCTTCTAATATGAACTCTCAAGGGTATGTATTAAGCACATCCCACAAGTTTTAATATATCGTATTTTTAAAAAATATTTTATTTATTTGAGAGAGAGAGACAGCGTGAGAGAGATAGAGATCACAAGCAGGGGGGAGGGGCAGAGGGAGAAGCAGACTCCCCCCTGAACAGGGAGCCCAATGTGGGACTCTATCCCAGGACCCTGGGATCATGACCTGAGCCGAAGGCAGACATTTAACCAACTGAGTCACCCAGGCACCCAATATATCGTATTTTTTAAGTCAGTTCTAAGTATTTTCTGATTTCCTATATGCTGTCGTATTTGATCAGTTTAGTAGTATGTTTTAATATTCCAAACATACAGAATATTTTAAGGTGTTGCTATTATTGTCCTCCAGTTATGAGGAACACACACAATGTGGTAAGTAAAATACTGATTCTTTGGTATTTGAGGCTTATTTTCAATAAAGGTAGAGCATGATCTAGAGTATGGGCAGTATTTACAAAAGCTCCATGGAAATGTTTGATGAAAATATATACTCTCTAATATTGGGTAAAATTTTCTAAATAAAAATATATTAAATCAAACCTTAAAACAAAACAAAACAACTACTGTTTCTTAGTCTTGGATTTCTGTCATAATTATATGCCATCTGTGACATCTTTTGCATGGTATGATTTAGTTTTTTCATTCTTTGTTAACAGGATACGAAGTATTTGAAAATTTTATGTTATAGGTATTATGCTTGATTTTAACTATAAATTTGTGGAGTTTTTTTTTTTTAAAGATTTTATTTATTTATTTCACAGAGGGAGAGAGATCACAAGTAGGCAGAGAGGCAGGGAGAGAGAGAGGAGGAAGCAGGCTCCCCGCCGAGCAGAGAGCCCGATGTGGGCCTCGATCCCAGGACCCTGAGATCATGACCTGAGCCGAAGGCAGAGGCTTTAACCCACTGAGCCACCCAGGTGCCCTAAATTTGTGGAGTTTTACATCTAATAGTTGATCAGTATTTTCAGATACTGGTATTTGATATCTTCTTTCTCTGAACAAACTGATTGTAATTTTTTAAGCTAGAACATTGCAAAGTTGTTCAGAAAACTATTATAGCCATAAAAATTATTATTATTACTTTTAAGATTTTTATTTACTTATTTGACAGAGAGAGAGAGATCACAAGTAGGCAGAGAGGCAGGCAGAGGGAGAGGGGGAAGCAAGCTCCCCGCTGAGCAGGGAGCTCGATGTGGGCCTTGATCCCAGGACCCTGAGTTCATGACCTGAGCCGAAGGCAGAGGCTTTAACCCACTGAGCCACCCAGGCGCCCCAGCCATAAAAAAATTATTACAGCCATGTAACTTTTAGAGATTTTCAATATTTTGAATTATGTATAAATTGTTCATAGTGCCTATGTTCTGATCATCAAAAAATAATAAAATACTGATTATGAAAAAGTAAATGTTAACATAAAAATATACTGAGTTCAGGCATGTGTACGTGTGCACACGAAGATTTTAGGAATGACAAAGTGGTATTTTAATTCAGTGAGGAAGGTGTGGTTTATTTAGTAAATTTAATAAATGGCACTGGCACAATTAGCCATCCACCAGAAAGAAAATAAGGTTGGACTCCCAAACTCACTACATTCAGAAATAAATTCTGGGTGCATTAAAGTTTAAAGGCTAGGGCGCCTGGGTGGCTCAGTGGGTTAAAGCCTCTGCCTTCGGCTCATGTCATGATCTCAGGGTCCTGGGATCGAGGCCCTCATCGGACTCTCTGCTTAGCGTGGAGCCTGCTTCCTCCTCTCTGCCTGCTTGTGATCTCTCTCTCTGTGTCAAATAAATAAATAAAATCTTTAAAAAAAAAAGTTTAAAGGCTAGAAAAAAATAAAATCTTAAGAAAATATTTTGGAGTCTAAACATATAATTTAAGATTTAGAAAGACCTTTTAAACAAGAGGAAAGCTCAGAAGATCAAGGAAAAGTTAGGTTTATTTGACCTCAAAAAAAATCCATTTTTTTTAATAAGGGAAAAGATAACAAAGGCAAAGAATGAATTGGAAAAATGTTTTCAATGCATTAAATTGAAAAGGGATTACTACCTGTAATATATGAGTCTCTCAATTAATTAAAAAAAAAAAGACAATTCAACCATCAGCAGCAGTGGGGGCTATAGTTCATCCCATTAACCTCCCTCTTCTAAGTTTACCTTCAATAAGAGAGGCCTGGAAGGAGGAGCCGCTTTCCAAAGATGTGCAGAAGATTGGATCCCGAGTGGGGCAAGGGACGGACTGTGTGCATGAGTTCTTAGAGAGTTACCTTTTAGAAAAGAAGTGCTGTGAAGAGCATAAGTAGCTGACATCTGCCAACTGTCATACTGCTGGGATTTGCCACAGCATTCATGCGAAGGCACACTCTCCCTGGATTAGTCCCAGCTGATGAGTAAACCCAGTGGGCATACTGAAGCTGGGCTGTTTCTCCCTCATGTGGGGCTGTAATGGGAAATTAGCCTGGCCAAGGCTTCTTCAGAGCTTCCCTGCCCTGTTTCAAAAAATACAACTCGAAACATTTTCTACCCAATCTTCCTGTTACAGGTGTCAGTCCCACATCATGGTCTGAAGATTCTTCCTGTCTACTCTGGCTTCCTCTTATCTTTATCTTTCACAGACATTGCCTCCTTGGACTTCTGATTCCACCCTTGGCATCTGCTTCTGAGAGGACTCAAATTTATACAGCTTCTAAATTTGGGGGTGATTCACCATGTAGCAATAATGAAACAGTTTGGTATGGCTGTTGCCATAACAAAAGCCTAAAACATTGGCATTGGCTTTCGAACTGCATGGCAGAGGGCTGGAAGGGCCTTGAGGCTACCCAGTTGCTAAATGAATTTTCTTATAAGAAAGAAAGGATGATTCAGAGGGTGGAACCAAGAGCCTACACACTGGAGCCAAAAACCACAGTGAACAAGAATGAGTCTCAGGCAATTGGACTAAGCTCTAATCAACATATGCTTGTTAGATTTCATATTGGCTCTGCTGTGTATCTTCCAAATTCACCCCCCCCCTTTTTTTGAGAGAGAGAGCACATGTGCGAGCAGGGAAGGGCAGAAGGAGGAGAGAGAGACTCTGAAGCAGGCTCTACCCTCAGCGTGGAGCTGGACATGGGGCTCAATCTCACAAGTCTCAGATTCAATAACATTTTCTCAGGGCAGCCTCCCCTAACCGCCCCCACCCCCACCCCCAGATTAGGTCAGCTCACTGTGTTGTATATTTCCTTAACCTTCTGAACTTCTCTGACTCCACATAATTTAGCTTCTGATTCTTGTAATTATTGGACTGTTTCATGTCCGTCTTCCCTACTAGGCTCCCTGATGACAGACTGTAACTATTTTATTCACCATTGCGTCCACAGTGCTCAGTAGTACCTGGCATGTAGTTAGATGCACACTAAGTATTTCTGGACCGGCTGGCTGACCATTAGGGAAGACCCAAGCAGCACTGGCCTTTGGCACAGGCTAGAATTGCCTAAGGCTACACTCCTCACTCTTTTCCTTCCTTAAGGGAAGTTACAACGTCCAGGAGAAATGGAAGTACTAGATGGCTTCATGCACTGTCTAGTACAACATGAAAGAGTATACATCACAATTTAACTTATTAGAATGAAAAATTAGGAAAACCTCAACAGCCCTAAATGTCCAATAATATGGGAATGGCTTCATACATTACACCAGTGGTTTAAAAGTACTGTCTAACATATCTAATCCTTATTTTCCAAACAGAATCTGACATGGGGACCCCAATATATAAAATGCATTACAAATGGGACTATTCTAGTTGAATGAGGAATGGGGCAGAGTTTAATCTCTTAGGCCACCCCAGCTTTCCCTTTCTCTTTCCCATCCCCCATTTTCTGTACTTCCTCCCGTAAGTCTTGAAGGCTTTCCAATTGCTGGCTCTATTCTCCCTTTTAAAGCCAGGACATCGTTTCCTTTTAGGCTTCCATGAGGCATTCCCAAAAGCTTTATTGTGTTGTTAAACTGGCTCAAGGTGGTTTTCAGTTACTTGTAATTAAAACAAAAACAAAAACAGAAACCCTTAAATAATACGGTTGCAGCTTGAGATTCACTTACTTAATGGAAAGAGAATTGGGTTTGGAGTCAGAAAACTGGTTTCAAATCTAGGTCCTGACTTTGGGCAAGTTAACCATTTCCAACTCAATTTTCTCATCTGCAAAGGGGATTATACTTAACATCCGTAAATTTTTTTAAAACCCAATACTAATATATACTAATATATTAAAAGACCAGGTTTGACCAGGCTTTCAACAAATGTTAAATAAATAAGATTAAAAGTCTTTTTAGGGGCGCCTGGGTGGCTCAGTGGGTTAAAGCCTCTGCCTTCAGCTCAGGTCATGATCTCAGTGTCCTGGGATCGAGGCCCACATCGGGCTCTCTGCTCGGCAGGGAGCCTGCTTCCTCCTCTCTCTCTGCCTACTTGTAATCTCTCTCTGTCAAATAAATAAATTAAAAAATCTTTAAAAAAAATAAAAAAAATAAAAGTCTTTTTAGAAGTCACTTCTACTCCCTCAACTTGAAGGAGTAGGTAACTATTCATGCAGCCAAAATTAGCAAGGCTGCCATCTTGTGGCGATTTACTGACACACTGTCCAATGTCATTTAGCGTATTTGAAGCAAGATGTTCAAGAACCTAAAGCTCAGTAAAAGGATGGCAACACACCAGAGACACACTGAAATGAAACTACACAATAACTAAAGGGATGAGACAAGGGTAATTCATCAGTGGAAAGAATAAGGAATAAAGAACCTAAGAATGAACTTTTAGGAACTGTCACATGCAGCAGAGAAGTTAGGGAAGGGACAGAATGAAATGACTGATGAAGTGAGTAAGTTCAGTTCAGTGTAAAACTCAAGCCAGGGTTGAAATATATAGATATATACCTATAGATGTAGATATTTATGTTGATAGCTAACCTGTTAACTTTTCCCCCCAGACTTCAAAAGCCATTAACTAAAGCCGGCTGACACCACAATCCTTATAATACCATTGCCACAAGCAATTCAAATGTTACCTCTGTTTCTTAAGTCAATGGTTCACCTTTCTTATACACCTTATTATGGGTAAGAATTTTAGTAATTATAAGGTTACTGCACTGTCAAAGGTTATCACTACTGCACAAATCACCAGGAATGGGGTGCTCATTGAGGTGTGATCCAGTTCTAGAATCCCATGTTGAGAATCTAGAAGTGGCATATATCACTTGCACTACATTGCATGAACTAGATTATAATCACATAGTTTGTCCTTGGGATTATGACCCCCTAGAAAAGGGTCACTTCTACTACCAAATCTTTTTAGACTTAATTTCCCTCAAAAGCAGAGTCTGAGAAAAGCACTTGCAAACAGGTAGTTTATTTTCAGGAGTGATCCCAAGGAAAAAGAGTCAGAGACTAGGAAGGGTAAAAGAGGCAAAGCAGGAAAGCCGATACAAGGACGACTGATCCAGAAGGTCACTGCTTTGGGCATGTGGGTCTCGATTCTGCTGGAGATATTCTTCAGCACTGTAGAAAGTGCCTCATAATTGTCCAACCAGGGAAGGAAGAGGGAATATTTATTCACTGGCCCCTGTCCTTCATTGGTCAAGGGTTTCCCGATTGCTGGTTAACTCCTTTGAGCTCTCAAGTTGGCACTTTCAGGTTGACATGAGTATCAAAATCACAGCGCAAGTTCCCACAGACAACCCTTGAGGTAAATTCCACGAAAGAAGCCCGGGCACAAAGCGAGATACTTGTAGAAAGCAGTGGAAGCCGTGGGCTGTCAGGTCACACCTATAAGCGCCTGGTAGCCACAGCAATGGCTGGAGTAGAAAGGTGGACCAACGGGGACAAAAGGTGCCCAATACATGGCCATAAGTAAGAGACAACACCTTGCCAGGCTGAAGTTCTATAAGAAGTGCTGGAAGTTGTGAACTGGTAAGCAAATGTGCAGTAGACTTTCATGTAGAGCCAAAAGAGATGGAACGCAGGATGAGAGGATAAATGTGGAGTGACAATTCTGTCCTACCTAATTGACTCTTAAATGTTGATCTTCATGCCTCTGAGATTCTGAGCATGGCTCTTCGAAAGTTCTATTACTCAATGGAGGCATGCTCCCTCCCACCAGAGGACATGAAAATAGTACCACTGGATTGCACACAAAGGCTGTCATTTGCCAATTTGGGCTTGTCTTGTCACTAGGTAAGAGAGAAACTTTGTAGGAGTTGACTGGGTGCTCATGTCAGTTTCCTACTGTTGCTATAACAAATTACCACGAGTTTAGTGGCTTCACACAAATTTATTAGAGCTTGGAAGATCCGAAATCAGAAGTGGGTCTTCTAGGGCTAAGATCAAGGTGTTAGCACAGGTGTGTTCCTACTAGAAGCTCTGAGGAAAATTGGTTGCATACCTTTTCCAGTTTCCAAAGGCTGCCTATATTCCTTAGTCGTATCAGTAAGACTCCTGCTTTCATTGTCACATCTCTTTTTTTAACACTGACTTCCTGCTTCCTTCTTTCCTGATAAGGTTCCATGTTGATTGTATTGGGCCTACCTGGACACCTCCCCATCTCAATATACTTAATTTCATCACATCTGCAAAGCCCCTTTGCCATGAAAGATTGTATATTCACAGGGTCCAGAGATTAGGATGTGGTCATCTTTGGAGAGTCATTATTCCATATACCACAGTGCCTTTTTCTCAACTCTACATTCAGTGACATATTGTTAGTTCATGGCCACGGTGGGAGTATTTATACCACAGAAATTGGCAAATGCTACAAATCAGGGCTTGGAGAGCCTATTGTTAAACCTTACCTGCGTGTCTTTGGATTTTGATGGGTGGCTGGGGTGAATGAGCCTATTATCAAGAACTGTCACTATGGTATAGGAAGGGAGGGTTATGGGTATAATCCAGGGGATACTTAGAGGTCCTCCTATTCCTGCCATGTTTAGTGCAGAAAGTTATGGGAATATTTTACAGGCAGAACAGGTAAGATCACCAATCCCTCAAGAGAGAAGTTTTGAGTCACTTATAGAAAACTCATAGCCCTAGGGCACCTGGGTGGCTCAGTTGGTTAACCCTCTGACTCTTGATCTTAGCTCAGGTCTTGATCTCAGGGTCCTGAGTTCAAGCTCCATGATGGGCTTAGAGGAAGAGGAGGAAGAAGAAGAAGAAGAAGGAGAAAAACCTCATAATCCCAACTACAAGCTATGTGATTATATTCTAGTTCATGCAATGTAGTGCAAGTGACATATGCCACTTCTTGATCAGATCCTTTAAGACAGTTGCATGCTTCCTTCATGCCCTCTTTCTTTTCCAATCGGTGTGACCCTGATGAACTGAGGTGCTTGTTGAAGACAGAGAATATGGAATAGGTAATGGATATGTAAAGTCATGAAGTCAAAACTATCAACAAAGACCTTGTGATTGCTATAGAAAGTTTTCTTGCCATGTCAGCTCAATAGTGACATATTGTATCTAATTTTCTTCTCCTATCCCCCCAACATATATAGGATGTACTATGTTGTGGTGGTTGACTTTAAAGATTAGTCCATAGGCTGAGAAACACTGAGGAAGCATCATTATGGAACTGGCAGAAGACACACGGTATTTGGAGATCTTGGACTTGGAGCTGGATGAAGTAACTGATGAGAGTTTTGTTGATTCCTTTTTTTGGGGGTAAGGGGATGAGTATGGTGATGACAATATAGGTTATAAAAGGAGGCGATGTTTTAGTGAGGAGTTTCTTTTTTTTTTTTTTAAGATTTTATTTATTTGACAGAGAGAAAGAGATAGAGAGAAAGGGAATACAAGCAGGGGGAGAGGGAGAAGCAGGCTTCCCTCAGAGCAGGGAGCCCTACTCGGGGCTTGATTCCAGGATCCTGGGATCATGACCTGAACCGAAGGCAGACGCTTAATGACTGAGCCACCCAGGTGCCCATTTTGTTTCATTTTTTGAAGTGTAACTATAAAAAGAAGGGTAAATGTTGATGTTGGGCCATTCCCGGGATTTATTATAGTTGACATCTATCATTCCTGTTGGATATTCAGCACCTGCAACCCCTTTATCTATCTGGGTAACATCCCAGACAGAGAGTGCATCTTGCGTCAAAGCCGACAATGCTCACTATCACTATCTTAGGGCTGCAGATCCAGCCAATCCCATTCTCTTTAGTTTGGATTCCCTGAGACAAGTGACTTGGGGTAGGGAGAAAAGCCAGTAAAAGGCTCATTAATGAATGTGTTATTGCTGTGGGCAACTGGGGCTGGTCCTTCTGGGGATCCTCAAAAACACTGTGAAATGAACACCTTAGAAGTGTGCCTTTGAGGGACCAGGAAGCTGAAATACTTGTTGACTATTGGTTCTGGCTATAAGACAGAAAGCAGGGTATGCTTTGTGGAGTTCCTCAGAAAAATAGCTTTCCAATTTCAGATGCTGTACCTTCCTCTTCCTTTTTCCTCTTTCCTTAAATATGACGTGATGGCTTGGGCTATGACAGCCAACTTGCAACTCTAAGGATAAGTCTAACTAAATCCCAGAGATAATCAGCTGATTTTACTGAGCCAGTGAAACTGCCTACCTCCATTCTTCTTGCGAAAAATACACTTAAAAAAAAAAGCTACTACACTCATGTTCCATTATCTATAGCCAAAAGCATTCATATTCCTTTTTTAAAGATTTTTTTTTTTTATTCATTCGACACAGAGAGAGAGATTACAAGTAGGCAGAGAGGCANAATACACTTAAAAAAAAAAGCTACTACACTCATGTTCCATTATCTATAGCCAAAAGCATTCATATTCCGATCCCAGGACCCTGGGATCATGACCTGAGCCGAAGGCAGCGGCTTTAACCCACTGAGCCACCCAGGCGCCCTCATATTCCTTTTTTAAAAAATATATTATTTATTTATTTGAGAGAGAAAGAGTGTGAACGTGCGAGAGATCATGGTGGGGGAGGGGCAAAGGGAGGATCAGCAGCCACTTAACCGCTTAACCTGCCACTTAACCGCTTAACCGATTGAGCCAGTCAGGAGCCCCAGCATTCATATTCCTGATTTATCTAGTCTTACTTGGAGCCAAGGGCACAGGCCCAGACTTTGAATCAAAAGTTAGCAATGTAAAGAAGCAGACACTGTGGGGAAATTTTCTGGTGATGGGGCAGTAACAGCAGTGGCTCTGGTAGAACCAACAAGACCTTATTTTGCTTTCTGGTGGCCTTCACCAGGAACACAGACAATAGATTCTATGTATTAAATAATAATTGTTACTTCTCATTCATATATACTGTGACCCAAATGTCTTATAAATTCTCTCGTAATCTTCATATCAACTATTCAAGATGGGTATTAATATCTTTCTTTGAGGTTAACTGACTTGACCCAGATCACACAGTAAGTGATAGAGTGGGATTCGAGTTCAGATCCAAGTGACATCAAAGCCAGACTTTAACCACTTTATTATATTGCCAATATTTCTTTTGCTGATTTGTAATTTTTGGACTTGAGACCCTAACTCAGGCTAGAGCCTGGGGCCCTATTCTAGAGGAAGAAATACGGGCTCACAGAGATTGCTGTCTGTTATCAGTCTTTTCTGGCGGGGGGGATACAGGATCTGCCCAAATGCAGACAGGCTCTGAGCCAGGCTGCACAGATACAGGCGATCCTCTGAGCCAGGCTGGGAAAGGTTCCAGATGAACCGCCAGACTTCTGTGTCTGAAACTCAGAGAGATAAGGAAGAATCTTGGGTGGCACCCTCAGAGACAAAGCGATTCTGCAGGTTTAGAATGTGCTGAAATCCAGGCAAAATACGAAAGTGGCAAAACACATGAAGAAGGGAATTGTGTGAAAATCAATCAACTCTCTGTTGGTGATTCTGCTTGCAAAATGATTCACTGCACTCCTTTCTCTTCCCAGGCTGGATGATTTTGAAGTCTCAGGCTCAAAACCCCCAAGCCCTGATCCAGTCTTCTTGCCACCTTCTATTCACCCCTGCTCCATGTCTCAGAGCCACCTCGGTCCCTCTCACCCTTTTCATTTAGTCACATTTTTCCATAAATATCTATTGAGTATCAATTTTGTACCAGAGAGGTAAAGACTCTAACCTCGAATTACTTACAGGGAAAGAAAACATTAAAGGACAGGTGTACAGATAATTATTTAATTAGGACTGTAATACTTGCCAGGAAGGGAAATGTAGTATTCAATGGGAGTGTACACATGCGGAACTAGATCTAACCTGAAGGTTCATATTCAGATATCTCCCTGCCATTTGTGTTTCTCCTTCTCATCTTCCTCCTTATAATGCCCTTTATAACAATGGCATCTCTGCTGCAACCCCATGTCACAGCCTTGATTCAGACCCTTACTACCTTTGTACCTGTCTTCTAACAGATCCCCCCGCCTCCAACTCCCCCCCCTCCCCCCCACCAGTTAGAGTTGTATTTCTAAAATGTAACCTGACCAGCTCCTCCTTGCTTTCACATTAAGGTATTACCCTCTTGTCTGGCACGGCTTGCTCAACCTGTCTTCATCTCCTCTTCTTCTCCTATAGGATCCTCTCACCTCAGCTAGCACCGATTCCACCTACACTACTGTTTACTCATGTTTGCTCTTCAATGTTCTCCCCACCCATCACAGCCCAGGAAATGACTATTCTGAATTCCAGGTACTACTGGACATGTGTCTGATGAGAGCCCATCGTGGATGAGAAACTGGGCAAGATCAGTGAGGAGGAAAAAGCTATTTTTTTTTCAGTGTATAAGAGAATAAATAAAAGTGATAGATACTGATTTTTTTTTTAAGATCTTATTTATTTATTTGACAAAGAGAGAGAGATCACAAGTAGGCAGAGAGGCAGATAGAGGGAAAGGGAGAAGCAGGGTCCCTGCTGAACAGAGAGCCGGATACAGGGCTAGATCCCAGGACCCTGAGATCGTGACCTGAGCCGAAGGCAGAGGCTTAACCCACTGAGCCACCCAGGTGCCCTGATAGATACTGCTCTTAAATGGCCTCGCACTGGAGTTAGAAATACATGTGGTTAGAGTCCTTAAAAGATGACAAGTTCCTTAGGGCCCAGGGTTGTGACTTACTCATGTGTGCACTCTTTTACAAGGAATTACTTTACAATGTGGCTTCATATAGGTTATTACTTCTGTTTCTCATTTCAACCCCACAAATCGTTATCCCCATTTTCTTCCTTTCTTCTCTTTCCTGTTTCCTTCTCTCTTTCCCCTTTCTTCCTCTGGGATCCATGTCTAGGTATATCCTGTCTCTAAATTCATTAAGAGATTTAGGGCTAAATGTAGAGCTGCTTACAATGAGGGCCAGTGAGGCTATTTGCCATAGGCTTTATATACATGAAACACTCACATATAACCATTTGATGTTATGTTTGAATAAAGTTAAAGTTTTTGTGTGAGAAAAGTGTTTTCGTTAAATATAAATATTTAAAATATACATTTTCTTGTACCATATTTTGTCACGTAGTCATTTTTCTCTTAAACATACTGAAAACCATAAAATTAACAAGAGGCCCAGGTTCAGCCAAACTGGGTAACCGGGCCAATCTAACCACTAGTAAAGTGCCCCAGCCAGGAATGGAACCCAGGATGTGTCCCCATCCAGAGGCATCACCCTCTCGAAACTGTGGCAAATGTTATTTTGGTACGATCTATGGTAGCGGTTAAATTCATAGGATTTCATCAGATAGGTGTGTCCCCTTTAAGTTCCAAGTTACTCCGTGACTTTGGCAAGTAATTCGGCTTCCTCATTTGAAAACTGGAGGCCATAACGGTACCTACCACAGAACGTTCCCATTAGGATTACATAAAAATGTTCTTGAAGCGTTCAGTACAGGCCTGGCACGTTGTCAGCACGCAGTAAATGGTAGCTGTTATTATAAGAACTGTATTCGTTGAATGAGTGACTTTGGCATATAACGCCTGCATTCAACTTGAAGCTTGGAACTGTCACAGAAGCTCAGCTGAAGGAGTGGGAACAGTAGCAGTCGCCAATTTTTTCTGGAAATAAATCTTTGTGGGAGGATAATCACCGGTTGGAAACTGTGAGCCTTGAGGGAACAAAGCTCTGATCCCAGGCCCGGGGAGCAGGGAAGCGAAGTCTCTCTCCCCGGCCGGCTGCAGCCGCGGAGCAGGACGTCCCCCGGACTGAGTGGCAGGCGCCAGGGGACGCCCCGCTGCCGGCGAGGCGGCCTCACAAGCCGGGTTCGAGCGGAGCGGAGCAGGAGATTCTCTAATTCCGCTCATCTTCCTCTCGGGGACCACACCCAGCGCGCGGGGAGGAAGGACTCCGAAACCGCGGGGCGGAGGCTTCCGCGCGGCCCCAGACCTGACCATCTATGGTCACAGAGCGCAGCGAACAAACAGGAAGTGGGGCGAGCCTCCACCTTCCCAGCCCGGAGGCAGAGCTAGCGGGGCGATGGAGGACACGCCCAAAAACCCAGGGCTGGGCCCACGCGCCCTCACCGACCCACCCCACCCCCACTCCCCTTGACGCCAGCCTCCGCAGGTACCCCCAGAACACTGTCCAGACCAACGGCGCCCCACGTCACAAACGGGGAAACTGAGGTACGCACGCCCAAAGAGGCGGAGCTTAGCTTCGATCTCCTCGGAGAGCACACAATTGCCCGGGATTCCCGCCCTCAGAGAAGCCTGCCTTCTAGTCTCTCCAAGACCCCTTCCCGACCGCCAGGCTAAAGCAGCGGCCTCTACCATCGAGACCACACTGATAGGAGTATTAATTGGCCACTCACCTGTCCTCCTTCTCCGGAGGCGGAGCTTAGCCGGTTATTTCGGCCCTTCATTGGCCCGGACGACTCGGCTCCCGCCAGTTGGCGGAGAGGCGTGGCCTACCCTTGAGCACGCTCCCCCGGCCGCTCCGGCTGTGGGGGCGGGACTCTCTCCCATGTGCCCTCCGGGCTAGCGAGGATTCTCCCTTCCGGGTGTGGAGAATAGGGGGCGGAGCCACGAGCGGGGCGGCCAGACTTCTTCCCCGGTCGCTGCTCCACCTCGGTGTTTCAGCGGCCGTCCATTTCCGGTGGGGGTGCCGCGCCCAGTGAGGGCCCGGAAGTGGGTCGCGCGAAGATTGCTGGGCGGTTCTTGCCGGAAGTGGAGAGCGACTGTTCGCAGTCGGGAGGTGAGGCGGAACTCCGAGGTGAGGGTACGGGGCCGGGTAGGGACTGGGGTCCACTCCGCGGCCCACCGGCCCCTGGCGTTGTGAATGGCCCTTCCGGCCTATGCGCGCGTGGTGAGCCCTACTGAAGGGGCCGGAGCGGAGACTCTCGGCCCGACCCGGGATCCTGGGCGCGGTCTCTTGAGGTGGGGCCAGGGTGACCAACTGAGCCGGGCTCCTCTGGGGAGGCCCCTCCGCTGGATTTCGCAGTCCTGGCTGTCAGCCTCAGCGGGACCTGATTCCTAAGGTGCCCAGACGTAGGCATTCCTAAGGAACCAGGGATACCTTAGAGTCTTCTCTGTCCCTCATCTCGTCCCCATTGCGCGGATGGCTAAATTGATCCCCGGGACGAAGAGGCTGGTCTACGATCTTCTAGCGAGTCAGGGAAACAATTGGAATCAAGACCTCAGTTCCTTAGATCACCAGTTCCAGATCCTTTCCACGACTATTTCCAAGGAACCTCTCTCTGCCTCTTGAGTGGTCTTCCGGTCGGTGTTTTCTCGCGGGTTAAAGACCGCCCGCTGCGTGTTTTTTGTTTTTTGTTTAATGCAACCTGTTTGGAATGCTTCGGGAGTTTTTCAAAAAAGAGTGGGGCAGGTCTTTGTATTTGCAGTCTGGTAGCCTCTCATTCTCCAGGTCTGTTGCTTGTGTTCTGAAAGGCTTTTAGTTAACTTTACTGAAGGTGTTGCCTACTTTGGACTTGAAATCAGATGGCTCAGGTTTGGTCTGGCCCATAGATGCATTATTTAACTTCCTTGAGCTTTATTTCTCTCTCTCTCTCTCTCTCTTTTTTTTTTTTTTTTTTTTTAGAGAGAGAGATTACAAGTAGGCAGAAAGGCAGGCAGAGAGAGAGGAGGAAGCAGGCTCCCTGCTGAGCAGAGAGCCCGATGTGGGCCTTGATCCCAGGACCCTGAGATCATGACCTGAGCCGAAGGCAGAGCCACTGAGCCACCCAGGCGCCCTATTTTTCTCATCTTTTAAGTGGAGATTTCTGCTTACCCCACAGGATTAAGCTCAGTGTAACAAATTCTGTTTGTTCAGTCAAGCACTGCTATATCCAGGCAATGCAGTTTTGAAACAAAACAGGCCAGACCCTGCCCACACGAAGCTAACAGTTTTTGCAGGGACGTTTAAGAAGTAATTATAAACGTGATGAGTGTTAGGAAAGAACAGGGTACTATGGAAATATATAACTTGGGGCTCAGGAATACCCCTTCTGCAGAGCAGAATTTAAGATGAATTTTGAAGGATAAATAGCAATAAGCTTGAAGAGAGGATGAGAACCTTTTAAGGTAGAGGTTAGTATCAGCACTGTGTTAGTTGAAGTTCTTTGTAGGATCCTTGTTCAAGTGAAAAACAGGATAACCCAGCATATTCATCATTCACCACTAATTCATTGAGCCCTTAATATGTTTGAGGCACGTTTTAAAGGAGGCACTTGGCCCTGGTGGCTAGGAATATAGTTGTTACCATGGGAGGGGGGCGACCCAGACAGGTAAATCAGGGATGGCTTACCATGTCGTAACACACTGTGTGAGCACAGGACTATGCAAGATTAGATGAGGAATACCTGAGCCAGGTTTCTACGCTTTGAGGTGGAAATGGAGGATAAGTCTAGCAGGACTTCTTTAGCCATATGGTGAATCTGGTAAAAGGACTTAGGGGCAAAGAGTGCAAAAACATGGAGATCGGAACATATGAAAGGCCATGGCTAGTTCAGTGTGACTGAAATTCCAGTAATGTATGCAGAAGTGAAGGAAGTGGCAAGTGGTGAGTCAAATATGAAGGACCTTGTAAATCATGCTGAGTAACGTGGATCTTACTTAGAAAGCTGTGAGGATGCTTTGAAAGATTTTATGTAGGAAAATGATGTGGTCAGATCTATGTTTTAGAAACTTTAGTTTGGGGCGCCTGTGGCTCAGTTGGTTGAGTGACTGCCTTCAGTTCAGGTCATGATCCCAGAGTCCTGGGATGGAGTCCTGCATGGGGCTCCCAGCTCCGTCGGGAGTCTGCTTCTCCCTCTGACCTTCTCCCCTCTCATGCTCTCTCTCAAATAAATAAATAAAATCTAAAAAAAAAGAAAGAAAGAAACTTTAGTTTTTTGAGTTGGAAGGGACATGATGGTGAAGTAGACCAGTGTTGGGAAGCTTTTGCCATAGTCATGGCTTGAACTAAGACAATGACAGTGGGAAGGAGAGGAGGGATCAGATTTGAGCAGTATTTAAAAGATGGAATCCATAGAATTGAAGGCTAATTGTTTATGGAAATGAAGAAATAGGGATAGTCTAGGATGAATCCCTGGCTTTCTGGCTTAAGGGAACTGGGTGGTAAGGGAGGTAATGTGAGAGGAGAGGGGTAAGTTAGGGGGGTGGCATGGAAAGAAAATGAATTTTGGACATGTTTAATTTGAGGTGTTGCAGCACATCCTGGCAAAGATGTCTGATAAGGTATCCCAACTAAAGAAAACCAAGAGCAGAGGTGTGGAGGCAGGAAAGGGCTTACATTCAGTGAAGTACCTGGAGTATTGGAGTTTGTCTGGAGCTTGCAGCAGAAGATAAGACCAGGAAAAAAGGTAGATAGATGGCTGCCAAGTTGGGAAGGGCTTTGTTTGAATGTGTTTGTGTTTTTTTCTGTGGTTGGCAGTTTACTTATTGTTTGAGTTGTGTTGGTCCAGCATAAAGAAATTTCTGTAGGAATTTCCCACCTTTTTCTTCACTAGAAATACTTCATCAATCAGATGGACATAATTTATGTCTGATAGGAGTTTAAATAAAATGGTGACAGTGAAAGTACTTTGTCAAGTACAACCCGTCATGCAAACCAAACTGGTGGTATTGTTAAGTTTCAGTGAGTGTGTTTTTGCTCTGAGAAGGCTAGCTGTTTCATTTGTAAAATGCTTTGTTTCCAATTTGAGGGGTGATCTTTTTTCTCACCCATTTTCTTGGTTATACATACATACGTTTAGTTGCAATATTTTTTTAACCAGGGACTAAGCCTTTAAAAAGTGACTTCCTCTTTTCAGTTTTCTGTGAAGGATTGTGAGTCAAAGATGCGTTTTACTTAAACGAGCAAATGCAAAGTGTCATTGGAGGTTGAAACTTCTGGTTGGAAATTTAATCCTGAGATTGGAAATCTGAGGATCCTCAACCCATATCTTACCCAGTCCTAGTGATTATCCGTTTGAATTGTCATCATCAGTTTCTTTTTTCTTTTTTTCTTGCTGTTAACCTGGCTTTCATACTTAAATTTCACCTTCTTTACCATAACTAGGCTAATCTTTTAAAAGGAACCATTTTTGTCCTCTTATCCTAACCTGGCTTCATTCCTAAAGAATCAACTCTAAACTCCATTGTCCAGTTTACAGAATTTTCCACAGTCGGACTCTTATTTAATTTTCATTAGATAATACAGATTGATATTGTAATTTAGAAAGTCCTAAACTACTACATTAGCATTTTATAAATACCTCTTACGCTTTCCTTTCACTCCTTATTACTAGAACAGGGTTTCTTAGAAACCTTAGCACAATTGACATTTAGGCTGGATGGTTCTTCATTGTGGGGTTGTCCTTCCTGTACATTGTAGGATTTTAGCAGTATCCCTGGCCTCTACCCATCAGATGCCATCTCTAGACATTCGCCAATTCTGGAGGACAGAATTGCCCCTGATTGAGAACCGCTGCTTTATAAAGTGTCATAACTATGATTGTGCAGCATCTTATCTCCAACTAAATTTTATAGGGCAGGCTTCATGGCCATGCTTAGCACAATGTATGCACATGAAAAACACTGGGTATCCTGTAGTGAATAAATCATTTTTCATTGAGACATCAAGAATTATTGTTTATTCAAATTTCTGGGTGGTATTTGAAGGACTTGCCTTTTTGGTTTTCCTCAGAGGATGTGATCTTGATAGAGAAATGCCTATGATTACACACTCACTAGAAGAAAGCTTTGGGTTAGTTGACAGTGCAAGTCAGCAGATTTATGTATCCCTTATATTGGATATATAAATTCCTGTTAAGTTCATGGTGCCTGCATTTAGACAGCTTGGTTTAGTGAACAGGGATGACTATTTATTTTAAATTGCTTACAGTTTACGATGTTGCTACTGTTTATTTTGATTGATTAAATTGTTAGAGTTGAATCATCTTTAAATTAATGCAACTACAGCATTCACCGTGAAACTGTTTCTTTTTTGATATACCATTATGTAAACTTAATAAAAAGAATCAAAACTAAAAATTTTCCTTAGCTATAATAAAGCTTTGTTTGCCTTGTATTACCAGACCTGTAGTGGTAAACTTTTCCATTTGACTGGAAAATATAGCTGAAATGTTTCATGGAAGGAATGAGCTTGCTTTTTTTGTTTTTTGGTTTTTTTCCATGCAGAGGTCATTTAAAATTCCTATACTTAAGTTTAATTATAGACTTAGAATCACACATCTTTTCATATCTTTAGCTGTAACTGAATCATGGCTAGGGACAAACGGCATCATCCTTGGGCCTTTCTTTATGCAGCTATCTGGATGAAATAAGCCAGTGCACCTTTTTCTTATATAAGTAAAAGATGCCTGCTCAATGTTCTTATGCAGTTAATCTTCATAACATTCCTTAAATATAAGAGAGGGGAACCCATGGCCACATAAAATTGTTTATTTGCCCCAACCATTGAAACAGCTACTTCCTAAGTCTGCCTTTAGCTTACACATTCTAACTAGCTTTGCTCCTGGAATTTCAGATAGGGGACAGAACCGGAGACAGGTACTGATGCTGGATTGGATTCTTTCCTTCCCTAGAAGATAGGCCTTTCTCTTTTAATCTAAACCTCAGATGGCAGTGACTCAGACACTAAATGTCATTGGTTCCCTCACTGAAACCAAATGCTCGGGGAAGAACAGTGGCTCCTGATTTGGGTTAGATTTGATGGCATCTTTACTGGGGCCAAGTGGTATCTGTTCTTTGGTTTCTGGGTTAAAACAACCAATTCATAAATGTCTCCTGTTAGCATGTCTAGGTTTTGCTTTGTGACACATTAGAGCCTAGTGATGATAACTAGGCTCTAACTCTGTATTGTTAGGAGTAGAACTAACTAATGCCGTATAGCTTCATGGTACCTTGGGGGAGCTATCCAAGTGGAGCTGGGTTTGGTTTGGTTTGGTTTTATTATAAGGAAATCACCTATGTTAAAGGTTTGGAAAATGGGTAAATTGTCCAAAACCCCATAATGTCTAATGTGACAAATACTGTAAATTTTGTGTTCTCTTCAAGTCTTTTTCCACGGTGCATTTAGCTATTCCTCTGTAAGTAGAAGTCTAAGTTTTTTTTGTTTTGTGTTTGTTTTTAAAGTAGGGCCCACGGGGCACCCAGGTGGCTCAGTTGGGCATCTGACTCTTGATTTTGGCTCAGGCCATGATCTCAGGGTTGTGGAATTGAGCCCTACATCGGGCCAGGGTCTGCTTGAGCCCTACATTGGCCCAGAGTCTTCTTGAGATTCTCTCCCTCTCCCTCTCACCCTGTGTGCGCTTGCTCGCTCGCTCTCTCAAATAAGTAAACAAAATCTTTTTTAAAAAAGTAAAGGCAGGGCGCCTGGGTGGCTCAGTGGGTTAAAGCCTCTGCCTTCGGCTCAGGTCATGATCTCAGGGGTCCTGGGATCGAGGCCCGCATCGGACTCCCTGCTCAGCGGGGGGCCTGCTTCCTCCTCTCTCTCTGCCTACTTGTGATCTCTCTCTCTCTCTGTGTCAGATAAATAAATAAAAATCTTAAAAAAACAAAAAAAGTAAAGGCAAATAAAAAACAAATAAATAAAGAAAGCTCCACACCCAGCATGGAGCCCAGCACAGGGCTTGAACTCAGGACCCTGAGTTCAAGACCTGAGCTGAAATCAAGAATCAGACGCTTAACCAGCTGAGTCCCAGTAGAAGTCTAAGTTAACATTGCAGTGAACATTTTCTGCCTATCACTTTTCCCACATTCATGTTATTAAGATGCCATCTCAGGAACAGAATTAAAAAGTCAAGGCCAAATGAAGCATTTTGAAGCAGATCAGTTGGGCTGTCATAGTTGCACTATCATAGTGTACGAGCTGACTTGTGCAGTTGCTTTTCAGTTTTACTTTAAGGGTATGACTTAGAGGAACAGCAACAAAGTAGAAAACATTTTAAGCATAGCAACTTCCAACTCAAGTAGACATTCATACCACTGGCTAATTGGTGAGATGAGACAAGAACTTCAGGAGTAACCTGGTTCCATTTACTTCTGAACAACTTCCTTGAATAGGCAGAAGGAATTGGGTTGTTTGAACTGTTAGAATGATGAGACTGTGAAGCGGCTTTGGCAGGAGTCACTAGCCATTTCTGATTTTTCTTGGTTTCAGACCACAAAAGAAATTGCTGGAGAATCAACCTTATAGTTTTCTTTTTGCTCTGCATGATATCTCTCCAAGAGCCTATGCATTCTCATGCCTCTGTGATATTTCTTGGCCAATAACTTGCAGTCTCCAGCCTTGATCCTTCCCCAAGCTTTATTTCTAAATACTTAACCACTTAGAAGCTTCATCTCCTCTTCAGACTCTGCTTATCCAGAACTGACTTTATCTTCTTGCCCTAATATGTGCCAGAAACCTGTTTCTGCCTATAGTGTCATCATTCTCTTAGGCCCCTGGATTTGGAATTTGAGTCATCTTTGACTCCCTTCTCTGAGTGCTACAGTACTCAATAGTCAGTACCACACAGTTAGTACTTGTTCTGTATTTAATGTACACTTGTTTTGTATGACCTCCAGGGGCAGTACCAAGATCAGTGGGTGGAAGTTGCAGGGAAGCAGATTTTGCCTCCATATAAGGAAGAACTTTTTAATACTTTGAGCTATCTGAATTGGAATGGGCTGCCTCCAGAGGTCTTGGGTTCTCTACACTGAAGGTGTTTGAATAGCGGTTACCTGACTAATTGCTGAGAATGTTGAAGGGATTGTTCTGACATCAGATGTTGTTTTTACTAGATGATTTCTAGAATCCCTCCTAATCCTGCAAGCCAGTGATTCAAGGGAAGATAGTGTTTCTCCTGCTAGATTCCCTTGGGACAGGAAAACTATTTTACTATTCTTTTATATTCCTGCTTAATTCAGGTTCTGGTCACTTAGTTACCTTAAACTGATTAAACTGTTAATTGATTCTTTTCTTTTGGTTTCTATATCTGGCTGGACACTAAATGTTGGGGTTTTTTTTTTCATTGAAATATAAAAAATATTTCTTCAGCAGCCCTCTTAATTTACAGCTGTATGAACAGCAGCATTTTAACCTAACTTAGACCCTAATAGTTTCCTAGTTCAATCTAACCTAGACCTTAATACATCCCCCATTCCAAATTGCATTCTGTTTATCAGACAGTATCTCTAAAAATTTTGCCTTCATCATATTATTCCTTTATTCACAATGCTTAAACAGCTTCACATTTATCACAACATCAGATTCAAATACTGCCTGGCTTTCAATGCCCTTCATAGTGTCTGGCTTGCTTATCCAGCCTTATTTTTCATAATACTTGATGCTTTCTATAGCATCAAGTGAGTAAAGTTAATACTCACTTTATGTACATAGCCTTTGTATTCTCTCCTCCTTGCTTCTGATTGCTCTGGAGTGTCTTCCCTTTTTCTTTTTTTTTTTAAAGATTTTATTTATTTATTTGACACAGAGAGAGATCAGATCACAAGTAGGCAGAGAGGCAGGCAGAGAGAGAGAGGAGGAAGCAGGCTCCCTGCTGAGCAGAGAGCCCGATGGGGGCCTCAGTCCCAGGACGATGGGGGCCTCAGTCCCAGGACGATGGGGGCCTCAGTCCCAGGACGCTGAGATCATGACCTGAGCTGAAGGCAGAGGCTTTAACCCACTGAGCCACCCAGGTGCCCTGTCTTCCCTTTTTCTTTTACTTTTTCCATCAAGATGCCCCATTTTCCTCCTAACACCAGACTATCTCCAGGCCTCACTGATTTCTTCTCACCTCTCAGAGCACTTAGTCATTTATACTGTATCATTCAGAACCATACAACATTCTGCAAAGAAAAAGCTCGTGTACAGGCAGATACTATAACTTTTCCTAATTTAGATGGAATTAGGAAAAGTTTCCTTGCTAATCTTTAACAGAACTTTAAAAAATATAGTCCTCATTATTTATTCCACTGGCATTTTCATTTGTGTTGGCCTTTCCAATTAGAATGAAAGTTTTTGGTGGGCAGGGGCCATGTGTCTTCTGTGTCTTTAGTAGCTGCTAAGTACAATGCTAGGCATTTTGATTTTATGAGTATCTCCTGTGTGCCAGGTTGTTCTAGGTGCCTCATACTGGTGGGACTGGGTGGAGGGAGGAGAATGGATAAATTCCCTTTCTCCTGGAACCTGTCTTCTAGCATACTGCATGCAGTAATAACATTTTACATTTGAACTGCATTTTAAGGCTTCCAAAATAACTCCTCTCTTTTGATCCTTCATCTCTGTGTGCTAGGTGAGGACCCCATTATTAAATGACTGTCCTGTGGTTTATACAGTGACTACATGGCTGAGTTGGGCCTCAAAGCTTGGTCTCCTGAATCCTAATTTTTCCCCTTAGACTTATGTAATTAGGACTGCCTCTCTTTCTGAAGGTTTTATGATGAATGCTTAGGTAGTGGGAATCTGTACATTCATTTATGGGGGCTTACCCTTGGTTCTTGGCTATTGTCAATCAGAAACTACAACAAGATCAGGCAGAGCTATAGTTTTCTACTCTGGCACTTCCAAATTCTCGTGGAAGAGCCTTATTTTAAACATTTGCCTTCCAAATATGTGTCATCTAGCCTATGAAAAAATACTGGCCTCCATGGAGAAAACTGAAAGCAGAGAAATTAAAAGCTGCTAATAATGTAACTAAAGACACCACGAGGAGGCCTTGAACCCACAGTGTTGTACTCAGCAAGTAGTAGGGGCTGGATGCTGTGATGAACCACATAGTCACTTACTTGCTTAAAAGCCTTGTGGAGTGCTGGAAAGAGCCTCAGACTAGGATTCAGAAAATTTGTGTTTGGAGCCTAGGTTTTCTACCCACTGGTTGTTCCATATCTGGCAGGCTTTCTAACTTCTGTGAGTTTCTTCATTCTAAAGGTGGGGTCAGTATCTTCATAATAGACCTCATAATATTATTTTAAGTCTCAAAAGAAGCAACAGATTGATGATGTAAAGCACTTACAACTGTAAGGGAATATTTTTAAAATTAATATATAATCTAATAAACAAGGTTATTTTCTTTATGATACTTGGTTTGAAGATCTCTTTATCATTGTGATTTGTGCCCAAGAGTGTAGCATTTATTTGACAGATGGAAATATTTGTAAGATCCTGCAGACAGAAAGAGGGGGAAAAAAGAAAGGGGAAAAAAAAAATCTCCCCAGCTTTGTCAGAGAGGAGACAGCCAGACTTGTTTTGAGGGGAGAGAGGGTAAAGGACCCTTATTAGCCTACTGTATTTGTAGTGCCTACTACATTTATAGTACTGGAATTGCAAAGATATGGTTCCCACCCAAGGGTGGCTAGTTGCCTGTAAACTATTAAATGATTTTAAACCATTATATTAAATGTATGGTAGAGATAAGTGCACCAAGTTATGGGAGCATAAACTAGAAATGCTTCTTGGGGAGTTGGTACCTTAGCTGAGCCTTAAAAGGCAGTAGGAGTTCTAGAGAGGGGGCGGATTGAGAAGGAAAAGCATACCAAACTGGACAAGCTTCCTAGGGAAGGTAATGCTTTAGCTGAGTCTTTTTTTTTTTTTTTAAGATTTTATTTATTTATTTGACACAGAGAGAGAGAGATCACAAGCAGGCAGAGAGGCAGGCAGAGAGAGAGGAGAAAGCAGGCTCCCCGCTGAGCGGAGAGGCCGATGCAGGCCTCTATCCCAGGACCCTGAGATCACCACCTGAGCCAAAGGCAGAGAGGCTTAACCCACTGAGCCACCCAGGCGCCCATGAGTCTTAAAAGGCAAGTAGGAGTTATGAGAGGGATAACAACCAAGCAGAGTAGATAGTATGAAGGCTCAGAAGCAAGAGAAAGCATGATTCTTTCTGGAAAATGCAGGCGGTTCTGGCTTGCCGTAGTGTGTTTAGGAAGGGTGTGGTAAGAGGTAAAGCTGGAGGAGAGTGGTAGGAGCTAAAGCGGGACCAGACTATGGAAACCCTTATCTGGACTCTACTCCGAATGCCCTGGGTGAGTACTGAATGATAATAAGTAAAAGACTATCATAATTACATTTGCATTTGAGAAAGATTATGGTGGTAGTATGGAGAATGGATAAACAAGGTATATTACTGTAATTATAGGAGACTAGCAAGAAGATTATTGCAGCCATCTAGGCAAAGTCATGAAGACCTGATTTTTGACAATCAGGATGAAGGCAAGGGGCATCTGTTCATGAGATAAGCAAGATAGAGCCTATGGATTTTGTTTATTTGACACAGAGAGAGAGGTCAGATCACAAGTAGGCAGAGAGGCAGTCAGAGAGAGAGAGGAGAGCCCGATGCGGGCCTCGATCCCAGGACCTTGAGATCATGACCCGAGCCAAAGGCAGAGGCTTTAACCCACTGAGCCACCCAGGCGCCCGAGCCTATGGATTTTGATGACTGACTAGATTTGCGGGAGTAAGGAACAATATAATTTAGTTAACACTTACGGAGTCCTTGCTGTTTTTCAGCACTGATCCAGTACTGCTACATGTACAGTTGACCCTTGAACAATATGGGGGTTGGGATCCTGATCTCCCAATGCAGTTGAAAATCAGCATATAACGTTTGACTCCCCCCAAATTTACTAATAGCACACTGTTGACTGAAAACCTTAATGATAATGTAAATAGTTGATTAACACCTATTTTTGTGTTATAGACATATATTATATACTGTATTCTTACAATAAGCTAGAGAAAAAATGTTATTAAGAAAATCAGAGGCAGGGCGCCTGGGTGGCTCAGTGGGTTAAAGCCTCTGCTTTCGGCTCAGGTCATGATCTCAGCGTCCTGGGATCGAGGCCCGCATCTGGCTCTCTGCTCGGCAGGGAGCTTGCTTCCTCCTCTCCCTGTCTCTCTGCCTGCCTCTCTGCCTACTTGTAATCTCTCTCTCTGTGTCAAATAAATAAAATCTTTAAAAAAAAAAAAATCAGAGGCAGAGAAAATACATTTACAGTACTGTATTATACAAAATTCATATGTAAATGGATCTGCACCGTTCAAACCTGTGTTGTTCAAGAGTCAAGTGTGTTTCCCCTTTATCATAACTTTAGCCCTTTGGATTTTGTACTGTTGTCTCCATTATACAAATAAGGAAGCTGAGGCTCAGAAAATTTGATAACACTCATAGTCACAGTGCCAGTGAATACTGTTATTCACACCCCCAAACTATCTGACTTCACTAAAGACCATGCTTTTTTTTTCTTATTTATTTATTTATTTATTCGAGAGAGAGTGAAAGAGCACACATAGAGGCAGAGGGAGAAGCAGGCTCCCTGCTGAGCAGGAGCCAGATGTGGGGCTCGATCCCAGGACCCTGGGACCATGACCTGAGCTGAAGGCAGATGCTTAATCGACTGAGCCACTCAGGCACCCCAAAGACCATGCACTTAACCACTATACTTTGCTGCCGAATAGTTCCTGGGTTACTAAGTTTTGGTCAATCAGGTGATTGATAGTAGTGCTGGATTACTGAGACACTGGGGGTGGGAGGTGTGGGAAGATAATGAGTACTGTTTTGGATACTTCAGTTTGAGATGCTTTCTGAACATCCAGGTAGGGATGTCTCGAAGGAAGTTGGATCTAAAATTATAAATTCCAGAAGAGTGGCTTGAGCTGGATATGCTGCTCTGGGAGTCATTGGTCTCTAGATGGTTGTTGTGGTGCCGCTCCAGAAACAGGCAGGATGGTACTGAGATAATGCTAGTTGAAGGCTTGGGAGTGGACATGACCACCTGAACAATATGAATATGGGTGTAGGGATGGAGAATGAGACAAGGTGTGTCTCTCAGGCCCTTCAATTCTGGATATTCTTTCCTATAGCATCTCAGATTTCACCCTGCTTCTACCAAAAACAAAAAACTTAAGTACTGTTCTCCTGTTTGGTTAGTGGTAGATAGAATGAGATTACCTGTAAATGATAGCTGTATTATCCTTTTACATTCTGTTTAAGTTAGACAGAAGAACTGTAGCTTGTTTAGCAATGAAAGCTTACAAGTCCAAGTGAAATACAGAAAAAAAGGATCCAAAATCTCATGAAGCTGTATTACTAAGCTTTTAAGATGGGTAAGTGTCCACCACCCCTGGCAGCCATTAGAGACACTTGTACTGTTTTCCATGTTAACACTAGCCTCAACCTGTAGTATCCATTGTATATGAAGGAATGTGTTTTGTAACAGAATGGGCGGTATCCTTTTTTTTTTTTTAAGATTTTATTTTTAACAGGGTGCCTGGGTGGCTTAGTCGGTTAAGCATCTGATTCTTGATTTTGGCTGAGGTTATGATCTCAGGGTCATGAGGCTCTGTATTGGGCATGAAACCTGCTTGGGATTCTCTCTCTCCCTCTGCCTCCTGCCCCCCCCCCACTTGGGAGCGCGTTCGCGCACTCTCTAAGAAAAAGGAAGGGGAAAAAAGATTTAATTTATTTATTTGAATATTTTATTTATTTATTCATGAGAGGCAGAGGGAGAAGCAGGGAGCCCGATGTGGGACTCAGTTCCCCGGACCCCAGGATCATGACCTGAGCTGAAGGCAGACGCTTAACCATCTGAGCCACCCAGGTGCCCCAAAAGATTTTATTTTTAAGTAATCTCTACACCCAGCGTGGGGCTCAAATTCACCACCCTGAGATCAAGAGTTGTACACTCCACTGACTGAGCCAGCCAGGTGCCTCTGGAATGTGTAGTATCTATTAATGGAAGATAGCTTGGGAGTTTACTGAATTCCTTGCATTTTCCCCTGGGATTTACAGACTGTGGTGGATTATATGTGAATCTGTCCTTGGACAGTATCCAGAATGGTCAGTAATTTGGGTACTCAGGTGATGGTGGCATAACATAAGGGAGAATATATTGGTTGCTTCTAGTCTGTTCCATTTGTGAGAACAGAGACTTGGAGACTTCTGCTACCTCTCCAGGCCAGGGAATGACAGGTTTATTTTGTTCACATTTGCACTTTTTTCTCAGATTCTCTTTTAAATGACATTCTTGGGGTGCCTGGCTGACTCAGTCAGAAGAACATGCAACTCTTGATCCTTAAGGTTGTGAGTTTGAGCCCCACACTGGGTGTAGAGATTACTTAAGTCCAAACAAAACATTTTGTGGTTAAGTCACTAGGCCCAGAGAGACCAGAGCCTATACACAGAAAAGAGTGGGCAGGGATTATATTGTCTTTCTTGGGGTGCCTGGGTGGCTCAGTCAGGTAAACGTCTGCCTTCGGCTCATGTCATGATCTCGGGGTCCTGGGATCGAGCCCCATGTTGGGCTCCCTGCTCACTGGAGAGTCTGCTTCTCCCTCTGGCTTCCCCCCCACCCCGCTGTGCTCTCTCTCTCTCTCAAATAAATAAATAAAATCTTCAAAAATATATATTGTCTTCCTTACTTTGTCTTGTAAAACTTCTTATGTCCTCCTCAGGGAGGACAGTGTGGTAGGTTGAGACCTTCTGACTTTGAGGAAATTGTAATTGCTATGGTCATTTTAGGTAATTGCAAGGGTGTTGAGTTCATTCAACTTCAGGTAACTGAACTAATTAATGTTTTGAAGTGGAATCTCTCCCAAGTCAAGGCTTTGACTGAAATTTCACTGACTCATTTTTATGATATCACTTCTGGTCTCTAACATTTCATGTGGGTATGTATTGAAAACACTTAATGATTATTTATGTATATAGTATGGGCATCTTTCAGAACACTTGTCCCTCTGGAATTTTGGGATGCTATGCTTTAGGTTCATTAACTTCATAAATACTTACTGAACACCTACTTGCCAAGCAGTAGCCTCGATGGTAAAGTATAATAGGGAACAAGCCAGAGAAGTTCCTTTCTCTAGTAGAGCTTACTTTCTTTAGGATTTAGACATTGAGTGAGACTAGTTTCAGATAAATTAGTACTTGTTGAAAGATCTGAAAAAAAGCTCTTCTGGATGTGTCTATCTTCCTACTGCAAGTCCAGATCCTACCATCCTCATTTGTGAAGTCTGGCTCAAGTGGCAGCGTGCCCATGCTCTCCTTACCTGATTTCTTCTGCTAATACCCGCTTCTCCTTCCTGAAGTTCTGTTACTCTATCTGCAACGTTCTTATATCACATTAACATTTTTATCTATTTGTTTGTAGTTGTTAGTGTACATGTCAAGTACCCACTATTAGTCTGTAAGTTATTGAGGGCAGAGTAAATATCCTATTTATCTTGGTTTGGGGCATTCCGTAAGTAGGCAGCAGGACGTTGTAGGAAAAAACACTGAACTTAGAGCCAGAAGACTTAAATTTGAGCGCTGGCTTTCTTATTAACTAGCTGTGTGACTGTAGGCAAGTCATTTAACTTCACTGTAATTGAGTTTACTCTCTCTACACAGTGTAGTAATTAGCCTGACATTCCTGACTAGTTGTTGGGGGGCATAGACTGAGATAATATATGTGACTGTACTTTGTAAATTCTAAATTTTGGCACAGATTTTTGTGGTGTCATAGTAAATATTCAGTAAGTATTTGAATGAATAAATGTTTGCTTTCAGTGAACACCTTTTTCTGGGTAGCTCTCTTGCTTAATGAAGTCTTTATGATTTTGCAAATATGTTAGTCTGTTTTTCATCTTGTTTTATTACTGATACTGTTCAGATTTAGCATCCTCCTTACCCCACGAGTATTCTCTTTTCTCCTTAGGTGGTTTGTACTGTTTAAACAGTAAGTGACATATGATCTCTTTCAGCAGGTGGTACGCTATGGCTGACATGCAAAATCTGGTAGAAAGACTGGAGAGGGCAGTGGGCCGCCTGGAGGCAGTATCCCATGGCTCTGACGTGCGCTGTGGGTACGGAGACAGTGCTCTGAAAGGTAAGCAGTATCTAGCTGGCAGAATACTCGGAATGAAGACTCAGTGTCTTGGCCTGAAATTTTTCTGTCACAGTATTTTCTCTCCTTCGGAGTTAACTTCCCAAAACGCTTAATCTACTAAGTTTATCGCCTGTGAACAGATAAGGGAGGAAGTGACTTGTGTAGGGAGGCCTGTGGTTATTTTAACATAAGAACTTCCTGCTTGTGTGATACTTCCTGTTCTTTCTTTAGCAAAACCACTCTAGTGTAAGTTGAGTGACAAGTGATATGAAAATTTCCTCTGTCCAAATGATTGGCAAATTAGCTATTTTGCATATGCACCAAATGAATCATAGAATGTTAGAGCTAAAATGGAGCTCGGGATCATTTTTTTTTAAGTTTTCATTTTATAGAAAAAATTAAGCTCAGAGAGAAAAAGGAACTTAGGGTCACAGAGTCAGTTAGTGGTGATACTGGACTCATGTTCCAGTATTCTGTTTACTCTATTACTTTGCCTCTCCACTTTCATGTGGAATGACTTTTTAACAAATCATCTTTCTGGTGCAGGACTGATTCTCTGTGGTGTGTTTGTCTTTAGCAGGAACAGCTCCATATGTGCAAGCATTCGACTCACTGCTTGCTGGTCCTGTGGCAGAGTACCTGAAGATCAGTAAAGAGATTGGGGGAGACGTGCAGAAACATGTAAGGATGTTTTGCCCCTTTTTCCCTCCTTTAAATGACTGGTGGCTGTCTTCAAATCCTGTTCCTTCTTGGTTTAAGAGCCCCTTGAGAGGCTCCTGGCTCCTTCTCTTTTACTTTCACTAAGGAGCTCACTCCTCACTGGCACTGGAACAGTTCCTTAGATATTTCCAGGCCTTCTGCTTTCATCACATTTCTGTGTGGGCTTCTTTTATACTGATAACTTGCTTGGTGCATAAAATATGGCTTGGGGGGGCACCTGGGTGGTTCAGTCAGTTAAGCATCCGACTCTTAATTTCGGCTCAGGTCATGGTCTCAGGGTTGTGAGATCGAGCCCTGCATTAGGCCCCATGGTAAGTGAGGAATCTGCTTGAGATTCTTTCTCCCCCTCTCCCCTCCCCCCCACATGCATATAATAAATAAATAAATAAGATCTGTTAAATAACATAAAATATGGCTTGGTTCATCTTTACAGGGAGAACATTCTCCCATTCTGATCCTAGCATGTTAAATGACCAAGTCTAGGGTGGCTTATTCAAAGAAATCATAGTCATGACTTAGCATTTATAAAACTATGTGTGATAGTTATTATTTATGCTAATGTGAGTTATTTTCACACTTAGCTCACAGCAAGAATGTGAAGTAGGCAGTGACAGGTGCCTCTCCACCCACCTTGCTTCATGTGCTGCCACCTCCATCGTCTCTACCCCCACACTCACATATATATTCTGAATCTCTCTTTGGGACCAAAATCTTTCTGCTAGTCCTCTGAGTGATCCTCTGTAAGCAATAACCATGTTTAGGATCTTCCTGACCCTTTAGCAAGACTGGTTGCTTGATCTTTGGAAGATCTATTTTGAGCCTTTCGTGTACCATCTGTTGGCAGTAGTGTTAGCTCTAGTGAGTGGGACTGGACTTAGATACAAGAGTGGGGGCTTGCATTTTTACTTTATACAATGTGTAACATTTGCGAAGATTTAAAAACATGTATCACTTGTATGTTCTAAAAACGCAAATCTAGAAAAAATAGCTTAACCTTATTTGAATTTTTGTGTTTAGACAGTGCTTATAGCCTCATATTTTTTTTTAAAGATTTTATTTATTTATTTGACACAGAGAGAGAGAGAGAGATCACAAGTAGGCAGAGAGGCAGGCAGCGGGGGGGGGGGGGAAGCAGGCTCCCTTCTCAGCAGGGAGCCCGATGCAGGCCTCGATCCCAGGACCCTGAGATCATGACCTGAACCGAAAGCAGAGGCTTTAACCCACTGAGCCACCCAGGCGCCCTAGCCTCATGTTTCTTAAACTCTTTTGACCATCTCTGTCAGTAAGAAATAAGTATTTGTAAATGGTGATAAGTTTCACTAAGCAGTGCTTCTCCTTCTTGTACTGCGCTTTTTTTTTTTTTTTTAATCTGAATGGGTTATGACCCAGCCTTTGAGAAATAGCATTAACCTAAAGGAGTAAATACCTTGAGAATTCAGGCATAAATTTGGCCTTTGCCTTTACTTCTGCCTCAAGTTTTTGAGAAAAGAGCGTTTTCAGTGATGAGAGGCAGGAGGGATTTTTCAGTGCACCTCACACCGCACTGCATATACATTTGCTAACTGGTTTCATGTAAGGCTAACCCTGATTATCTTCATTTCCTGAATATGTATCCCTGATGAGTTCCAACAGGAACAGTGGTATATGTAATTTTGCTGTCATTCCCTGGAATCTGGAGTACCCGAGGAAAGCAACAGGGCTTGCTATGTTGCTACCAGAATACGTGGAAGTAGAGGTTCCAGGTTATTCTTATGAGGAGACTCTCCAGTTGTAATGTGTCATTGATAAGTAATTCTTCTTTCTGGCAGGCGGAGATGGTCCATACAGGTCTGAAGTTGGAGCGAGCTCTCTTGGTTACAGCCTCTCAGTGTCAGCAGCCAGCAGGTGTAAGTTCGCTGCTAGTTGGTTTCCTTGTGGTTGGTTGCTCGGGACAAATTGAGAGGTTTCTGCTAAGTATCACAACATGCTCAGATAGGCCTTTCAGGCCCGTGTACGTTCACACCAGGTCTCAGAAGTAGTTAGACTTAAAGTGCATGAGAATGTGCCATTGAGTATTTATTAGACTTTACTGGTTTGGGGTTTCTTTGGCTTTTCGTTTTTTTTCTGTCATTTTATTTAGGGCCATGGTTACTCCTGGACCTTGCTACTTCTCTCAGTAGACAGTCTTTTTTAACCTCTTAGCTGAGGCCAAATTCATCATACTGTCCCCTAAGACTTTTGGGTCATAGAAAGAGGTTCTCTCGCTTCACTGTGACTGGGCTTTAGCAATGCTGCTGTGGAGATCCTAGAACTCCCACAGTATTGCTGCTCCCCTCCTCCTCCTGTGGTTGCGATCTCCCTTTAAGTTTACTCCACCCTCAAAATTTTATGCTCTCAAGGTGTGAAGATCAGTTGAAGAAAATGTAGATTTTTCTCAGATCCAAAGATTTTAGTTTTGTTCTATTTGTTCTTTCTGCATTTGACTTTCCTAGGCAGAGAGGGTAATAAAAGAAGTCTTCCTGTTAATGCTGTGTATTAAAATCCCTGGACCCTCAGCATGCCTAAATAATGTAAAAATAGTATAAGATAATGTTAAATATATTAGACTCTAATTCTTAATCTGTCTTGAATGGTTAAAGCATTTTATCTAAACCTTTTCTCCAAACCCACACTTTCCACAACAAATCAGGCAGCTGAGACACTGTTAATATTTCCCGTGCTTTAGACTAAGGGTTGATAAACTACAGTCTCCAGGCCCAATCTGGCCTGCCATCTCTTTTGTAAATGAAAGATTTTTGGAACACAGCCATGCCCATTCTTTCAAGTATTGTCTATTGCTGTTTTATGCACTATAATTGCAGAGTTGAGAAATTGCAGCAGAGACCATATGTCCTGCAGAGACTGAAATATTTACTGTGTGGCTCTTTAGAGAAAGTTTGCCGACTCCTGCTTTAGACTGTTTTTCATGCTAAAATCTGAGAATTGAGATGTTTAGGAAACTGAGCTGGAAGGATAAAACTGAAAGGATAAAACATGGAAACACAAGGTTCATCCATTTTGCTAATAAGCTGCCTGTTCAAATGCCAAGCCCCCTAATTGCATTTGATTCAGCAGATCTCTGCTCAGCAGCTGCTGTATGGCTAGCAATGTATTGAGGGCTATAAGGGACTATAAAAGAGGTCTGAGACAAAGCCCTTGTCTTTGAAAAATTAATGAGAAATTTCGAAAAACATACTCACACGAGTCCATTAATAGTTTGTGCTGATGTGTGATGAGGCGCCAGAATTGGTTATGCTGACAGCAGATGCTGTAAGCGGCCAGTGTGGCTGGGGCAGGAGGGCTGTACCTCATGAATCATGAGGAACATTTGGATAGATGGAAACAGAAAAGACCATCATGAGTAAAGGCTCAGAAATGAGCTAGTATCTCTTCTTAGTGGGACAGAAAAGAGACAAGTGGCTGAAATGGTAGAATTTTGTGGTGTAACTAGAGTATGGGTCCTAATCCTGAAGAACCACCAAATCTAGCCTGAGGAGAGTGAGATGATAAGCAATATTTTAGCCATATGAATCTATGCAGGATGAATACAGAGTTTATTTGGGTGTTCATTATAGCCCATGAAGAATTCTTGCCTGCAGAATCAGACTTGACCAACACATAAAGCTTTTTGCAGAAAGACTAACCCGAATCTTTTCCCACATCTTTCCCTAGAATAAGCTTTCTGATTTGTTGGCACCTATCTCAGAGCAGATCCAAGAAGTGATAACCTTCCGGGAGAAGAACCGAGGCAGCAAGTTGTTCAATCACTTATCAGCTGTCAGCGAAAGTATCCAGGCACTGGGTTGGGTGGCTATGGTGAGCAGTGCAGCTTCCATGGGAGGGAAGGGCTGGAATGAAAGGGGAAGGACATATGGCTGGGAGAGGCCCTGAGTCACTGACAGCTTCTCTTCCTCTAGGCTCCCAAGCCTGGTCCCTATGTGAAAGAAATGAATGATGCTGCCATGTTTTATACAAACCGAGTCCTCAAGGAGTACAAAGATGTGTAAGTCCAGCCTTTTCTCAAGGGGTGAAGGACAAGCCAGCTGGTTGCTTTCTGGAGTAGCACTTGGGGTTAAGGCTGTTGTGTTGGTTCTGTACCCCAGACTGCTTTCTGGAAAGTTTGATAGATACTGGCTCATAGAAGCTGCATTTCGAAGCAGGAAGTGTTTCTCCCGTCACTTCTGCTTTTTCTCTAGGGTTTTTGTAGAGCCCCTTTTAGTCTTCTAATCCTTACCCTTTTAGGTTTAGGAAGTTTTGTTAGGGGTAAAATGGACAAATGCCCTTTATTTTTTTTTTAACGATTTTATTTATTTATTTATTTGTCAGAGAGGGAGCACAAGCAGGGGGAGCAGCAGGCAGCTGGAGAAGCAGGCTCCCTGCAGAGCAGGGAGCATGATGTGGGGCTCGATCCCAGCACCCTGGGATCATGACCTGAGCCGAAGGCAGATGCTTAACCGACTGAGCCACCCAGGCATCCCAATGAATGCCCTTTAATTTGCCTGTTTAGGCAAGATGAATTCTGTTCCTTTCTTGAGAATTTCTAACTGGCCCCGTGACAAAAGGTTCAGTAAGATTTACTAGGAAATTTAGTAGGTAAAGTGAGAGGAAGGCTGTTTTGGCAAAGCACAGGTATCAAGTAAGGGGTAGGGGGGTTATTGTATGTCTAACCCCGTAATGTTCACCAGTCCTAACTGACTTCTCCATTGCTAGTTTTGAGCTGGAGTGACAGCAGGCAGCTATCACTCAGCTGCATAATTACCCAAACCCTTCCTTCCATCAATCATTTTTTTGAGTAAGTACTCTGAAGGAATAGCTTTCATGTGTGTGAAATATGTCTCAGAACACCAGGCACTTCCTTGATCCTTCCAGCAACCTAGAGTTAAGCACTGCAGTGTTTTGATTTACTCCACCATTAAACTCCACACTTAACAGTTGAGCAAATTTGGTCTTACTCTAAATAGCCATAAAGTCGGGGCACCTGGTGGCTCAGTTGTTAAGCGTCTGCCTTCAGCTCAGGTCATGATCCCAAGGTCCTGGAATCGAGCCCCGCATTGGGCTCCCTGTTACGCAAGAAGTCTCTTCTCCCTCTCCCACTCCCCCTGCTTGTGTTCCCTCTCTTGCTGTGTCTCTCTCTGTCAAATAAATAAATAAAATCTTAAAAAAAAAAATAGCCATAAAGTCCTCCAGCTAATATAGGAGAAGGGAGACTTGGACCATAGTGCAATGCTCTTTCTATAATGATGATTATTTCCTCCAGAAAAGTTTTAAATTTTTGGTGGGAGGGGCATACTTTGACATAAGGCACTATGCTGGAAGGCAGTTGAATTTCCTGAAGTCCTGGAGTTCCACACTGATGTCCAAAGAACCTTCTCTCCACCACAGCTTCATGCATAGAATGTCTGCTTTTATTTTGTATATTATGTTCTGCCTAAGGTCTACTTTGAAAAAACGGTTTTGCTATGCTTAAAGAAGTTTGAGGAATAGTGCTATAAGAGATAGGAAGAGATATGATCTGCAGTCCCTAGCCTAATGGACTTTAGTCTAATTAGGGTAATAGAATAGGTTAAAAAAAATCGTAAAGCTTGGTTATTTTTTTCTTAAGATTTTATTTATTTGATAGAGTGAGAGGGAGAAGCAGACTCCCTGATGAGCACAGTGCCCTATGTGGGGCTTGATCCCAGGACCCTGAGATCATGACCTGAGCCAAAGGCAGATGCTTCACCAACTGAGCCACCCAGGCACCCTGTAAAGCCCAGTTATGTTAGAAAAGCTGCCATAGAGCAGAGCCACGCTACAGCCAGGATACGAGCTCATAGATAGGAGGGGTTCTGGAATCACTATTGTAATGTACCCTGGGCCATCTATGATGAGTTCTTCTTTAATTCTTCCAGCGATAAGAAGCATGTGGATTGGGTCAAAGCCTACTTGAGTATATGGACGGAGCTACAGGCCTACATTAAGGAGTTCCATACCACCGGACTGGCCTGGAGCAAAACGGTTAGTGAGTCTTCCCTCCCTCCCTCTATCTCTTCAGGACAGGGTTCACAAGTTTCTTAAATTTTGTTGCTACCCAGGTCCAAGAAGAAATGCTAGTTTTTTCAGTGAAGAGTAGAAACAGGGGAGGAAAAAAAGGGAAAAAAGAAAAGAATACAGAAAGCAAGGATCAGAGAAATATTTAGTTCTATTCAGTTTCGTTACACGTCGGTCAGAGATTGTGGTTGGGCTAGAAGGCAGCCAGAAGAATGAGTTACATTATCCCAACTCTCCAGAAGCTTAAAAATCGAAATACAAAAATCCTAAGTATGAATCACCAAGCTAAATGCTGTACTAATAATATAGAGTACAGAGTAGAAGGGAGAGTGAGTCTCACTGGAAGAGATTGTACTTTGAATAGGTGTACTCTAATCTGAGACTTTTTTCAAGTACTAAACAATGAGAAGTGGGAGAAATGGGGATACTAGCAAACAGCAAAGCTTAAACAGAGTACATGTAACATGTAGAGTAAATGTAGAGATTGGTCATCTCTGGCTTCATTAAGGAGAAAGTCAGATTTTTAGGAGAAAAGGCTGGAAAGGAAGGTTGATTATGACTTTTAGACTTAATAATAAGTGATAAGTTCCTGTCATAGGTATTTGAGCAAGAGAGTGATAATGATCAGACTTGTTTAAGAGAGTCTCAGTTTTAGGTTAGGGATAAGGGCTCATGCTCAGACTGTGGAAGTGCTCTTGTGGTGCTCAGAGCTGGTGCAGAAGAACTTGCAGGACCTGTAACCAAGATAATAGATTTGATGGAATGGAGGGGGTTGGAGGACTCCAGAAGATTGAACAGTCAAGCTTGGAGGGCAGCATCTTTTACTGAAATAGAATCAAGGGGGTGATTGTACAGGTAGGGGAGCAGGCAGGAGATGATGACATCAGTCTTGGCCTCTTTGAGGCTGAGGTACTGGTGACATACCTAAGTCAATTTGCAGAGCTGGCTTAGAGCTGGAATTAGGTAGAGTCCAAAGGAACAATGGGAAAGTTAAAAAATGGAGCTGGGTTGGATCCTTGGAAAAGGTTAAGAGGAAATCAAGCCAAGTTGTGTGTGGATAAGGAGCATGAATCAAACCATTAAGGGCTCCAGTGGGTACCCCATGTCCCTGATTACATGTAGACCCCATTTGGGAAGGGTACAGAAGGGAAGAGAGGATGGCTGTGTTAACCTGCCTTTATTGTTCCAGGGGCCTGTGGCAAAAGAACTGAGTGGATTGCCATCTGGACCTTCTGCTGGATCGGGTCCCCCTCCTCCCCCACCAGGCCCACCTCCCCCACCAGTCGCCACCAGTTCAGGCTCAGATGAGTCTGCTTCCCGCTCAGCACTGTTTGCGCAGATTAATCAGGGGGAAAGCATCACACATGGTAAGTGAATATTTTGGCTAGAAAAGTTGGTACAGTGAGTTTTTTGGGCCAGATCTTATCAACTAGAGACGTGACAGTCTATAAACCAGAACTCTAGTTTATGTATGGGAGATTTCATTTGGGGCGTCACTGTCCTTCAAGTTGCCCAAAGGGACCTCAGAGCTGGCTTCAATGGAAACTGAAATGGGTGATGATTATAGTTGAGGAAACCCTTCTGCCCTGCCCCATAGGAAAGTTATTTAATATAAAGTGGCATATATAGAGTACCCTGTTGTACCAAGGCATGGTGCTGGCAGTTTACCCTGGAGCCTTTTTGTGCTCCCACATGGTCTTTTTGGGAAGTGTGTGTGTGTGTGGGGGGGGTGTTTCGGCGGGGAGGGGGTTGGATCGTTTAAGTACCTCAGAGGATGTTTATTACTCATGGAAATTTTGCATAAGATTTACCAGTGTTGGTTTAGAGAAACCACCCTTACACACAACAGGTAGAAGAATAAATTATACAGCCCTCTTCTAGGACTCTATCTATAAAAATATCTAAAATACTGAACAAGTATAGTAGTAGTATTTGTAGTAGCTAAAAATGGTACAACAACCTAAATGTCCAGCAGTAAGAGAAATGGTTAACTGTGGTATGTCCTTCTAATAAGATATTATGCAGCCATTGTCTTTTTTTGCAGTAAACTTTGCAGTGCTGAAGAAGAAATCTAGTACAGCCACAGGGGGTGGTGGGGCTGAAAGGGCCAGTCAGTATTGGTTATTTAGATTGGGCCATATTCAGAAGCAAGGAGTGTATCAGCCTGCAGCAGGTGATTATGGAATCTTTTCCTTAAAAAAGAAAAAAAGATATTTTTAGAAACTATAGGTTAACATGAGAAAATTTTAAGTGTTAACTGGTTAAACCAAACTTGTTAACAGTGTGTATGATTATAACCAAATACAAAACTTCTGTCAGTAAGAAAACTTGTGGAATGAGATTTCTTTTTTTTTTTTTTATTCTTTGCCCAAGGGTGGAATGAGATTTCAAATGCAGACACTGAGTAGGGGGTGTGGTAGGTCAGCTGTGGGTGAGGTTTCTTTCTTTTTCCCAAATTTTCTTTACTATCGAGTATTACTTTCTCTTCTGTGCTTTAAAAACAGTACATATATTGTGAATATATATATTTGGTATGTGCCTTTCAAGATCTTTTTCTGTGCATTCACATACCCGTTCCTTTCATACACACACATTCCATGTTTTATTTTTGTTTCATGGAACTGTATAATTGACCCTTGGGGTACAAGGGAAATTCTTTTTTTTTTTTTTTTTTTAAGATTTTATTTATTTATTTGATGGAGAGAGAGAGAGATCACAAGTAGGCAGAGAGGCAGGCAGAGAGAGAAAGGAGGAAGCAGGCTCCCTGCTGAGCAGGGAGCCCGATGCGGACCTTGATCCCAGTACCCTGAGATCATGACCTGAGCCGAAGGCAGAGGCTTTAACCCACTGAGCCACCCAGGCGCCCACAAGGGAAATTCTAAAAGCACTTCTCCAAAACTGCTTTTGAGAGAACCATCTCAAAGGCCCTGGCTTTTGACTTTAAAGTTTTTGTTAAAACTGAGAGAAATTGGTTATTGCCTTAGCCCAAAGCTATGGTATGAAGGACAGGCTCAAGGTAACTGTTGTTCCTACAGCCCTGAAACATGTATCTGATGACATGAAGACTCACAAGAACCCTGCCCTGAAGGCTCAGGGTGGTCCAGTACGAAGTGGCCCCAAACCGTTCTCTGCACCTAAACCAGGAGTCAGCCCATCCCCCAAACCAACCACAAAGAAGGAACCAGCTGTACTTGAATTGGAGGGCAAGAAGTGGAGAGTGGTGAGTTAAAAATGCCAGGATGGGAGGAGCCAGAAGTGGGGATGGGATTTAAACGGGGCATAGCCAAACAGTGCAGGGTTCTGGCTTAGATTACAAAAACAGAAGTTTGGGACAGCTTGTTTTTGGGGGTAGTGTGTATTAGTGATGAGATTCCTGAAAGGGGTATCTTTTAAACAGGAAAATCAGGAGAACGTTCCCAACCTGGTGATTGATGACACAGAGCTGAAACAGGTGGCTTACATATACAAGTGTGTCAACACGACATTGCAAATCAAGGGCAAAATAAACTCCATTACAGTAGGTGAGTTTTTGTGATTTTCCTATGCAGGCAGTGTCCTAGAGTCTGAGAGGGCTGGAACCATACCTACCCTATTCCTAAAGATTCTTAAATTTATTACAGTAGCTTCCTTTAAAGTTACACTGTTGATGGGGCACCTGGGTGGCTCAGTTAAGTGTCCAGCTCTTGATCTCAGCTTGGTCTTGATCTCGGGGTCATGAGTTCAAGCCTCGTGAAAAAGTTACACTGTTGATCTGCTCCCTTTATTCTAGATAACTGTAAGAAACTCGGTCTGGTGTTCGATGACGTGGTGGGCATTGTGGAGATAATCAATAGTAGGGATGTCAAAGTTCAGGTAACTTGATATCTTGGCTCCTTCCTTTGGTCCCTGAGGAAGTAATTGAAAGACATGGCTGACCCACAGATGTTGCTGTGGTGGGAATTTGATTCTACTGAGTCTGTAAGCTGAGCTGCTTTGGTGGCTGGAAAGGAGTTGGCTCTTACAGTGAGCCCTTTCCAGCCCCATCCCAACCCACCTCTAGTATCTAATGTCTGCTCTGTACCTGTGAGCTTTTCATGTAGTTGCTAAATCACATGAAACAGTGAAAGCTTTTTCCTGAAAGGTACTGTTGTTCTCCTCAGCTACTGGATCTCAGCTTCTTGGTTTCCTCTGTAGGTAATGGGTAAAGTGCCAACCATTTCCATCAACAAAACAGATGGCTGCCACGTCTACCTGAGTAAGAATTCCCTGGATTGTGAGATAGTCAGTGCCAAATCTTCTGAGATGAATGTCCTCATTCCTACAGAAGGCGGTGACTTTGTAAGTTCCTTGATCTCTTTGGTGGTATGCTTTAAAAACAGGAGGGACTGATGATTTCTTGCATTGGAGAAAGCTAGTTCATGGCCATTCTGCCCTGAGTGGGTCCAGACTAGCAATACACACCTCAAACACCCCACCCATGAGTGGGAGAGAGTCTCATGAAGAAGAGCTCCAAAGGAGGTGGCTTTTCCTTTCTTGGGTTGAGCAGACATGCTCAGGATAGTAATAAGGAATGGGACTGAGTCACAGCGCCCACTAGGACTGGCGCCGTGCAGTTCTCATCTGCGCCTCCCAGATTTGTCTATCTGAGATTGCTGATCCAGAACAGTAGGAAACAGATTCACACCTCTCCCTCTCTGGCCTTGGGGCCTTTGTTCTCACTCCTCCCCTGCAGTGCCCCTTCATTAGGTCAGCGGCAGAGGTGGCTCATAGGACACATGCTGCCACTTACATAGCTGGGCTGCTGCAGGTGGTTCGGTCTCATTCTCAGGACATCCTTCTTGCTCCAAGAGTTTAGTGGAAGCAAGTGTTGGGAGAAAAGTATAAGATTTAACCCCAGTTTATTGTGTAGCTTGGATTTAAACATGGTTTTTTTATTTGCAGAATGAATTCCCAGTCCCTGAGCAGTTCAAAACCCTATGGAATGGGCAGAAGTTGGTCACCACAGTGACAGAAATTGCTGGATAAGCGAAGTGCCACTGGGTTCTTTGCCCTCTTCCTCACACCATGGGATAAATCTCTATCAAGACGGTTCTTTTCTAGATTTCCTCTACCTTTCTGCTCTTAAACTGCTTCTCTGCTTTGAGAAGCACAGCTACCTGCCTTCACTGAAATATACCTCAGGCTGAGATTTGGGGCGGGAGAGCAGGTCAGTTGATCTTCTGCAGGAAGGTACGGCTTTTCCCTATCGTCTCAACCACACCGCCAATCCCTTCTTAAGGAACCGCACACCAGGACTGGTGTGTTTAAGCTTTCAGCCTTTGCAGGTTATTTGACCAAGTCTTTGGGAAGAATAAAGCAGTCCCCAGGGATTAACAGATCAGCAATGTTCACACAGGTTCACCTTTTTCTAACAGTGAACAGGAAGGTAGCAGAGGCCGGTGTGATTCTAGCTGGTTCTTCTAACCAAACTAATTTTTCACTATTGACAAGTGAGGCAGGGGTTGCACCGGACCAAAGGCTGAAGCTTGGCCAGCTAGCATTCCAAGCAGAATTGTTTCCCATCAGCATTCCTTTCATTCTGCATTCCATCCCGGGTCTGCCTGAAGCTGGGAGAATAGTAGGTTCTCCTGTGTCGGCCGCTGCGGCAGTGCCCTATGCCAGGCCAGTTAAAGGAGTCTTGGCCCCTTCCTTTCACTGGGACCTCTGCCCAGCACCTTCCTCCAGAGACGACTTAAACACGGAAAAAAAAAAATGGAAAGCACACCATTCCAAGGAATCTGGAACTCCTTCCTCCTTCCGTGCTGGGTACCTGTCCTCCACCTTCACTGCCGCCTCTGCCCTGTCATGCTCAACCGCTTTTGGCTTCTGTCCGGGCCCCTGAGCAAAGGACTAAAATCTCCACTGCAGCCTGGTTTTAGGTCTTATGTAAGAATCTTGCACAGCACTGCTAATGTAAATTACAGTTTTTCTCTCTAGGACACTTACCAAAATATGCAACTTTTTTGGTGGGAAGAGAGATTGTCCTGTGACTTCTACCCATTTCCTGAGGCCTGTGGAAATAAACCTTTATGTACTTAAAGTTATACAGAAAATAGAATAAAATTAATACCAAACTTGCTTAGTATCTACCTATGATGTTTACTGTACAGAGATGTAAGAATATTTTTTGAAGTAAACTCTACCTCAACATGGGGCTCAAAACTTACAATCCCGAGGATCAAGAGTCACATGTTCTCCCGACTGAGCCCAGCCAGGTGCCCTGAGATGTATGTAAGAATACTGAGAAGGAAAAGGACACCAAGGATAAGAAACTAGTCTTTATTTTAGACAGCATCATAAAATTTTTTTCACATCCCCCCACCTGTTACCCTTAATCCTCATCTTCTAGTTGAGAAATAAGGCTTGAGAGAGGGGAGAGAAAAATCATAAAGAGTAAACTTAGCAGCACTAACAAGGTGCTTCCCTCTGCACAGCTGTCGTCTCACACTGGCATTTTGCACAGCAGTCTTCCAGGAAGTGCTGATAGGTTTGCTCAGGGTGGGGTAGTGGGGGGGGCTGAGATGTCCATGCTCACATAGTGTGGGAAAACAGTAGCTAAATGTTAGTTTTCTTTATTGTAACAGGAATTCTCAGTCCTTCGTATTCTGAGTTGATCTCCAACAGAAAGGGGATATGCAATATTCCCCAATATTCCCAGGAATGGGATTATTCCTCCCATTGTCTGCTAACACCAGCAGACCACTGGTCACACTGAGAAAGGGACAGGTTAGTCATGGATGAAGTGGAAGGGACCAGCTGTGTCCTCACTTATTTCTGCTTGTACGTTGTTGAAGTATAGTTGACATACAGCGTTCTGTCTGCTTGAACATTTTTCTTCACTCCCCCAAGTTAAGTAAGATGTACTCCTATCTCCCACCCCCAGCCACCTTAAGCAATCCAGTTGGGTGCTACTCCCCGCCCCCCCTTTTGTCACAGAGCAACAATTCACAGAGCAACTAATTCATCACTACCTCAAGAGACAAAGATTGCTACTGAGACAAGATGGTGGCCCAGCAGAAGAGGTCAATGCTAAGACACCACAGGAGACAACATACTGAGAAAAGAGGGCAGCCTTAAGGAATTATGCAGAAACTAAATAATACTTTCACAAGCACTGGTTGAATCTCCACCAGCAAAACTGAGCAAGCGTTTATGGTCACCTCAGGCCTGGATACTGGCTGCCTCTTGGCTTGAAATGTGGCTAGGCTTTCCTGAAAAAGCTATCTGTCCTTAGACTAATTGCTTTGGCTTCAGCCTCTTCTGGGCACAGTTCTGACACTGATATGTAGCCAACTGTTTTCCTAAGACAGTCTGACCACATTGAGGGGTTGTAAAATAATCTTCATGCATAGTTATTAACTAATTAAACTTGCATTCAACACCATATGCTGCTAGGATGAGGCAAAGGATAAGATTCGAATCTTAGATCTTTCTGAGCAGGGAGTGTTAGGTGATAACTAGAGGGAAGGATTAGTTGCAAGCCGGATATGAGCTCAGGCTTAGGCATGAAGGGAACGGTCTCCGACTGGTACAGAGCGCTAGGGGCTCCCTGAGCTCTGGTGCAGACTACAAGGGTTTCACTCCAGGAAGGGTATGATGTGGGCATAAAACCATTCTTGAGACAGTTGAAGATGGTCCCCTTCCACAGCCAGGAACACTAGCTGTCCTGCATTGTCCATTTCCTTTAGCCCCAGGCGGTCCTGCAGACAGAAAGACCATAAATAAGAGGCTTCACGAAAAGTTTTACAGTTAAAGAGTAACCAGAATGTTCGTTTGAGATACATGCTCAAAAGTGTAGTCTTTTTCCCTGAGTAGCAAAATTTAGGTGTAACACTGTTGAAAATACCAAAAAGGTTACCTCCCAGTTTTCTTCCTGAGCATTCAGAACATACGTAATTGAGACTGTTGTCTAGAGTTCTATATTCAGTTTTCTGAAAGGTTTCCTAAAGCTTCTGAAGGACCACCCATGTGGGTAGGCAGGCCACAGACAAAACTGCCTCAAAGTGTCAGTCAAGTGAGACTGAGCCAAAGACAGAAAACTGTTAGCTGCAAACATATCTAACCCTTCGATAACACAACTCACTTCCTATCCTGGCATTACCCACAGTGCCACAGAACAAACATGGCTAGGAGGACGAGCAGCTGACAAAGCCAGAGTGTTGCTTCTGCTGTAGCTACCATCAGTTTGACTTGGACGAGGGGGAAGTTCTTAGCTGTAATTTCCTAAACTCAACAGACCCGAGCTTCCCTTTCCTTTGAGCTCCCCCAAGCTGGGCCACCAAATGTCGGAGAAAGCCGAGAGGAGACAACTGCAAAATTACTCAGGAGAATTCTAGTAGAAGGCAAGTGCTGCACATAGCACTTGTGCCTTTTGGGAGGGTCCAGCTCCAATATCCATTGCCTGGAGTGTGGAAGGCCCCAGAACTAGAGGTAGTGAAATGGTGCCACCTCTGCTGGAGAAACAGGGCCTACAGCGCTTCCTCCAGGCCCCTGCAGGAGGAGCTCAGCAGTGCTCTAATTTAAAAACAGGACTTCACATCTGTTCGTGTGTTAAAGTTAACACCTCTCCTATGCTTTCACCGTGCATGGGGGGCTTACTGTCTTTGCAGTCTGCACGTCAGCAAAGGAAGCCAGTTCTGAACCTTTTTATCAGCAGGCAGAAATTGGAGATGAGGTGATCTTTGTACCTACTGAAAGGCATGAGGTCCAGGTCCTTCATCCTTAAGGGCGTTCGTTTCTATAACCCCGCGCCTGAGACGCTGGCATCACAATCAGCACCCTCACCGGCCTCTGAACACCTACCACTCTGGGGCGTACAGGACAGCTTCTATCACCAATGAACCGAGCAGCTTCGGGAACCAGGAGCTGAAAAAGACAGCATCTCTCTCCTCTCTGGTTACCTGTGTGTACAGACTGGTCTCCTGCAAGGGGATGGTTTCCTTGGCTTGGCCACTTCTATAAAATCCGAACCACTACAGGAGAAGAGGGAGAACGAAGGTCAGACATGTAGCACATATTGTCAAACTAAGACCGGCGAGTAGCTAAGATTACCAACAAACAATATGACAAAGCTGTACCAAAGAGTAAAAATAGAGTATGTCTTGAGTCATCTCTTTTTAAGGGTAGATCCTGAGGGATGAGTTAATCTTTCCAAAGAGCTTTCCAATTCTGCAGAATTCCTATTTCCTACAATTATTGAGCACCTACACTGTGAAAATCCTTGTGCTAAATCTGATATTTGAAGATAAATACGTATGTGGTCCCTGTTTTCTACAGCTCTAGTCTAGCGAGGCACAGAAACAACTGTTTATCATAGGGATCAGCCAACTTTTCTGTAAAGGCCAGATACAAAATAACTTAGGCTTTAACGGCCACATGAGTGTAACTACCCAATGCTGCCATTCTAAATAAAAGCCACAAACAATATATAAAAAATGAATATGGCTTTTTAAAAAAGTAAAAAATGAATATGGCTCTATTTCAATGAAATTACACTTACGGACCTTAAAATTTGAATTCATACAACTTTTGTCATCAGATATTCTTTTGATTTTTTTCTAACCATTAAAAAATGGTTCACAGGCCCTGCAAAAGCACATGGCGGGCCGATCAGGCTGGCTAGTCCCCAGTGGCCTGATATAATGTGATGATTCTGCAAAAGAAAGAGCAAGAGTCTGCTTGGAATAGGGATGACATCCTGGATGGAAGAAGTGACACTTGAGGTTGGCCTGCCTTAACAGATGAACTAGAGCTTGTCAGGTGGAGAAGCCCAGGGAACTGCACTCTAGAGACTGAAAAGCATGAACAAAGGCACTAAGAGTAAAAACTCATGCCAAGTCTGGGGCATTTCAAGACTTCATCCTAGAGTATATGAAGTGGGACATGAAGGAAGATTAAGTTGGAAGGGTAGGTCAAGGCAGACCTTGAATGCCAATCTCAGGGATTTACAGACTTTGGGCTGATGGTTTGGGTCACATGTCTCCTGGATAATGTGGTAAAAGTTACAGACCCTTCCTCAGACAATGCCACTACATAATTCTGCAAACAATTTCAGGTGTTGGGGGAGGGGTTATGGCCCCCAGTGTCCCATTTGTAGACCTCGGGTGAAGAAGTCCTGCTCTACACAAAAGGTGGTGGAAGGGACTGAAGGTTTCTCCCCAGCAGGCAGTTGTATTTTAATGCCATTTACTCCTTCGGTGTCCTGGCGTGGCGTGTCATGGCGTGTCATGGCGTGGTGTGGCCTGCCGACGCAGCATCTCACCTCAGAGTCCACAGGGTCCACAATGGAATCATTGAGAAATTTCACCATCACAAACTTCTTCAAGGCCATCAGGTTCTTCTTGTAGGACTCATTGACACCCTGGAGAAAGGCCAGTAGTAGTTCAGGGACAATTCCATCAGGTTCCAGCAGGGATGTTAAAGCCTTCCAGTGCTCTGGCCTCCCCAACCCTGGGCCACCATATTTCCTCCCCAGGACAATGGGCTGCTTTTCCAGCTTCTGGCCCAGAATGTACCTTGTACAGCCTTTTCTTAACCCTCCTATCTGACTGGCAATGCCCCCACCAACCACAGTCTGTCATCGCACTCCATAGGCATCCATCACATAGGTTAAAGGCGACTACCCAGAGAGCCAACACAAAACATGAAACCGCACATTCTCAGTGGTTCTGCTATACTCTTCTGTTTCTTCCCCACCACCTCTCAAGGTTTGTTTTAAAATACAAAAACCCCTTCAGATGGGCCCAATGCAAATTGAGCCACTGAGTTTATCAGAATCTCGAAAACCAAGCTTGTGCCTGGGACATACTCGGTCCCCTCTGCAGTCTCTCTTCTAAGTAAATCTCACTTCTCAGAAAATCTGACCCAACGGGACCCACTAGGAAGGCTGCCCTCAGTAAGACAGCAGCTGTGATGTTCCACTTAAGCCAGCAGCAACCTACTGAGCTTACCCTGCTTCTTCAACACAAGGAAAGGAAAAGGACCTACGGGAAGAAAGCCAAATGAATTTCAGCCTTCCTAAAAGGAACTGAAGCTGATAAGCACTGCCTCCCCAGAACAGAACTGCTGTTCCCCAGGGTCTGTCCAGGATATTCTGGGTAAACAGTCACAGCTCATGGGTATGTGACACCCCATGAATGTGCAGCTACAGCAGCCTGGGATGGGAGCTTACCCTCTCCTGATTAATATCCGCCAAGAAGATGCTGCGGTTGCGGTACATGTCCTCCTGAATGGGGTCGTGCCAGTACTCTGCCTGCACCAGGCTGCAGGAAGAAGAATGAATGAATGAAGGTGCCCACGCGGTGTGGCAGTCAGCACACCGGGGGGAATGCCCCTGTGCACAGCACACTGTGCACTAAGAGACTTCAGAAAGACAAAAGATCAGAGCTGCCAAGTCCCTGGCCTTGCCCTTAAAGAGGGAAGACAAGACTTCCACTTATGAAACAGTTGGTTAACGACACGCCCAGGGCATGAGAGTGCTATGCAGCACAGTACAGAGTCCCACAGATGTGGGGGAAAGGTCTCATCAGTGTCAGTTCCCCCATGGCCTTGAGCCTTCCTTATCACACTTCCGCCTCCGGGTCACCACGGCCCATGCGTCCCCACCCACAACTCCCCTTCCTTCTCCCTCCGCTAGTTCCTATTTATCTGTGAGACTCAGCTCAGATATCACCACCTCTGCATCCAGCCATCCCTCAAGCACCCCCCATCCCCAGGCTGGGAGGGAGGTCTATACCCCTTCAATCACAAAGCAGTTTTCCTATTGTTGAGTGAAGACACCAGTTTTCAGGATTCTGGTATGTCATGCAATTTTTAAGGACAAAAGGTGGGGATCTGGCATTTATACTATTATTTCAGACAGGTGTTCACATACTTCTACTTTCTCTCCTCTCTGCTCCCCCTCCCCTCCCCTCCCCTCCCTTCCCTCGGGCCCTTCCCCATCCACACTGAGCCCTTCCCAAGTCCTCCCAGCTGGCGCTTCCACGTAGCTCCTGCAACCGCATGGCGGCATTTCCGCTCAGAGACAGCTGAGCCTGAACCTGCTGGCAGAAGACCTTTGAGGAAAGGAGGAGTCAGAACACAGGTGGGGCTCTCCAGCCCATGCTGACAGGGGAAAGAAGAAACATTTGTACGACGGGCACTCCCCAGCCTGAGTGGAAGAGCTGTCCACAGGGGGTAGTCCAGAAAGCCCCACTTAACAGGGCAGGATGGTATAAAAGCCCCGAGGAACCAGCTGCAGCAGAGATGTCTGCGCTCCTCACGCCCAGGGCAGGTGCAACCAAGGTCAGCCCGCCGGCGGTTACAGAGACATTTGATCATCTGTTTAGAAACGTATTTGAGGGCGCCTGGGTGGCTCAGTGGGTTAAAGCCTCTGCCTTCGGCTCAGGTCATGATCTCAGTGGTCAACAGTGTCAAGTGCTCAAAAGTGGTGAGCACTGGGCGCACACATGGTCACGCAGGTGGCCAATCAAAGTTTCTTCAAAAAATGTTCGGTGGATAAATATAAAGGTCTTTGGATCTTGCCTGACCAGGTGCCGGTGACCCAGAATTACAGCAGGGAGCCCCACGGCTGAAAACGAAAGCAACAGTCCTGGGTCAACTTTCCGTGTGAAAAGTGCCTGAGAAGGGGCAACAGGAAGAAAACAAGGCATTTTGTTTTGGGAGAAGCCCCGTGCACACAGGGCGGCTAAGGGGAAGGACCCGCGGGTGAGCAGAAGCTGGGAGTGCCAGGGAGGCAGACAGAGAAGAAACATGGGGCTGTATTATTCTCTCCTTGTCACCAGGGTAGGGCCAATTTCAGAGGTTAAGTAGTGCTCTCGAAACTGCACAGTCGTGGGCGCCTGCGTGGCTTAGTCCTTAAGCATCTGCCTTCGGCTCAGATCATGATCCCAGGATCCTGGGATGGAGCCCAGCATCGGGCTCCCTGCTCCTCGGGGAGTCTGCTTCTCCCTCTCCCTCCTCCGCTCCCCCTGCTGTGCTCTCTCTCTCCCCCCCGGAGCTGATAAATCAATCAATCAATCAATCAATCAATCAATCTTAAAAAACAGCTACACAGTCGTGTCAACAGTGGCTCAGTCAGTTAAGCATCCGACTCCTGGTTTTGGCTCAGGTTGTGATCTCAGGGTTGTGGGCTCGAGACCCGCATCGAACTCTGTGCTCGGTGGGTAGTCTGCGTGGGATTCTCTCTCTCCCTCTGCCCTTCCCCCTGCTTGCTTGTGCGCACACACGATAAATAAATAATAAATAAATAAATAAATAAATAAATAAATAAATAAATAAATAAATAAATAAAATCTAAAAAAAAAAAAGACACAGTTGTAGACAAGGTAAGATAGGAGCCTAAATCTGCCCAAGTCCACACTGTCCAATGAGGCCGGCTCGAGAGGCAGTTAGCTCCCTAGAAACCAGAGCCTTTACCTCTGAGGCCTGTTCCAGCCACCGTGGCTTAGAGAGCATAATAGAAACCAGTGTACAGCACTTACTGGGCCTATTCTAGGCACTTCACATACATTAACCTATTTAATCCTGAAAAGAATTCCATCAGGAAGGCACTATTATTAGCCTTCTGTTCACAAATGAGGCAACCATGCCCAAAGTGATTAAGTAGCTTGCCTGGGTTCACACTGCTGGGAGCCAGTGGAGCCCGAACAGCCTAGCAGGCAGTCCGGCCCCAGAGGCCCCGCTCTCAACCACACCACATGTACCCCCTGTCTCTGCGGACCGCAGGACACCGACAACACCTGCTTCACAACAGGCAGCCGTGGGCTGGAGTCATGGGGATTCGCCTCTCAGAGCAGGATTCTTTCCAGGGTTGTGGGGAAAATTAAATATCAACCGTAGAGCTCACTGAGGTGTCCCCTCATGGCACAAATTCCACAAAAGGTACTGCTATCAGACCGGTGGCCACCCTATTCTGTGCCTCCTCACCCTCGCTCTAAATCCAGCTGCCAATGGTACCATCTGCACTGGGCGATGCTGTTCCAAGTCCCAGTGGGATGGGGAGGAAAGGAAATGCAGAAGCAAAGGTGTTGAGGTGATGGCCAAACCCTAAGGCATTCTAACCTAAATCAAAAGATGATTTTTGGTGGAATCTGACAAACGAATTTTAAACTCCAGATGAAACAACAAAAGTCCAAGACCAGCCAAGACTTGATGCAGAGCCACGTAAAAGTTGCTATAGTAACTAAAGCAGTGTGCAGGCGGGGTGGAGACAAATCCATGAATGGAACAGAACAGCACCCCAGAAACGGAGTCAAGCATCAAAAATCCCAGGGAGATGAAAAAATGAGAATCAAAACAAAACCTGGAAAAAAAATTAGAAGAAAATACGGGATTGGAGAATAGCTTTGTGCTATTTGTGGCCTGAATCCAAATTAGAAGCTGCTGCCCCTGATGTACAACACTGGGAAGGTACCTAATGCCCCCAAACCGCACACTTAAAAATGACTGAAATGGCAAATTCTGTTTTTTATTTTACATATATATATATATATTTTTTACTGCAACTTAAAAAAATTATAATATGCCATGGGCACCTGGGTGGCTCAGTGGGTTAAAGCCTCTGCTTTCGGCCCAGGTCATGATCTCAGGGTCCTGGGATCGAGGCCCGCATCGGGCTCTCTGCTTGGCAGGGAGCCTGCTTCCCCCTCTCTCTCTCTCTCTGCCTGCCTCTCTGCCTCCTTGTGATCTCTCTCCCGCTGTGAAATAAATAAATAAAATCTTTAAAAAAAAAAAATATGCCCCAAGTGAACTATACACACTAAATGACAGAACTGTATGGTATGTGAATTCGATCTCAATAAAACTACCTAAAAAAAATCGGCTGTACCAAATGAAGACACCATATATAAAATTAAAAAATAAGCCACAGGCTGGGGGAAGTGAAGTGTAACACACCTAGCAAAGAAAGGTTTAATAATCATGATGTAGATGCACGTGTGTGTGTGTGATATTTACACACCAGTAAGAAAGAGCGCCCAACAGAAAAACAGGCAAAGACTAGAAGAGGCAACGAGTAGGCAACTCCCAGGAAAGAGAGACCCGAGTCGCCAACAAACAGGAACAGATGTTCGAACCACCTAACCGGATGCACAGATGGGAAAGCGAAACCATCCCACACACATCTGACTGGCAGACTCGTAACAGACGCAGGATCAAAAGTTAGTAAGACTGGAGAAAACGGGAATGTTCACACTCGTGGTGGGAACAGAAATTGGTCCAACCACCTCGGCAATATCGAGGCAAGTCTAAAATGCACGCACTCGTCATTGTAATCACAGCAGTGAACATGCACGGAGTGTCTCCGAAGCACGGTTCTAAGCACTCTATCCACATCTACTAACTCATTCAACCCTCTCTACAACCCATGAGTAGAACTTCTGCCCTATTTTACAGATGAAGAAACTAAGGCAGAGAGGTTAAAGAGCATTCCCCCAAATTACCCAATAAATAACTGAGAGTCCACACGTGAATTCCACTAGTACATAAATTCTTGTTCAGGGATTGCTAGGTAATAAAAATATGTATACTGATCTCCGACCCCAGTTCCTGGCACAGGGCTCCTAAGACCTTTGTAAATTCCTAAGTGATAAAAGCACTAGGAGCATCTTTTGTTCTACAGAGGTGGCTCTGGCCAGGCTCCTGGATGGCTCCTGGATGGGGCTGGTCACCAGGCCTCCCTCCGAAGTGTGGAATTTTCAGCCCTGCTCCCCATTCTTCAGAGAGGGGAGGGGGACTGAAAATGGAGTTAGTAACTTCTCATGCTGATGTGAAGAAGCCTCTACAAAATCCTAATTGTAGGGGTTCAGAGGGCTTCCAGGTTGGCAAGCACACCCCACACCAGAAGGGTGTGTACCCCATCTCCTGCCTTAGGACCCTTCCAGACTTCGTCAGTCTCTCTCTTCATCTGGCTGTTCATCTGTGTCCTTTTTTTTTTTTTTTAAGATTTTATTTATTTGAGAGAGAGAGCACAAGCAGGGGGGAAGAGCAGAAGGAGTGGGAGAAGCAGACTCCCACTGTGCACAGGACAGAGCCTGATGCAGGGCTCGATCCCAGGACCCTGAGATCATGACCTGAGCCGAAGGTAGACAACCGACTGAGCCACCCAGGCAACCCTCATCTGTGTCCTTTATCACACCCTTTAATAAAGTGGTAAACATGTTTCCTTGAGTTCTGTGAGCTACTCTAGCAAATTAATCATTTAGAGGGCCGTGGGAACCTCCACTTTGTAGCCATGTCAGACCGAAGTTGTGGGTAACCTGGGGACCTACTCCTAGCAATGGGCATGTGTGTGTGTGAGGGGGTGGTGGCAGGGGGCAGGCTTGTGGGACTGAGCTCTTCATCTGTGGGATCGGACGCTATCTCCAGGTAGGCACTGTCAGAACTGAGTTAAATTGTAGGATACCCATCTGGGGTCCCAGAGAATTCCTTGGTGTGTGGAGAAAACCTCCACACACGTGGTGACCGGAAGTGAAGTGTCCTGTGTGGGTACAGTAGTAGCGTAAAAGTAAAGGAGACCTGCAGCAACACGGGCTGGGCTTTTCAACACAAGGACGTTCTCTCAAAGTTGTCTGTCATCACGAGAAACTAGAAATGCTGAAATGTTTGCAATACGGCAATCAATACACAGTGGTGTAGTCACAGAACTGAGGTAGCAGTTAAGAGGAATGAACCAGATGTGTAACAACATGTTATTAAACATAATACTGAGTGAAAAACTCATTTGCAGAATGAAGTGCACAAGATATCCATTACATAACATTTTAAATATACAAAATAAGGTTACATACTGATGGAGAATATATATGTATATAAATAAACAATTTTATTTTTAGTGGACAGAAAGGATCTATTACTCTCATTTCTTTTTTTTTAATTTGCCCCAGGGGTCTGTGAATCATCAGGCTTACACCTTTCACAGCACTCACCATAGCACAAACCGTCCCCAGTGTCCATAACCCATCCACCCCATCCCTACCCTCCCACGCCCTAGTAACCCTCAGTTTGTTTTCTGAGATTAGGGGTCTCTTATGGTTTGTCTCCTTCCCGATCCCATCTTATTTCATTATTTTTCCCTCCTCTCCCCCCACTATTACTCTCATTTCTTGACAGTGGCTGTCACAATGGAGGGAGCGCAAGGGAAGGGGACCTGGCAGAGATATGTAGAAGAATTCAGTATTACCTGAAATGCTTCAGTTCTTAAAACATGAGGCAAATATGACAAAATATTAATTTTAGGTCTTAGATGACATTACTCTCTATACTTTTTTGAACAGTGGAAAACTGCCTAAGTAGATACCTCAATATTTCCAGAAACGGGAGGGGCAAGTTGAGGGCGAAGGTGCGGGGAAAGCGGGACACCTGGGGATAAGCGTGCTGTGAGAGCCTCTGGGGGCGCAGGCCCCCACAAGTGCTGGGGTGAGGGCCGTGGATCAAGGGCACCGCCACTGGGGAGAGCAGAGCTGGCACAGGGGAAGAGAAGAGACTGAGGCCAGGGCGACACTGCTGTATTCACTGCGGTGGGGACGGGCTCAGTGAGTAGGACAGCAAGGAGGAAACTGGAGGAAGAAGAAATCCAGGAAGGGCTCCCAGTATTTCAAAGAGGAACTAGAGAGCGGATTTCACATCCACGAGGTGAGAGAGAACTGTCGCACTCACCATTCCTCACTGCTGCCCCCACCGAGCCAGGAGCTGGTGCTGGAAAGCCCCTCCTCACTGGCTTCCCAGGGGACGAGATCAAATTTGCTTTAAGGTTGAATGATCTGAACGGTGCAGAAGACACTTTCTGGGGTCTCCGCCTAAATCAAAATCAACTGTCCGTTGTCTGGGAACTGCACCCTTCCCAGACCCACCTTCTGGTTACAGGGGTGGGGATGGCTGGTACCGTGTGGTCTCACTTTTTTGGCCTCAGCCAATGATGGAGATCTGACCTGAGCTGGGACGTGGTCCCTTCTCCAAAAATCTGGACTGGGACCAAGAGATTCCAGCCTCTCCTGCTGCCATAATATCCTAAACAGAAACAATGAAAAACTTAGAAGCTGGGGGCTCCTGGGTGGCTCTGTCGGTGGAGACCAGGTCTCTTGGTTTCAGCCCAGGTCATGATCTTGGGGGTCTTGGGACTGAGCCCCGAGGTGGGCTCCGTGCTCAGAATGGAGTCTGCTTGAGATGCTCTCTCTCCCCCTGCCCCTCCCCTGCTCCTGCAGGCACTCTCTCTCTCCACAATAAATAAATATTAAAAAACAAACAAACAGAAAGCTTGGAAGCTGGGCAAGGCCACCTTTCCCCACATGGGCAGCCAGAGGCTGGTATGCACGCAGAGGCAGCAGCAAAGCCAGTGGGAGAGACAGACCCAGCTCTTGGTGGCTCCCATTTCTTGAGTCTAGTCCCTCTGAACCCCTGGGTACCAAAAGACTATGAACTTCTTTTTTTTTTTTTTAAAGATTTTATTTATTTATTTCACAGCGGGAGAGAGATCACAAGGAGGCAGAGAGGCAGGCAGAGAGAGAGAGGGGGAAGCAGGCTCCCTGCGGAGCAGAGAGCCCGACGCGGGCCTCGATCCCAGGACCCTGAGATCATGACCTGGGCCGAAAGCAGAGGCTTTAACCCACTGAGCCACCCAGGCGCCCGACTATGAACTTCTTTAAAAATTTACTTTGGTTTGATGTGGTTATTTTCCTACAACCAGAATCCTCCCTGATACAAAGGGCAGCCTAGGACCGTACTGCCAGAAGAACGTGATCTCCTTCTGTGCCTTTCCACCGCTCCTGGGGCTACCTGCCTCTTTTTTATCTTTTAAGATTTTATTTATTTATTAGAGAGAGAAAGAGAGAGAACACAACCAGGGGGAGGGGCAGAGGGAGAAGGAGAAGCAGACTCTCCGCTGAGTGGGGAGCCCAATGCGGGGCTCGATCCCAGGACCCCAAGATCGTGACCTGAGCCAAAGCCAGATGCTTAACGACTGAGCCACCCAGGCGCCCCATACGTGCCTCTTTAAATCTCATACTGCCCATCTGTTAAAATGAGATAACACAGAAATACAAAGAAACTTTAAAAAGAAAAAGCAACTCCATAAAATTAAAAAAGTATCAATGTGTAATTGAGCCACTGAAAACTCAGAAAGCATTTCCAAGGGAAACCCTGATATAAATGCAGAGCTGTAGCCTGGCTCGTCGGTCTCACTGAGCTACATTATGAAACTTAGCTCAGCTCATTCCACTTCTCTCCATCTCACTGTGGCCACCCAAGTGTCCATGCCACCATCGCCTCTTACAGAGACACTGCCACAGCCCCGTTTTTCCTCTACCTGCTTTCTAGTCCACTCCCCATAAAGCAGTGGAGACCATCCAAAAACATGAATCAGGCCATATTATTCCCTTGCTTAAAACCTCCCACTAGCTTTTCTTATGTTTAGAAGGAAACCCAAACAGACGATGTGATCCTCCCGTCCTTGAGGGTGTCACCCCTGCCAGCTCCCATCTATCACTCAACTTGTCACTGGGGCCTAGAACAAGCCAAATGTGTCCTAGGATCGGGGCTTTGTGCCTACAGTTCCCCCGGCCTGATGGCTCTTTCCTTAGCTCCTCCCATCCTCCTTATCATCCTTCAGACCCAGCTTAAATACCTCTTCTCTGAAGGCCATTCTGTCCAGGGTAGGTACCGCCTCCACGTCTCTCCACCACTGCATCCTGCTTACTTCCGCCACAGCCTTAGCACTATTAGAGGTGACCCAGCTCCTGTTTGCCTGGAGCTCCCCTTTCCCCACCAGTATGTTCCTTCATGGGAGCAGGGATGCTAACTGTCTTGTTTTCCACTGTATCTGCCACAGGGACCTGGCAAACTGCAGGGTGACATTTGATAAAATTATGACTGAAATACTTTGTAACTGAAAGCAAAAAGAGAAAAAACCACGGCAATGCTTATAAATAAAGGAAACAGGCAGCTCAAGTGGAATAAATACTTTAAACATGGCACCACTAGCGGTAATGGCCCCGAGCTGCCTACTTAGTATGAGCTGAGAGCCCTGCGCTGAATCTCCACGCGGGAAAGTACTGAGAGGGAGACTCACAGACACACCAGGCCACGCAGCAGACGGGCATTCTTTTCTTTTCTTTTTTTTTTTTTAGTGTGTCTGAAGAGGCCTTTATTTTCCCTTCACAAGTGGTTGCTACTTAAAGGTTTGGCGTAGAACTCTAGGATGGAAATCACTTTCCCTCAGAAAACTTCTAGCCGGTGATGCTGCTGACAGGAGTGCACAGTCCTTGGAATCGACTCTGGGGGCCCACTCTTTCGCCTCATGCTCTGAGGTGTCACAGGAGCATACTCCTGTGTGTGGCTTTTTTCAGTCCTTCCCCTGACCACTTCGTGAGCCCTCTCAATCTGGAAACTCATGTCCTGTCATTTTGAGAAATTTTCTTGTATTATTTCTTTGACAATCCCAATCCACCCTTTCTCCTCTGGGCTCTTTTCAGAACTCCTACCAGGCAGATCCTGGACTTTCTAAATGGTTCCTTTAATTTTATCAGTTCTCTCTCTTTTCTTTTTAACTTCTTTGAGTTTTTGTTCTCATTTCTAAGAGATTTCCTCAAGTTTATATTCCCATACCGCTCTCGTATTTATTTTCATTGTCTTATTTTTAATTGCTAGTTCTTACTCTCCAATTATTGGTTTTATTCATTCTTTTCTGGTGCCATGGATGTAACTGCTCATCTCTGAAGATAATAATTCTAGGCTTTTTTTTTCTTTTTTAAGGTTTTCTTTGGCTCCTTGAATTGTCAACTTTTCCTTCCAAGTTGCTTTTTACTTTTTGTTGGTTTCAGTCTGTCTTTCATGTTAGAAGCTTTCCTCAGATGTCTGGCTGGTCCCCTCTCATAGTTCATGCTGAAACGAGGCCCTACAAAGCTGACTGGAGGCTTCTCATGCGACAACAGAGCATATCTTCTGGTGGCTTCACCTCACGGTAGTTGAGAAAAATCCTGATTTCTTGAAGGACTCAAAAACCTCAACCTGTAGATCTCTTCTCTGGGGCCAGGCTCTGGTTTTCCAGAGATGGGTCTGCTGAACATCAGCCTAGCAGGTTGTAAGCCTAGTGGCTATCATTCTGGGAGCTGACTGGGAAGAAAGGGGAGTTGGGAGGACACGGGTGGATTTTCAGTGTGGTGTCTCATCACCATCCTGCACTTATTACCTCAGAGTCTTGTACTTTTCTAGTTAAATTGCTCCAGAGAATAAATTTTGCTTCTCTTGTCACAGTGGGGGAGGAGCAGTCACTTGGATGTGCACTTACAGGAACCAGGAGTTTGATCATCCCTTATATAGAAATGATTTTTTTTTCCCCAACAAAAAGTCCTGTTTTTAGCTCCATGCACTGATCTCTACCTTCCAAAGGATCTTATGCATCTAATTCCTGACCCTCTGTGGAGCTATAAAAAGTGAATCTGCTCCCTTCTTCTCAGGGCATCCTTCTATAGACATAAAGGTTTCAGCTTTTTTGGCTCTGCTGAAACAGTCATCACTCCTTCATCTGCTTTCTTTCAAAGACATGGTGATGTCTTTTTTTGTCTCCTCTCTCCTCGCCCATTCTCTTGGTCCTTGTGGGTTTTCTCACTTTTTATTCTTTTGCTACTGGGTTATTATTACAGTTTAAGGAGGAAGTGAAGAAAACACATCAATCTACCACTTATAATCAGTACTTAGGTGTTACTGTCTCCTCCCCATGACTGCTCATTTCCAGTCACTAATAATTCTGATTGCCAGGAGTTGTGTTTGGTTCACAAAAGAAACACAAAGAAATAAAAGAATGATTTTTTTCTGAGGCACGTGGGCAAGAGTTAGAAGAATAATGAGTAAAGAATAAAGAACAATGGGGGTGCCTGGGTGGCTCAGTCAGTTAAGTGTCTGCCTTCTGCTCAGGTCATGATCTCAGGGTTCTGGGATCGAGTTCCGTGTTGGGCTCCCTGCTGGGCAGGGAGTCTGCTTCTCCCTCTCCCTCTGTGCTCTCTCTCACTCTCAAATAAATAAATAAAATCTAAAAAAAAAAAAAAAAAGTATCTTAGTTCCTTCACTGACCATCAGGTGGCACTACTGACCTAACACAGCTCTGCGCCTCTGCGAGGGGCCGATAGGTAGGAAAGGAAGAAAGCTAGCTGCAGGTTGTTTCCACATGCAGAGTCCCTGGCAGGGCTGAACCTTGTAAAATGGCTGTATTTTGTGTTGTATTGTATTGTATTGAAGGAAAGATTGTATTGTATTGTTGTATTGATGTGTTGTATTGAAGAACTATTATTAGACAAGAATGATACGCTTGGGAAACCTGTAGGAGAACTGCTGTAGCAATACTAGTTGATCCCAAATCTTGGTTATCTAGAATACTCCAGGGGCGCCTGGGTGGCTCAGCCGTTAAGCATCTGCCTTTGGTTCAGGTCATGATCCCAGGGTCCTGGGATCGAGCCCCGTATCAGGCTCCCTGCTCAGTGGGAAGCCTGCTTCTCCCTCTCCCTTGGCTTGTGCTCCCTCTCTCACTGTCTCTCTCTCTCTGTCAAATTAAATAAATACAATCTCTTAAAAATTAAAAAATAAAAAAATGGAATACTGCCGACCTGGGACACTTGGGTGGCTCAACTGGTTTGTCTGCCTTCGGCTTAGGTCATGATCCCAAGGTTCTGGGATCAAGCCCCAAGCTAGGCTCCCTGCTCAGAGGACAGTCTGCTTCTTCCTCTCCCTCTCCTCCTCCCCTTGCTCATGTTCTCTCACGCATGCTCTTTCTCTCTTTTCTCTGGAATAAATAAAATCTTTAAAAAAACAACAACAAAAAACCCTTCCTTCCTTTTTTAAAGTTAATACTAGGGGCACCTGGGGGGCTCAGTCGTTAACCATCTGCCTTCGGCCCAGGTCATGATCCCAGGGTCCTGGGATCAAGCCCCACATCCGGCTCCCTGCTCAGCGGGAGCCTTATTCTCCCTCTCCCACTCCCTCTGCTTATGTTCCCTCTCTTGCTGTGTCTCTCTCTGTCAAATAAATATATAAAATCCTTTTTAAAAAGTAAGTTAATATTAGAGCAGTTATAGGCTTATAATATAACTGAGCAGACAGCACAGAGACACTTACGAAAAGCCTCTCGTGGGCATACCACTGGCTGCTACTCTTGGAATCTCTGCTGGCATTAAAGTCAGCACGCTATTTTCACGCAGTGACAGTTCGACATCCTTTCCAGCCAACCATACGTACCGTTCTTGAATAGCTTTGTTGTAAGCCCCAGCATTCAGTGTTTTCCTGATCAGGTCACAGATGTGAGAGCTCTCCCCTGGGCACCGAGGGAGTCCATAAACACCTGCAGCAGCAGAAGACAAAGATCTGTTCCTTCAACAGCTGTGGACTGAATACCTACTATGCGCCAGGCATGGTGAAGAAGACAGCGAACCAGAGCTAGCCTCTGATCTCATTCATTTATTCCTCAAGAAAATAACATACTGGGAATTTATACTATAGCCAGTTTCCCCCTGGGGCTCCTATTCGAGTTTCTGCCTAAGGGCCTTGGCACCAGCTCTTCTGGTAGATGTGCTTCTCTCACTGCCTCAGTGGTCGGACTTATTTCAGCTCTCAGGTCTTAGCTTGGGGAAGTCCCATCTGACAACCCTAACTCAAGTAGCCCCCAACCCCTTCTCCCTCCCCTCCCCCAGTTATACCTTCCATCTTCATCAGCCTCAGCAATAACATTTTCAGGGGTACCAGGCATAATTCTAAAAGCATATATTGGCACTAATTCATTCAATCCTCACAACCAACATGTGGAGTAGAAATCATTATTTGCCCCATATTACAGAAAAGAAACTTCAAAACAGAGAGGTTAAATACTTGATCCAAGGTTGGACAGTAAGTGCAGAGCCAGGATATGAACACAGGTATTTTGGCTCCAGAGCCCGTATCTTTCTCTTTCTTTTCTTTTTTTCTTTTTTTCTTTTTTAAAAGATTTTGTTTATTTATTTGTCAGAGAGAGAGAGAGATCGCATAAGCAGGGGGAGTGGCAGGCAGAGGGAGAAGCAGGTACCCTGCTGAGCAAGGAGCCTGATGCAGGACTTGATCCCAGGATACTGGACTTGATCCCAGGACTCTGGGATCATGACCGAGCCGGAGGCAGATGCTTAACCGACTGAATCATCCAGGCAGCCTTTTTTTTTTTTTTTTTTAAAGTAGGCTCCATGGGCACCTGGGTGGTTCAGTAGGTTAAAGCCTCTGCCATCGGCTCAGGTCATGGTCTCAGGGTACTGGGATCGAGCCCCGCATCAGGCTCTCTGCTCAGCAGGGAACCTGCTTCCTCCTCTCTCTCTGCCTGCCTCTCTGCCTACTTGTTATCTCTCTCTGTCAAATAAATAAATAAAATCTTGGGCGCCTGGGTGGCTCAGCACACTGAGGTTAAAGCCTCTGCTTTCGGCTCAGGTCATGATCTCAGCATCCTGGGATCAAGGCCCGCATCGGGCTCTCTGCTCAGCAGGGAGCCTGCTTCCTCCTCTCCCTATCTCTCTGCCTGCCTCTCTGCCTACTTATAATCTCTCTCTCTGTGTCAAATAAATAAATAAAACTTTTAAAAAATAAAAAAATAAAAAAATAAAATCTTAAAAAAAAAAATAAAATAAAGTAGGCTCCACCCCAGCATGGAGCCCAATGCAGGGCTTGAACTCATGACCTTAAGACCTGAGTGAGGGCGCCTGGGTGGCTCAGTGGGTTAAAGCCGCTGCCTTCGGCTCAGGTCATGATCCCAGGGTCCTGGGATCGACAAGGCCCGCATCGGGCTCTCTGCTCAGCAGGGAGCCTGCTTCCTCCTCTCCCTATCTCTGCCTGCCTCTCTGCCTACTTGTAATCTCTCTCTCTGTGTCAAATGAATAAATAAAAAAAATCTTAAAAAAAAAAAAAAGACCTGAGTGAGATAAAGAGTCAGATGCTCAACAGACTGAGCCACCCAGGTGCCCCCAGAGCCCACATCTTTAACTACTATTCTGTCCTTCAACTATTATCCTATTTTTCTCTCTTTCTTTTTTTTTAAGTAGGTTTCATGGCCATAATGGAGTCCAAAACAGGGCTCAAACTCATGATCCTGAGATGAAGATTTGAGCTAAGATCAAGAGACAGACACTTAACCACTGAGCCACCCAGTGCCCCATATTCTATTTTTTTCTTGAACATAGTTCCCAGTATCTGTATTTATTTATTTACTTGCTTCATTGTCTATTTCCTACCCCCCACACTAGAATGGAAGTTTCCTGAAGACAGGGACCTTGTCTGTCTTATTTACAGATTTTCAATAAATATTTCTTGACTGAATGATAGAGTTGTTTTTACCAACGTGCATTGGAATATTACTTGTGTTTTTAAAAAGTATTTTTCACGGCACCTGGGTGGTTCAGTCAGTTAAGAGTCTGCCTTCAGCTCAGGTCATGATTCCAAGGTCCTGGGATCGAGCCCTGTGTTGGGCTCCCTTCTCAGCAGGGAGTCTGTTTCTCTCTCTCCCTCTGCCCCTCCACCCAAATCTGCTCTCTCTTTCTCTCTCAAATAAATAAATAAATATTTTTTTAAGGTTTTTTTTTTTTTTTTTTTGGTCAGAGAGAGAGAGAGATATCACAAGTAGGCCGAGAGGCAGGCAGAGGCAGAGAGATAAGCAAGCTCCCCGCCGAGCAAGGAGCCCCATGCGGGACTCTATCCCAGGACCCTGCTATCATGACCTGAGCTGAAGGCAGCCGCTTAACCGACTGAGCCACTCAGGCGTCCTTAAATAAATAAAATCTTAAACAAAAGAAAAAGTATTTTTCTACTTAGTATCTCAATTCATCCTCTGAAAAATTCCCACAAGATGGGCAAGGCCTTCTTCCAGTTTCCCTCATCTGTGAAAGGGATCTAAGGTACCAAATTACTTGCCCATCGGCAACAGTTAACTGGGTGAATTTCCTGGTTATAAGGAGAATCCTTCTGCCCCTACACTATGCCACCTGATAGCTATATCCATGAGAACAGAGATGAAGTTCTACACCAAAGACACATCCTGCCCCAGAGTATGTAATTCTGCCTAAACAGAAAACTTGGTGTTTTTCAAAGGATTTGATTTCTACTGTTAACTTTGCAGACAAAAAAAGCTTAGATGCTATTGTCTGCCTGAGTCTAAATTCAGTAAGACATCACCAATGTCAGAAAACAGGAAAAGCAGGGAACCTGGGTGGCTTAGTCAGTTAAAAGTCTGCTTTCAGCTCAGGTCATGGCCTCAGGGTTCTGGAATCGAGCCCCACGTTGGGATCCCTGCTCAAAGGGGAGTCTGCTTCTGCCTCTCCCTCTACCCCTATCCCACTCATGTGCAAGCTCTCTCTCTCTCAAATAAATAAAATCTTTAAAAAAAGAAAGACTGTTGGCCCTTCCTGACTCCTCAACCACCACCTGCCATGTAGCTGCAGCCACCTCACCTCCAGGAAATCATGTCAATTGAACTGGAGAGAAGCAGAAGGCAACCTGATTCACCTGTGTTCTTGGCTTCTAGAATCCTAAGTCTCTTCCTATTTCTTCAATGTGGCTAGTTTATTATGAGCTGGAAAAACGGGATTTTCCAGGGATGGCTGACTTCTTGTACAAAGAGAGTTGCTGGAATGTTTTTAAAATCAAGTAGTCACATGGATTAGAATGGAGAAAAAAAGAGGGAAAGAGGCCAAAGTTACCTTGATGTTGTCCTCCAACCGAGATCAGATTGATCATGGGAGGTGATGGGCATCTCTGAGCCACTGCCCTCCTGGGGGAAAAAAAAGCATTATCAGCTCCAACTGTCAGATAAAAATGTATCATCAACCACCAAATTCCCAGATTAAGCTACTTCATACTCAGTGATTCCCCAAAGGCAAGGAGTGTCAGGATTTCCCCCTGTATGGTCAAACGCAAATCTTTATTTTTTCATAGAAAATACATTAAGTTCCTTAAAGCTTTTTACATGAAGACATTTTAGAATAGTTTTCCTTCCACGATAGATGAAATGCTCAAAAGAATTAGAGGAGTGGATCTACCTGAATATAAGAAAAAAATCAATTCCATGTAAATGGTACGATCGAACAGAAAGGGACTTACAGAAATTGGCCTCCCTGGGAGAATCCCATAGCATTGTAGCCTTGCTGCAATTTAGGATCCTTAGCAAGAATCTGACACACTGTTGTTACTTGGGAATTGACATTCAAGAAGAAGCTGTTCTCTACATCCTAAAAGAGAAGCCACAGAGAAAGGCTGGGATGAAAACCACCAATGGCATCTCTCCTAAGAGGCCAAACTTATTCAGGTTGGAATCTTCACATAAGCCACTCAGGGCTTCAAGTATCACTGTATGATCTGCTAAAAATGCAGGCAAACCATTTTAATAGTACATTCTATGAAATCAGGCAGCAAACCTTCAAAGAAACAGAGCTGTGAAGGGCCTTACCTCCATCAGGGTCTTCCCAATTTCTAAGGATAAGACGTAAATTCCTGGTATTTTCTTCTCAACCATCTTTTTAATAGCACCCATGCTTAAGGGATTACAACAGCTGTCTCCTAGACAGCAAAGACAATGGTAGATACTCGTGAGCCAAAACATTACACATTTTTTTTAAAAAAGTTCTATGCTTCAAAGGGCAATATTAAGAATGTGAAATATACAGAATGGGAGAAAATATTTGCAAAACATATACCAGATAAGGGTTTAATACCCAGGATATACAAAGAACTCTTACAACTCGACAACAAGAAGTTAATCTAATTAAAAAATGGAAAAAGGACTTGAACAGACCTATCTCCAAAGAACACGTACAGATGGCCAACAAGGACATGAAAACATGCTCAACATCACTGGTCGTTAAGGAAATGCATATCAAAACTATAATGAGATACCACTTCATACTTAACTAGGACGGCTTTAATAAAAAAATTTAATTAAAAGATGGAAAGTAACAAGTGTTAGCAGGATGTGGAGAAATAGGAACCCTTGTACATTGTTGATGGGAGTGTAATATGATGCAGTCTCTATGAAAAGTTTGCTAGTTCCTCAAAAAAGTTAAACCTAACAATTACCACATGACCCAACAATTTCACTTCTAGATTTCTACCCAACAGAAATTAAAAATGCCCACACAGAAACTTGTACATCAATATCCACAGCAGCATTATTGATAATAGTTAAAGGGGGGAAATGACCCAAATGTCCATCAATGGATGAGTGGGTAAACCAACTGCAGTTTAATATTCCAACACAGTGGAATATTACTCAGCCATAAAAAAGAATAAAGTACTGACATGCTACAATGTGGATGAACCTAAAAACATTATCGTACGTGCAATAAGTTAAACACAAAAAGTCACATAATGTATGATTACTTATATATATACATATATCCAGAATAGGCAAATCTATAGAGACAGAAAGCAGATTGGACATTTCCAGGGGGTGCTGGGAGCAGGGACAGAGTGATTACTTAAGGGATACTAGTATTTTCTGGGGTAATGAAAAAGCTTTGAAATTAGACAGAAGCGGTAGTTGTACAACATCATGAATCCACTAAATGCCACTGAATTGTATATTTTATTTTATTTTATTTTATTTTTTTAAAGATTTTATTTATTTATTTGACACACAGAGATCACAAGTAGGCAGAGAGGCAGGCAGAGAGAGGAGGAAGCATGCTCCCTGCTGAGCAGGGAGCCCGATGCGGGCCTCGATCCCAGGACCCTGAGATCATGACCTGAGCCGAAGGCAGAGGCTTTAACCACTGAGCCACCCAGGCACCCTGAATTGTATATTTTAACATGATTAATTATAGGCTGTATTTGTTTCACCCCAACTTAAAAAAAAAGAATATTTTTTGCCTGGCTCGTGTTTATCAAATAATAACAAACTACAAAAGCCCATACAATATAATTGGGGCACCAAATTCCCAACTGAAAAATAAGAGGTGCTTATTATGCTCCCTTATCATCTGGAACATTTGCAGTTAATAGATTCAAAAGCACTTAGGAGCCAGACCGGAGGGCTAGGGAAAGGCAAGTAAAGGTCCAGGACACTAAATTTGAGGAGGTACTCATTCACAGGTTTGTGCAAGTGCTGACCCCAAGTGTCTACAAACTAGAGAGTGAGTGCCTTCTTAAATTTTGCACTGTGGGGGTCTCCCTGCCTCACTCTACTCCCAGTCCTGTTTCTTATTTCTAGGAACCAAAACTAAAAAACGGAAGCAAAGTAACCGCCACTCAGTCAGAGAAATAGGCTGAGGTCAGTCCCCATTTGGAGCTGAATCATCACATTTCTAACCTGAGAGGAAGCTTAAGAATTCATTTTTAAGAGAAAAGCTAAGGCTTAGAGCATCTTCTATTTCTCTCATAATAACTTCTTTTAACTCTACAGTGACAGCCCCAAGAGCCCAGCACAGAGCGCTGAAAAAACTGTATTTGCTGGCTCTAATTCCTCTTTGAACAGTTTTCTTTAACTCAATCCAATAAGGCTGTCACCCTCATCATGTTCCCCAATGTGCCTTGGTTAAGGTCATTAGTGATCTTCAAATTGTTAAATCCAATAACCCGTTTTCAGTTGCCCTGCTGATAAAATTCCACATAGGTGATTGCTCCCTTCCTCTTGAAACGTTTTCACTGGACTTCCTGGACATTGCACTCTTCTGACGTCCCTCCACCATCACTGTCTCCTCTGCTAGTTTCACCTCATCTCCTCAAGCTCCAAAGGCTGGTGTTGCCTCAGGGTTCCATCTTGAGACCTCTTCCCTCCTGTGGACACTCATGCCCACGATCCTGCCCGTTCCATGGCCTTAAATGCCAGCCATATACTGAAGGCTCCCAACTTAAATCTCCAGCTCGTATCTCTGTCCTACACTCTGCACTCCAAGTGCCTCTACAGCATCTCCTGGATGTCTAACGAGCATCTCAAATCTAGTAAATCCAAAAGCAGACTCTTGATCTTCTCCCCACCCCAAATTTGCTGGTCCTACAGGCTTCCCCATCCTCGTTGAATGACAACTTTTTCCTTCTACTTGTCCAGTCCCAAAACCATGGAATAATCCTTGACTCTTTCTTTCTCTCTCATCCTGAATCTAACCTGTTAACAAATCCCACTGGTTTTGCCTTCAGAAGATATCCAACCTTTGACCACTTCTCAGCATCCCCAGTTACTATACTGTTTCATGGTTGCAATAGCTTCCTAACTTGTCTCCCTGCAAATGTCTGTAACCCCCTACAATCTATTCTTTTATTATTTTTTTAAGTAGGCTCCATGCCCAGTGTGGAACCCAACACAGGAGTTGAACTCACAACCCTGAGATATAATATACAGCAATTAGAGCGGTCCTTTTAAAATATAAGTCATATCATGTCACTCATGTGCTCATCCCCCCCCAAGAACTACCCATCTTAAATTCTAGCCAACTCCCTTAGTAGGCCCAACATTGGCACACACCCCCCTCCAACCTAAACCCCTATTTTCTTCTCCTTGCTCACTCAGTTCCAGCGCCGCTGACCTGAATATTGTTCCTTCAACATGCCAGACATACTTCCACCTCAAGGTCTTTGCATTTACTGTGCCTTCTACCAACTATCCATAGGGCATCTTCCCTCACCCACTTCAGGTCTTTGTACATTTGTCACTTCCTCAGTGAATCCTTTCCTGACCTTCCTTATAAAATCGCAAGCCGCCACCTCCCACTTCTACCACCCTCCCTGCTTTATTTTTCTCCATTGCACTTACCACCATTTTACTTAAAGCCTAGTATATGTTTTACCTATTTATTTCTTTATAGTCTCTCTCTTCTGGAAAGTAAGCTCCGAAAGGGCAAAGAATTTGGTCTGTTCACTGTCTTATCTTCAGCATCTAGTAGGTGCTCGATAACTACGTGTTAAATGTAAAGATGATCTACAGGTGCCTAACAAATCTCTATGCAGTGCATCAATGAATAAAAGGTTGGATGCCCCGGTCACACGGCCACAGCCAGGACTGCCCGACCAAGCGCCAGACGCTGCACCCTAAAGCCACTGCCGGGAGGATTAAACAAAAACAGCACGAAATACCCTAACGCAATGCACGGCTTTCTGTGAGCACTCGCCAGAAGACAGTCCCTTCCCCCTCTCCCTTTCCAGTGCAGAGTAGCCCCCCAAATCCCAAGGCGCGGGGCCAGCCGAGCGCTGTGCGGCCACGGTCCTCGCCCTCCACACTCGCACTTTGCAGACGCAAAGCGACGTTGGGAAAGGGGAGGAGTCGCCAAACCCTTCTGACTCTCTCCTCCCTCACTCACCCATCCCATGCCAGATCACCAGCGGCAGCGGCGCGGGCGGGTCAAGACGCCCCAGCGCCCGTGCAGCGCAGGATCCCGGCAGGAGAACGACCGCCAAGAGCCACCAGCAGCTGGGCGACGCCATCTTGACCCAATCATGTGACCGCGCTCCGCCGGCCTGCACTCGGCGCTTGCTGGGGCGGACCGCCCGCTCCACACCTCCCGCCACCGCCAGTCAAAATGAGTGTCCAGGTTTATCCGGCGCTCCCTACACATCAGACGTTCTAAGTGTTTTATACCTGTTAACGGATTTAATCCTCCTAATAACGCTGGGTACCCTTCACCCCATTTTACAGGTCTGGACACTGAGGCACTGAGAATTTGGGTAAGGAGCAAAGTTCACAGAGTTAGCAAGTTGGTGGGTCCGAAGGTGTTACTGAGCTACTGCACTGTACCAGCTTGGAGAGAAAAATGATCCGTGGAAGGAGGAAAGGAAGGAGGGATTCAGCTCCCTATCAGCAGTGGAAGGGGAGGGATCATTTCCAGCCAGGGCCAATAATGACCAGGTGTAGTATTTGTTCTGGATGTTGAAGGAAAAATAGGATTTCAACACGCAAAGATGAAATGCAGGAGAACTGGAATGAGCCAAGATGGAGAGGGAGAAAAAAATGGTGTGGTTTGTTTGTTTGTTTGTTTTTTAATAAACGGCAGGGCAGCCAGACAGACAAGAACATCTATTGGGTGTGTAAACCGCTGCCACTTTCTGGTTTAATTTCAGAACTGGATGAATGCAGGAGCCTCTCATTCAGCATTTCTCCCTTTTCCATTCCCCCCTACTCTTTAATCCACTTCATGTTCTTTTGCCTGATTCATTTTTTTTTAAGATTTTATTTATTTGAGAGAGAGAATGAGAGTGCACGAGAGGGGGGAGAGTCAGAGGGAGAAGCAAACTCCCCACTGAGCTGGGAGCCTGATGCAGGGCTCCATCCGAGGACCCTGGGATCATAACCTGAGCCACCCAGGTGCCCCAGGCGCCCTGCCTGATTCATTATCTTAATCTATTTTCATCATCTCAATTCCCTCTCAAAATATTTTTTTCAGAAAATAATCAAAATAGAGAATTTGGTAAGTAAATTAGGATATGTCCACTATACAATGAAGTATTATGAGGCGAGTTTTATAAAGGATGAGGTAGATTTTTATATAGCTACATGAAAAATATCCTCGAGGGCACTTGGGTGGCTCAGCCCCTTAAGCGTCTGTCTTTGGCTCAGGTCGTGATCCCAGGGTGGTGGGATTGAGCCCCACGTTAGGAGTCTGCTTCTCTCTCTGCCCCTCCCACTGCCATGCTCAAGCACTCTCTTTTTTTTTTTTTTTAAGATTTTATTTATCTATTTGACACAGAGAGATTACAAGTAGGCAGAGAGGCAGGCAGAGAGACAGGGAGAGGAGGAAGCAGGCTCCCTGCCAAGCAGAGAGCCCGATGCGGGCCTCGATCCCAGGACGCTGAGATCATGACCTGAGCCGAAAGCAGAGGCTTTAACCCACTGAGCCACCCAGGCGCCCTCAAGTACTCTCTTGCAAAAGTAAATAAATAAAATCTTTTTTTAAAAAAGAAGAAAAAAGAAAAGAAAAATGTCCTCAATATATTGTAAAGGAAAAGCTGGTTGCACACCAGCCCTTTTATCTGATGCTGTTGGATCTGATGGTTAGTTGTTACTTGAAAAAAAATCAATTAAAATGCAGAATTATAAAGCATTATACAGTATACACTTTTGTTTATTTTAAGAAAAGTAAGTTTATGGGCACCTAGGTGGCTCAGTCACTTGAGTGTCTCCCTTCAGCTCAGGTCAGGATTCTGGTATCAATCCTGTTTTGGGCTCCCTGCTGACTGGGGAGCCTGCCTCTCCTTCTCCCTCTGCCTTCCCTCCCCCATCCCACTTGTACTCTCTGGCTCTGTCTGTCAAATAAATAAATGAAATCTTTTAAAAAAAAGTAAGTTTATAGTATATTATAAGCCACTCCGTTTTCTTTAAACTTAAGACTTGCAAATGTATATTGCTTCATCAATCTTTTGAGATAGCCTCAGGCTTTTTCTGTGATTATGGGGCCAGTGGTTGAAGTGTTTCTTAGAGTGATTTGTACTTCTTGCCTTTAACAAATCACCCATAATTTCTTTAAATGTTTCTTTAAAGTGGAGCAATAACTGGAAGGCACTTGAGAAGCAATCTGAACGCAAAGTTCTAGGTGTGTGTAGTTATAACAATCACAGAATTCTCATCTATGCCTAATTTGACAAGTTTTTAGCAATTTGCTTTTAACAAGCCTTTCCAAAGCATCCAACTTAGTTTTCATAGAAACATCTCTTTCTTTATGCTCACATATCATAAATTTTTCAAAATTTAATTAAATTACAATAGCAAATTTCACTGATACAAGAAAGTGGAATGAACCCAACTGATCTTTGATAGTCGGGTAGACTTAACCTTCAGGAACAGAACTACTGAAAAGCTTTCAGAAGTAGCCTCCTAACCATGTTTAGCATGCTGTGAGCATCGGCAAGTACACTTTAAAGTTTTGTGTGTGTGTGTGTTTTAAAGTAATTTCTACATCCAATGTGGGCCTTGAACTCATGACCCTGAGATCCAGAGTTGCATGTTCCACTGACTGAGCCAGCCAGGCTCCCCTTTTTTAGAATTGGGAGACTAGGTTAAATAGGAACGAATAAAGTTACTATTTATTTTTGTAAAAAATATATATGTTGTGGTAATGGTTGCACCACTCTATATTTACAAAAATTCACTGGATCATACACATGAAACAGGTGAATTTTATTGTATATAAAGCTACCATAATAAAAAAAATTTTTTTTAAGATTTTATTTATTTATTTGACATAGAGATAGAGATCACAAGTAGGCAGAGAGGCAGGCAGAGAGAGAGGAGGAAGCAGGCTCCCTGATGTGGGGCTCAGTCCCGGGACCCTGAGATCATGACCTGAGTCGAAGGCAGAGGCTTTAACCTACTGAGCCACCCAGGCGCCCCAAATGTTCTTAAAATATCTATGTATTCCCGTATATCTAGATTTTCACTGAATTTCTAATTTTCACTGAACGGCTAAAGCACTGACAAGAAAATAGAGTTTTCACTATTCACTTTTATTTTTTCGAACACTTCACCAATCTGCGAGTCATCCTTGTGGAGGGGCCCTGCTAACCTCCTCCATTTTGTTCCAATTTTTGTATATGCACTGCTGAAGCGAGCACGACTTTTTACTTTTTTTTTTTTTAGATTTATTATTTATTTGAGAGAGGGGGAGAGAGCACATGTGTGTGCAAGCGGGGGAAGGGGCCAAGGGAGAGGGAGAAGGAGAGAAGCAGACTCTGTACTGAGCACAGAGCCTGATTCGGGGTTCGATGTCACGACTGAGATCATGACCTAAGCTGAAACCAAGGGTCAGCAGCCACTTAAAAAACTGAGCCATCCAGGTGCCCTACCACTTTTTACTTCTTATACTTTCATATGGTTTGAATTTTTACAACAAAAGATATATAATGTTTATTTTTCCCCAGGCTTTTTTTTTTCCAGTTTTACTGATATAATTGACATACAACATTGTATTAGCTTAAGGTGTACAACATAATGATTTGATATATGTATAGATACATAACTTTTTATTTTTTTATTATTTTTTTAAAGATTTTATTTATTCATTTGACACAGAGAGAGAGATTACAAGTAGGCAGAGAGGCAGGCAGAGATGGAGGAGAGAGGAGGAAGCAGGCTCCCTGCTGAGCAGAGAGCCCGATGTGGGCCTCGATCCCAGGACCCTGGGATCATGACCTGAGCCGAAGGCAGAGGCTTTAACCCACTGAGCCACCCAGGCGCCCAATACATAACTTTTTATAATGAGAAAAAATTAAGATATAAATACATCAAATGTATAATGAAAAAATGTATAATGTATATATGCATTAAAATTATTGTACTTTTTGTTTACAATAATGAAATAAAGCATTCTTATAGACTCTGTTTCTGCCAATACCTAAGAAAGTTGAAATTTCATCCACAGCAAACAGAAGGTAACATCTCAGTATCTTAAATGTCAACAAGTGGCAGTCAAGGTAAAATAGAAGATTCTGGGCTGGGGTAAGTCAAAGCTTCCAATCCTGCCTCCATTCCCTCAAAATTCATATTTTTGGGTTTACAAAATCTTGTTGGTAATCACAAAATTAACACATACATATGCACATATATTCCAAGAGAGAAGAGAATTAAGTGGTTTCTTTATCTTCAACCTCTTCTCTCTGGAAAAGTAAAAATGACTATTGAGGAGGAAGTAAAGTGACAAGTGGGGAATAGGCTAGGTGGGTTTTTTTTGTTTTTTTTTTGTTTTGTTTTTTTAAGATTTTATTTATTTATTTGACACAGAGAGAGAGATTACAAGTAGGCAGAGAGGCAGGCAGAGAGACAGGGAGAGGAGGAAGCAGGCTCCCTGCTGAGCAGGGAGCCCGATGCGGGCCTCGATCCCAGGACGCTGAGATCATGACCTGAGCCGAAAGCAGAGGCTTTAACCCACTGAGCCACCCAGGCGCCCTAGGCTAGGTGTTTTAAGCGACTGTGCAGGCTCCAGGAAATCATACTAAATTGGGGGAGGTTTCAAGGATTGAGGCTCTTTTGTATAGGAACGGGATACAACACCCCCTAGTAGAGTGAACTCTGAAATAGACTCCTCAAACTTCAGGAGATATGGAGGAATGTAGGTATTCTAACAAAGGCTGCCAACCACTTCCAGTGAGTTCTGCCCTCTCCTCTTTCAGACAAGCTTATAAATCATAGAAAAAGTGCATACAGCATAAAATAGCAACCTTCAAGCTGCAGGTCATTAGAAAAACCAAGTCCATTTCAGATAAAGTGGGAAGGAATTCAGGAGGCAAGTAGAGAAATGGAAAACATTCATCCAAGTGCTTTGAGCTCTAGAATAACCTAAAAAGGAAACGAGCTCAGTAAACTAAGAACTCAAAAATAAGACAATTAAGCAAATGAAAGAGATGAATAGGGAAATTCACATCCTATAAAGCAAAGACCAAAGCTATATCATTTTAGAGCTAATAAATACATCAAAACAGCAAGGAGTAGAGTAGACATGGGTGGAAATGGAATTATTGATGTGGAAAGAAGGCTTTAAATAATCACAATAAAGGCAAATGGAAACCACAAAGAGATGAAAACAATCACCTCCAACCCAAGCAGTTTTTAATCAAATATTTCAAAGTATCCATGTAGAAAAGTAACAACAGAGTTCTTACTTCCTCTGGATTTGGTTTGAAGAGGAACCATTTAGTGAGGACAAGTAAAGTTCTTTCAATTTAAGTCAATGCCAAGTTGTTATCTTAATAAACAGCCTCTGAAGCTTATTAATACTGTAACAGTAAGTGAGAACTTGCAAAGCCTGAATTTCAGTGTGACTTCAAAGAGTACTGAAAGTAAGATACATACCTTTTCCCCAAATAGACAAGGAACAGTGGGAACATGGAGTAGTACTTAAATGCTCATAGATTTCAGTTGTGTTTTGTTATTATTATGGGCTTTTTTTTTTGCACACAGGAAATGAAACTGCTTTATATAAATTAAGTTTTCTAATTAAATTACTATTAAAAACATCATGCTTACTAATAATCCAGGTTTAGATGTCTACTGGCTTTTCAATAAAATGAACAGAGATTTCACCATGTGACCACTTATAGTGAATACTTTCAGACTGAGAAACAATCTATTTCCATTATCTGAGCCATAAAAAAAAGATCATGATACCATTACCGGTGGCAGCAATGGATAAAAGTAATATCAAGATTTCTTAGTTTGGGGGCACTGGGCTGGCTCAGTCACTAGAGCATGGAACTCTTGATCTTGGGGTTGTGAGTTTGAGCCCCATGTTGGGTGCAGAGATTACTTAAAAATAAAATATTTTTAAAAAGATTTCTTGGTCTATTAACTATTGGAACTACAAAAATGATTAACAAAAGTGAAAAAAGTTATATTAGATGTGCCATCTACATTAAAAAACTTTTGAGAAAAATGCTTTCTTCTTGCCCAAAGGGAAAGAATATCATCCCTTTTTTCTGTAACATTGAGACAACTTTTAAAGCTTTTGATGTTTTTTGTCATATATAGATACACTCACACACACAATATTTAAATTCTAAGAAGGACATGAAAAAAAAATAAGGTCTCTCTTCCTCCCCATTCCTTATTAGGTCTCATTCCCTAGAGGCAGTTTTGTTAGCATTTTTGCTGTTTCCTTTTCTTGATATTTATCATGATCTCTTCAATCGGTATAATTTGTTGGTTTGTTGATTTTAAACTATCGCTCCACAGGAAAAGATAAATTAACAAATTTCCCCTTCTTTCTACTTCTCCTCTCCACCTTTAAATTTTTGTTAATTATGTAAATAGTTAAAATATTCATATTATTTTAACACTTTTTTAAAGATTTTATTTATGAGAGAGAGAGAGTGCCCACACACAAAAGCGGGGGGAACAGGAGAGGGAGAAGCAGGCTCTCCACTGAGCCAGGAGCCCAGTGCAAGGCTCAATCCCAGGACCCTGGGATCATGACCTGTGCCAAAGGCAGATGCTTAACCGGCTGAGCCACACAGGCTCCCCAACATTTATATTATTTTTGTGACTAAATTAAATAATAAATTAATTTACATATAGATTGACTAAAAATTGAAAACCAAAATCCAACACTTACCATATTATAATTTTATAAATATTAACTGTAGAATCAAGTGGTAAGATTAGGCCTTAGTGATGAAAATATATTCCTAGGCAGCCTTCTGTGTATCAGGATCTTATGGATCTTTTATTTTTTCCCAAGCTTTTTTTTTCCCCCAAGCTTTTTTAACTTTGGTCTTATACTTCTATTAGACCCCATGGTCTTCTTTGTTAGATTCCATTTACATTTTGCTGGAGTACATCTATTGATGTGAAATGTTGGCAGATTGGGGAGCAAATGGTCAAGAAAAAGTTCTTGAGACATCTTCAGTGCAAAAAAAGGTGGTTTTATTGAAGCACAGGGACAGGACCTGTGGGCAGAAGAGAGCTGCACTGGGATTGTGAGGAGTGACTGATTATGTACTTTCAAGTTGGAAGTGTATTAAGGATAGTGTAAACCTCTAAGACATTTAGAAGCAAAGTTTCTGGGACCTTGAGGGGCTAGCTGTTGTGAGGAAAAGGTCATTTATGACTGTCTAGTAAAATTTTAGTCATGACACCCTTCAGGTGTTTATCAGGGGGCCATATGTGTGGAAGATGATTGCTAACATATATCTTTGGGGGTACAGATAAAGAAAGTTTCCAAAGGGATTTTTTACAGGATTCTGGAGGTTGGACTAATGTCCAAGCTAAGGTTGCCTTTTGCCTCTAGCAAAGTATTAACGTTGAGGCAATTGAGCCCCTTTAGGAAGGTCACTCTGCCTGTCTCAATACTTGTCAATGACTACAGGTTGTAAGGAAATTTAAATTTTTTCCTATATTTCTTTTGCTTTTATTCTCCACATCATCTATGAGTAATCTTTTTTTTTTCACAGAGTATGTGGTATTAAACATTTTGAGTTCCTACACTTTTCTTATTTTCTCTCACATTCAGTTGGCAGTTTGGCTAGGTATAGAATTCTGATAAAGTTTCTCTCCTTGACCAGACTACAGACAGACTCCTTTGAGCCCTATTTTTGACTATACCTCATTCCTGGGGTCTGTCCTCAACCTGCACAGTCCAGTTTTAGCAAGAATCCTGCTAAGTCAGTTTGGCAAGAATTCCATTGATATCTTTTTCTTTAATTCCATTGATATCTGATCACCATTGATATTTGATCAAGTTCCTCATTCCACACCCTTGATGTCTAAAGACTCCTGTTAGACAAGTTTATCAAGAATCCTGCTACACTCAGGGCACCTGGCTAGCTCAGTCAGTAGAGCTTGCAACTCTTGATCTCAGGGTAGTTGGAGCCCCATGTCAGGTATATAGATTACCTAAAAATAAAATCTTAAGACAATAAAAAGATTAAAGAAATTAAAGAATCCCCTGAGGTCTCCTCTTAGTAATTTTCCATCCACCGACTCCCCTTCTCTACTCATTGCCTATAAATCACCAGCTGTTTTTGCTGCATTTGGAGTCTAGCTTCTCTTACTGAAGCCTCTTTGCTCTATTGCAATAGTACTGAATAAAATCTGTCTTTGCTGCCTTTAACTAGTGTGTGGCTCTATTTCTCCTTGACAGTTCTGGGTTCAAATAATTTTTCCCTCACTACTTTGAAGACATTCATTATTAACGATGACAAGTCTCATTCCTTTATGAAGAACTTACTTTGTTTGCTTGCTTTAAAAAATTTTTTTTTAAATTTTCTCTTTAAATGCCTGGTAGCCTACACATATTCCTATAGAGAGAGGTAGCCCGAGTTTCCTCTGCCTGTGTGTTTTTTCAGTAGACCTATCCCTTAATATTAAATTCTATGTGAAGAGGAGGTATGCGTCATATCATCAGGCAGGCTTCTTTGTAGGTTGCCTGGGGGAGTAGGCAGGCCATCCAGTGACATAACTGACTCCATCATGAGGGTGGAGTACCCTGTGTGAATCATCCTGGAATAAAGCTGTTGTTTCCCCACCCACACTACCTTTTATGCAGAACTGATCTGCTTTTTGTCAGGCTAAATATTCTTTTTTTTTTTAAGATTTTATTTACTTATTTGACAGAGAGAGATTACAAGTAGGCAGAGAGGCAGGCAGAGAGAGAGGAGGAAGCAGGCTCCCTGCTGAGCAGATAGCCCAATGCAGGCCTCGATCCCAGGACCCTGAGATCATGACCTGAGCCAAAGGCAGAGGCTTTAACCCACTGAGCCACCCAGGCACCCAAGGCTAAATATTCTTCCCAAGAGCATGCTCCTGGCAAATCCTCACTGTCTTCAGAAAGCATCTCTGCTCTGATTAGCAGACAAAACTTTAAAAGGAAGCAATTGGGTTCTTCCTCTGGTGGATTGTCTTCCTTTGCCAGATTATCTATTGGAAATTCACCCTCCTCTGTACTTTCCCACATCACTAGGACTGGAAATTTGGGATCTACATTTTCCCAAATCCCTTCCCAGTGGAGTTCAGGTTAGTGCCAGATAATGAAAGGCATTCAGAAGAGATATGAGTAGAAAGCAAGAAGAAGAAACCCTGCATTATTGTTCCTCAGACAGCAGCAAGAAGATAAAAGGTTTTTATAGTGGCTTCCAGGTAATTTCCCACAAATTGCCCACCTACAACTTCTGACTCTGAAATCTAGTGGCAAGTCTGAGAGCAAAGGATGACTTCCCCTGACTTTCAATCCTCCAACTCTTATAATGGTTTGGCAAAACAGCTATTTTATTAAAATAAATGCCTTCTTGCTTAAAATATCTAGAGTAGTTTCTGTTTCCCTGACTGGCACCCAACTGACACAGTGACCAAGACAAGGAAAGCTGGGAAGATAAGCCTACTTTGAGACAAAATAGGAAAAGTGCCTGGAGAAAGTCCCATGCTGTGAAGGCAGAAGGTGGCGGCTCAGAGAAGAGAGAAGACCTGAATCACTAGAGCTCACACAAAGAACAAAGGGCTAAAAGCCCTTCCAAGAAAAGGTGACTGGGAGGGTGCGGGCTTTTAGACTGTGAAGACACAATTTTCTTTGTTTACTGCTGTATCCCTAGTGCATGGCATGTGCTTGATATAAAATTGGTGTGTGAACATGTTTCATAAATGAATAACCCAGTAGAGGGCTGTGCCTGTCTTTGTGCTTCAGTTAGGATGCTTTTGGTTACAAGTAGTGGAAAATCCGACTTGAACTGGCTTGAGCAATAAAGGAAATGTATTATTCCACATACCTAGAAAATTTTTAGAGCTATGCTGAAACTTAATATTAGAACTTCAGGCAAGGCTTTTTCCAACAGCTCAACAAAGATCTAATTTCATTTCATCCCTTAGTCTCTGTCTTCGAAAATATTGGCTTCATTAAAACTAACTTCTTTTGGGGGTACTTGGCTGGCTTGGTCAGTACAGCATGCTACTTGAACTCAGGGTCATGAGTTCAAGCCCATCCAACTCTACATCCAACATGTAGAGGTTACTTTAAAAAAAATACTTTTTAAAAACAATGATGACAACAACAAAAACCCTGACTTCTTTTGTTGTCCCAACATTGATGCCTGTGCTTTTAGGGTTACACACTTTCTCTTTCACATCTTATAGAAAGCAGGGAGTCTTTGGTCTAGCATTCCTAAAAAGGATATGATTAGATTGTATTAGGTCATATGCCCACCCCTGGACCTATCGATGTGCCTCAGTATGTACTGATATGCTCTACTCGGGAGTTAGAATCAGCTTCCTTGGAGAAAATGAATGCTACGAAGGGAGACAAAAAATGTTTTCTATTCTTAATACCTGGTCTACTGTACTGCCAACTCTTAGGAGACCCTCATCTCTTGTATAGCTGGGCCTGGGCACTGGAGCTACTTACATGGGGAGTCACTGGATAGATACAGACTCCATAAAGGATGAGACATAACCAGATGACTCCACTTGTGGGAGCGGAGCCTGTCCATCTCAACAATAAGCCCCAGCCATTTTCCAGGCAAAGATGTTCCTTCCGTGGAACCGGTGTTGATAAAGAGGGTATGCCTCCCTCTAGGGCCCAACCACAAGAGGCAAGGCCTGAGGTCTTTAGAATTTCCTATAGTTACTGAAATGAGTGATCTAAAACACTAGATCCCACTTATGTTACCTACTCCATGGCTTAGCTCACTAATTTATTCCCTTTCACTTGTACATCATCAGAATGTACTTGGCTGTTTCCATGAGGGTATAAATACACTGTAATTTCTCCTATCATAAAAATGTACCTCCTTTGAACTTTGCACCTTCCTCTGGTTATTGCCCTATTTCCCAGATCTCCTTTTTTAGGAGTTGTAAAGTTGTACGTGCTTCAAGTCTCTGTTACCTCTCCTCTCATTTTCTCTTGAACACATTTCAATCAAGTTCATATGCTTACAACTCCACTAAACTGTTCTCATCAAAGTCACTGATAATCGCCACTTTGTTGAATCCAAGGGTTATCTTTTAGTCCTCATGTTTCTCAGCTTTGCGATGGCTTTTGGCACAATCGATCACACCCTCCTTCTTGAAACCCATTTTTCACTTGTTCCAAGACCGCACGCTCCCCACACCTTTCCTGCACCTCCCCTGCTGCTCCTTCTCAGTTCCCTTAGCTTGTTCTTCCTAACTTCTAAAGGCAGAATGTCATGAATTGGTCCTCATAACTCGTCTCTATGTATACACATTCCCTGGGTAATATCATCTGGCCCCATGACTTTAAAAACAGTCTGTTACATACTGAACTATTTACAGGGAGAACAGTAAATATCCAGAATTTACTTTAAAATACTCCAGCCGGGGGCACCTGGCTGGCTCAGTTAGAAGAGTGTGTGACTCTTGATCTCAGGGTCATGAGTTAGAGCCCAACACTGGGGTTAGAGATTACTCAAATATGTAAACTTAAAAATAAAATAAAATAAATAAAACAAAATAAAATAAAATACTCAGCCCGGGGAGGAATGGAGAGGGATGGGACAAGACTAACAAAATATTAATCATTGATAAAACTAGGTGATGGGTACACAAATATTCATATTATTCTCTTTACTTTTGTATCTACTTAAAATTTTTCCATTATAAAAATAAATGAATGAATAAGAACAATCTGTATGCTGAACACTTCATTATTCATGCTTCCAGACCTTTTCCCCTAAACTCCAAACATGTATTTTCAACTGCCTCCTCAACATTTCTTCTTCTTTTTTTTTGTTTTGTTTTGTTTTTTTAAAGATTTTATTTATTTATTTGACACATAGAGAGAGATTACAAGTAGGCAGAGAGGCAGGCAGAGAGAGAGGAGGAAGCAGGCTCCCTGCTGAGCAGAGAACCCGATGCGGGCCTCAATCCCAGGACGCTGAGATCATGACCTGAACCGAAAGCAGAGGCTTTAACCCACTGAGCCACCCAGGCTCCCTCAACATTTCTTCTTGATTGTTCAACAGTCATTGCAAATTTAACATGTCTAAGATGGACTACCTACCACAACCCTCCCCACTCCACAAAAAACTCTGCCTCTCCCAGAATTTGCTGTCTCTGTAAGTGACATTACATTCACCCAGTTGTTCAGACCAAAAACTTTGGAGTCATCCTTCTCTCCTTGCTTTCACTTACAATCCACATCCATTCCCATCAGCAAATTATACTCAGTATGTGACAACTTCTCACCACCTCCAGTGTTACCATCCTTTTCTGTCATTATCTGTACCCAGTCTCCAGCCTCACATCTGGGGTTGCAGCTCTCTCTGCTCTCCCCATCTTTACTGGGCTCTAGTACACTGGCCTCCTGCTGTTCCATGAGCCCATGAAGCAGACTCCCATCTCCAGAGATCTGCTGTTCCTTCTGCCTGGAATGCCTTCCTCCCAAGCATTTGCCTGGCTTAAACTCTCCCTTCAATCCAAACTCCAATCAATCATTACCTATGTAGAGCTTTCCCCAAACAATGTATGTAAAACAAATGCTTTCACTATCTCCTTTCCTGTATAATCTTCCTCCTATTGTTTTATATATCCATTACCTGCTTTGTAAGCTATGTAAGAACAAAAACTCTGTCTTGTTTACTGCTATGTCCCTAACACCCAATGGCTTGTGTTATGGCAAAAGTAGTGTAAGTAAACCGTACTTGTTGAGGGAATGAATGGATGAATGGGTATCAGATATGGGTAGAAGATAGCTGTGTATTTGACAGTTTCAGGATGAGGGTTGTGACTCTTCCTTCCCCACTCCCAGCTTCTGTGCTCACCTGAACCATGCTCTGTCCCTTTAACAACAAAAAAAGTTTTTTCCTAGGGTGGAATCAACTAAGTGGGTATAACCTTAGATATACTATCCTTTCAGGAGACAAGCAAGGAGGATCTCTCTTTAGCCCCATGAAAGTACCAATTTGCCCAAGTGAGTCCAGCACCTGATCCAATAATAGGATTGTGAATGCTGCTAGCGGGTCCCTCAACTGCTATTTGTCCTTTGCAAGCTCAACTTTTATGACACCACCTGCTGCTCATTTCTAAAACCCTGGTCAGGCTCTGCAACTCTGCTCTGCTTCAGGATCTCAGGTGACTGAATACACAATTCATAGCCTCAAAAACCTAGCCAAATGTCTTGTTTTCTCTGTAAATCTCAAGACCAGCCACCCTCTGAAGACAGGCAGAAGGTAAATCTAAGCTCTTCATCATGACCTTGGAAACCTACAGATTCTGCCTCCATCTCTCTCTTCAAACTCATCTTGGACCACTTTCCTTCTTGCTCACAAAGTTCTAGCCAAAATTTTCTTTCTGTTTCTCAAATACCCCAAACTCATTCTCACTTCAGGGCATGGGCACTTGCCTCTCCCTCCTCCTGGAACGTTCTATCCAGAACTTTGCATGACTGGCTCCTTCCTTTCATTAGTTTTTCAGCTCAAATATCAGCTCTTCAGAGATGCTTTCCCAAAGACCATCCATCTCTACGGCATCATTGTATTTCATTTTCTTCAGATTAATTTCTATTCTTGTCCATTTTTGTTTACTTGCTTATTGTCAGACTCTTTTCTCTAAAATAATGCTGACCAATAGAACTTTCTGCAGTGAAGGAAATGTTTCTATATCTGAGCTATCTAGTACAGTAGCCCCTAGTTGCCAAATGACTCAAGCAGTTGAAATGTGTCTGGTGCAACAGAGAAAATAAGTTTTAAATTGTATTGCATTTTAATTAATTTAAATTTAAATAGCCTCATATAGCCAGTGGCTATTGTACTGGGCAGTGCAGTTCTAGAATGTAAACTTTTAGAGAACAGAGACTTTGTTCATTTTATGCTTTGCTTCATCCCCAGAAATTAGAACAATTAAATAGTCCTAACCAAGATATCCTCTAGAAGATAAATTCTTGCCAAGGTCTAGGGTGTAGGTTGGATACAGCAAGCACTAAACCCTCAATCGATTTGACTTTTGTCTTAAGAATATCAAAGTGAAGGTCAAGATCCCCTTTCTTAAAAACAAAATGTTGCTGAAAAATCAGTATAACAATGTTGAAAAAAAATTTTAAACAAGTAAATTCATAGTTCTCCCAGCAAACATTGCAACTACTTTTATTTTTGTATATCATCTTACAGATTTTGTCTACATGCCGACAGATGTCTTTTCAACCTTTCGCAAACACAGAAGACACCATCAAAATTTTGTTCCCCTCCCCCCCTCCAAAATTTTGTCCTTGGGGAACAACTCCAAGGCCAAGGTCTGTGGCTCAGATGGAGCCTCATTCCCAGGTCATTTGCCTATGGCTCACCCAGGGAGCAAGAGTTTCGCTTCGCACAGGCACTGTGAGAGCACTGTGAGTGGAGACATGGGAGTTGGCCCTGGGTTTGCAGCAACTGATGATCCTGTGGGGCCAGACATGGACCACAGCAGGGGTTCTGCTAGTTTATTCATTCGTCCAATAACAACTATACTCTGCTGCAGAATCTCTTGAATATTCTCTTTGATTCTACAGGCTCTACTTTTTACCTTATCATGGCTGAGTAGTAGACCTACCACAATTTATTAGACCTATTATATACTCATTTTTGGACCTTACAGTATTTTGCAATTAATCCTTCCTACATGGAGCTTTTTCCTTCTTTGTACTATTACCTTATAGTGTAGTAGCTAGGAGTGCAGTTTCTAGAAAGAGAATGTCTGTTTTGTTTTGTTTTTTTAAGATTATTTATTTATTTATTTCACAGAGGGAGAGAGATCACAAGGAGGCAGAGAGGCAGGCAGAGAGAGAGGAGGAAGCAGGCTCCCTGCTGAGCAGAGAGCCCGATGCGGACCTCGATCCCAGGACCCTGAGATCATGACCTGAGCCGAAAGCAGAGGCTTTAACCCACTGAGCCATCCAGGTGCCCGAGAATGTCTGTTTTTTAACACTAGTTCTAGGACTATCTGTGATACTTTGGGCAAATTACCTCTCTGTCTCAGTATTTCCTCTCTAAAATAGGATCACTGGGATGCCTGGGTGGCTCAGTCAGTTAAGCATCTGCCTTCACCTCAGGTCATGATCTCAGGGTACTGGGATCGAGCCCTACATCAGGCTCCTTGCTCAGCAGGGAGCCTGCTTCTCCGTCTGCATGCCACTCCCCCTGCTTGTGCTCTCTCTCTCTCTGATAAATAAATAAAATCTTAAAAAATAAAATAAAATAGGATCGCTAATACCACCATATTCATAGGTCCTCATAGGACCAATAAATCCCTTTTTAACAATTTATTCTTTAATACATCTCATTCGGTCACAGGAATGGGTTGGTCTCTAACAGGGGGAGCATCAAGAGGTCCACTGTTTCTCTGCAGAGGACTCCTCAGTGTTCCACCGGACCCATTCTCCTCCTTAACCAACTATCTTCATATTAACTAGAACCTCTCCCAGCATAGTCTTTCTATCACTAAGTACCTGCAGCATTTTATATGGAGCATGTGCTTTAAAGACAGAACAAGAAAATTCTTTGAATACACGCTTTCTTTTTGATCTTTGCAACTGCTGTTCGGCCATGGGAATTCTGCCAAGGCAAACATGTCCTCTATTTCAAGGAAGTTCAAGGTTCTTAACCATTTTTGAGGGGCCTACTCCAGCCAACAGTTCCACAGTATGTTCACAGGATAGCTTCGGGTTGACAAGACCCCCATTTTAGAGACAATAAAACGCCACATAGAAAGAAACCATCACTACCTTTTCCTACCAGGACAGTGTTTATTAAAATATATGGAATGTTGTCATTGTTATGGTTGCATCTTTTTTTTTAAAGATTTTATTTATTTATTTGAGAGAGATAGCATGAGAGAGGAGAGGTCAGAGGGAGAAGCAGACTACCTGCTGAGCTGAGCAGGGACCCCAATGTGGGACTCCAGGATCATGACCTGAGCCTAATGCAGTTGTTTAACCAACTGAGCCACCCAGGCGCCCCCAATGGTTGCATTTACGTAAACTGAGGATGACATGCAGAGAAGTTGGTCACATGCCCGAACAGGGGCCTCCCAGTCCAGAGTCTAAGCTCTGTCAGTGTCCCAAAGAGAATCAGGATCATCACAGTAACAGAATTCCCAAGAGTCAAAGCCTTCATAAAGGAATTCTGAAAGTTCTTGTTTGTGATAGTCATACCCTGAGAAATGAGAAGAGGAGTACAGGTATTAGTTTATTTATGTGGGAAAAGGGGATGGTTCAGTGGCAGAGGAGACTGTGTGCTCTGGGGGTGGGCTCCTGTTGGTGCATCCGGCCTGTTCAGATGACATCCTGAGAGCACAGATAACTCAGTGGCTTTATTCCTTCTAAAAATAGTCCAGGAACAGTCTGTAGTCCAGGAGAGGCCACTCGCAGTACTATTAGCCACCCCCATCCTGAGGGAGAACACTGCTGGGAGAAGCATGAGCAATTAGGGAGAATGAGGTTATTGGTGCTATTCCTTCTTCCTTTGTCTACTGGTATCCAGTAAACAAGCACCCTTCCCCCTCTTATTAATAGCCTCATGTTAGGAGGGATCCATTCAATGGTCTCTTGTGGGTGAATTAGAAAGAATTGGAAGTTCTTCTATCTTTAATTCGTCTAACTCATTTGGGAGCCATTTGGGACAATACAAATGCCAACTTATTAATAAATATTCTCTTTGATGAGATAATCTTGTCTGCCGAGAAGCAAAATAAAAGGCTAGCCATTTAGCCCTGAAAAGCACTGGGATGCTTCAGGCTGGGCTTTATTGGAGATGAGCCAAAAACCTAGGCCATCAGAGAAAACAGAGTCTACTGAAGTGGACATAGTTCTTCTCTTAGAAAAAATAAAAACTGACATTTCTAAGTGAAATAGAAAATACACACAAGATTATTTCACCATAAGAGCACTTATCAAAATGTGCAGACTGTCCAAGGTAATTAAACTATACAGAGGTCAGCAATCCCTGATTGCTTGCTGGTTGCCCTCAGAGTTATCACAGTAGGAAACTTGGAGAATGTAGCTTGTCTCAAGTATACGTCCTATTTGGGACTCATTCTCTTTAAAGTTACTGCTGCCAGCAAATCAGAAGGTCAGAGTACTAAGATTTTATCAGAGAACACAAGCTTCAACTCTATGCTGCTAACACCCATTAAAAGTCTATTGTAGGGCGCCTGGGTGGCTCAGTGGGTTAAAGCCTCTGCTTTCGGCTCAGGTCATGATCTC
>LNAC01000805.1:253711-394107 GCA_002007465.1 Ailurus styani | reverse complement strand
CTCTCTCTCTGCCTGCCTCTCTGCCTCCTTGTGATCTCTCTCCCTCTGTGAAATAAATAAATAAAATCTTTTAAAAAAAAAGTCTATTGTATTAACTGTAAAGCATATTTTTCAACTACAAAATAATTTTTTAATATTAAAGTCTAACAAAAAGAACTTATATTTATGGATGATTCCATAAGCAATATTCATCTTTAAAACATGCTTTTTTAAAAAGATTTTTTTAATTTATTTGACAGAGAGAGAGATCACAAGTAGGCAGAGAGGCAGGCAGAGGGAGAGGGGGAAGCAGGCTCCCTGCTGAGCAGAGAGCCCGATGCGGGGCTCGATCCCAGGACCCTGAGATCATGACCTGAGCCAAAGGCAGAGGCTTAACCCACTGAGCCCCAAGGTGCCCCCAAAACATGTTTTTTAAAATTCTTATTATATGCCCGGCACTATGCTAAATCCTGGAGACAGAGAAGCAAGTGAAAAAGAGTAGAAGGGCCTTGCCTTCTCTGGACCTGCACTTTTGTAGGAAAACTGATACAATGAAATAACTATGTAAAAAATTATAAAATTACACTTCTGGTCAGTTCCATAAAGAGAAGGTGTAGATAGGGGATTTGACTTAGAGTGGGAGGTCTGTGACTTTTCTTACTGAAGTCACCCTTGAGCTGTGATCTCAAAGATATGTGTACTTTGCAAAACTTGAGTTGGAGATGAATGGGGTAGCATTTTTTTTAAAACTCTGTTTATTTATTTGAGAGAGAAAGAGCACGTGCAAGAGCACAGAGGGAGAAGCAGACTCCCCACCGAGTGGACAGCCTGATGCAAGCGATCGATCCCAGGACCCTGGGATCATAACCTGAGCTGAAGGCAGACACTTAACTAAGCCACCCAGGTGCCCCATAATTGGATTTTTAAAACAATTCTTTAATTTTAAAAATCTTTTGGAAATTTGGGATTGGTATTGAATAGAAAATATCTATATTTTAAAAGGGTTTTGGGGCACCTGGTTGGCTCAGTCAGTTAAATGTCCATCTCTTGATTTCTGCTCAGGTCATGGTCTCTGAGTTATGAGATCAAGCCCTGCATCGGACTTCCCTTGGGTGTGGAGCCTGCTTAAGATTCTCTCTCTTGGGGCACCTGGGTGTTTCAGGTGGTTAAACATCTAACTCTTGGTTTCCTCTCAGGTCATAATCTCAAGGTCCTAAGATCCAGCCCCGAGTTGGTTCCATGCTCAGCACAGAGTCTGCTTGAGATTCTCTCCCTCCCTCTCCCCAGCTTGTGCACTCGTTCTTTCTCTCTCCCTCTCAAATAAATAAATAAATAAATAAATAAATAAATAAATAAATAAATAACATCTTAAAAAAAATATTCCCTCTCTTCCTTTCCCTCTGTCCCCCCCTGACTTTATCTCTCTCTCAAAAAAAATTGTTACGGAAATTATCAAGTTCATTCATTTAATTCATTCAGTTAATATTTACTGATAGCTCCTATTTGCCAGGTATTGTTCCAGGCACTTGGAATAAGTGAGTGAGCAAACAGGACAAAGATTCTTGTGGTGTTTGTAGTAGGGGAAACCAACAACAGTAATAAACATAATAAATAAGCAAACTCAATAATATGTTGGAAGGTGATAAGTACAGTGGAATTTAAAAAATAGAACAGGGCAAGAAGGATGCTAGTGCCAGTGAGGGTCTTGTCATTTATTTAATTTATTTTTTTAAAGATTTTATATATTTATTTGACACACAGAGAGAGAAATCACAAGTAGGCAGAGAGGCAGGCAGAGAGAGGGGAGGAAGCAGGCTCCCTGCCGAGCAGAGAGCCCAATGCGGGCCTCGATCCCAGGACCCTGAGATCATGCCAGGACCCTGAGATCATGCCAGGACCCTGAGATCATAACCTGAACTGAAAGCAGAGGCTTTAACCCACTGAGCCACCCAGTCTTGTCATTTTAAATAGGATGGTCAAGGTAGGTGTCATTGAAAAAGGACATGTTTTGCAAAGACTTTTTAAGGAGGGGAATGTAGCCACGTGGTTCTCGGGAGGGGAGGGGAAGGGAAGAGGCCCTTAAGCAAAGGAACTAATATGCGCAAAGCTTCCAAGGCAGAAGTGTTCCTAGTGAGTTTGAGAAACAGTGAATAGGCCAGTGTGTCTGAAGCAACAGGAAGCTGACAGTAGGGACAGCCAGCACCTGATGAAGGAAGAAGAGCTTCATAGGCCATTGTAAGGACTTTGCTTTTTTTGCTCTGGATCAAAGTGGCTCCGTCTTAACACTGTTGACACTTAGGGCAGGACAATTCTTTGTTGTAGAGGACGAAGATATTGAGCAGCATTCTAAGACAGTAAGCAGCATCCTTGGCTTCTCCCCACTAGATGCCAGTAGTACCCTGCCAATGAGACAATCAAGAAGGTCTTCAGACAATGTCCAATGGCCCCTGGAACAGAACCTTCTTCCTCTCCCTGTTCAAGAACCACTACTGTAGATGCTATGGGGAGCCATTTGAGGGTTGTAAGCAGAGGAGTGACATCTTAACATATTTTTAAACAGCTTTATTGACATATCACAAAATTCACCTATTTGAAATACACATTTCAATGATTTTTGTAGTTATATAGTCAAACCATTTGTTATAAAGACCATTCTTTCTGATTTAATTGTTTTGATACCTTTGACTGTAAATACAAGAGCTTATTTCTGAGCTCTCACTTCAATTCCATTGATCTACTTGTCCATCCTCATGCCAGTACCACACTGTTTTCATTACTGTAGTTTTGCAATAAGTTTTGAAATCAGAAAGTGTGAGTCTTCCAACTTAGTTCTTCCTTTTCTTTTTTTTTAATTTAATTTAATTTAATTTTTTATTATTTTTTAAAGATTTTATTTATTCATTTGACACAGAGAGAGAGATTACAAGTAGGCAGAGAGGCAGGCAGAGAGAGAGGAGAGAGGAGGAAGCAGGCTCCCTGCTGACCAGAAAGCCCGATGTGGGCCTCGATCCCAGGACCCTGGGATCATGACCTGAGCTGAAGGCAGCGGTTTTAACCCACTTAGCCACCCAGGCGCCCAGTTCTTCCTTTTCAAGATTGTTTGGGCTATTCTAGATCTCTTGCATTTTTTAAAAAAATTATTTATTTATTTATTTATTTATTTGAGAGAAAGAGTGCCAGTGGGGGAGGGGTGGACAGAGAAGGAGAGAATCTCAGGTAAACTCCCTGCTGAGTGCAGAGCCTGATGCAGGGCCGATCTCACAACCGCGAGATCATGACCTGAGTCAAAATCAAGAGTAAGACGCTCAACCAACCCAGGCGTCCTGAGGTCTCTTGCATTTTCAAATGCATTTTAGGATCAGCTTGTCAATTTCTGCAAAAATTCTGCCTGGGATTTTGATAAGGATTGCACTGAATCTGTAAATCCACTTGGGGGATATTTCCATCTTAGCAACATCGACTCTTATGATTCATAAACATGGGAATTTTTTTGTTTATTTAGATCTTTAATTTTTTAACAACATTTTTAGGTTTTCTTTTTTTTAAGATTTATTTATTGGGCGCCTGGGTGGCTCAGTGGGTTAAAGCCGCTGCCTTCAGCTCAGGTCATGATCCCAGGGTCCTGGGATCGAGGCCCACATCGGGCTCTCTGCTCAGCAGGGAGCCTGCTTCCTCCTCTTTCCTCTCTCTCTGCCTGCCTCTCTGCTTACTTGTAATCTCTCTCTCTGTGTCAAATGAATAAATAAAATCTTTAAAAAAAAAAAAAGATTTATTTATTTATTTGAGAGACAGAGAGAGCACAAGCAGGAGGGGCAGAGGGGGAGAGAGAGAAAATCTGAAGCAAACTCCGTGCTGAGTTTAGAGCTCACGACACGGGGCTCACGACCTGAAGTGAAACCAAGAGTCATTCACTCAAACAACTGTGCCACCCAGGTGCCCAGACATTTTTAGTTTTCGTTGTACAAGTCTTACACTTCTTTTGTCAAATTTATTTCCAAATATTTTATTCTTTTTGGTGCTATTATAAATGGGCTTGTTTTCTTAACTCTATCTTTGGATTGTTCATTGTACAAAGACACATTATTTTTTTTATATTAATCTTGTTATTTTGAAATCTTGCTCAATCTGTTTATTAGTTCTAATAGTGTTGTGGTTTTCCTTTTCCTTAATAAATTTCTTTTTTTTTTTTTGAGGTACCTGGGTGGCTCAGTCAGTTAAGCATCCTACTCTTTTTTTTTTTAAGATTTTATTTATTGACAGAGAGACAGAGATTACAAGTAAGCAGAGAGGCAGACAGAGATAGAGGAGGAAGCAGGCTCCCTGCCAAGCAGGGAGCCCAATTCGGGGTTCTATCCCAGGACCATGAGATCATGACCTGATCCAAAGGCAGAGGCTTTAACCCACTGAGCCACCCAGGTGCCCAGGCATCCTACTCTTGATTTCAGCTCAGGTCAGGATCTCAGGGTCCTGGGATTGAGTCCTGCACTGGGGTTAGCACTCAGCGTGGAGTCTGCTTGTCCCTCTCCCTCCCCTTCTACCTGTCGTCTTGCTCTCTCTCTCTCTCTCTTTCTCAAATAAATAAATAAATAAAATCTTAAAGAAGAAAGTTTTCTCCCTTGTGTTTATCTTCATATTTCTAAATAATATACTATATTAACATTTCTTTTTTTCTTTTTAAAGATTTTATTTATTTATGTGAGAGAGAGCACAAGAGAGTGGCGAGAGGGGGTGAGGAGGTGAGGGGCAGAGGGAGGAGCATACTCCCCGCTGACCAGGTAGCCTGATGTGGGGCTCGATCCTGGGACCCTGGGACCATGACCTGAGCTGAAGGCAGACATTTAAACTACTTAGTCACCCGGGGGCCCCAATGTCATTATTTCTTGATTTATAATCTATTTTTGTCTTCTTGCTATGATAGATAGGGGTTTAGCTTACTTAAATATACCCCATCTCCTGCTCTCTTCTTAATTAGTAATTCTAATCAATATTTTACATATTTGTTTTATGTCTAGGCAACAATAGAAAGCTATCTAGACTCTACATTTTTGTAAAACACAAATATCAGCAATCTTCCTTCCCTTCAGCATTCTTCATCACGTTCACCTCTCAACTTCTATCATTTGTATGTCTACTTTTAGGTGACCAAGATGAAAAATGTTTACATTCAGTCAGTCTTCTGTGCCTTGTCTGGAAGTTGACTCCAAAAGTCGAAGTCAACAACATATTTCTACTGCTTTGACAGTGTACTTGTCATTCATAGCAAAGCCAAATCATTACTTGTAATGTACATAAATTAATTATATTTCCCTTCTTGCTTATTTTTTTACTTTTGTGTTTTTTATTTAAAAAAATTTTTAAAGATTTTATTTATTTATTTGACAGAGAGAGATCATAAGTAGGCAGAGAGGCAGGCAGAGAGAAGGGGGAAGCAGGCTCCCCACTGAGCAGAGAGCCCGATGCGGGACTCAATCCCAGGACCCTGAGATCATGACCTGAGCCAAAGGCAGAGGCTCAACCCACTGGGCCACCCAGGCACCCTAGTTTTGTGTTTTTTAAAATTAAATTATTAGCAAAGCTGTTTATGATGAGTAAAGGAAGTAATTTCCCCCCTATTGACAGGAAATAGCCAAGGTAGGGGTTTTTTTTTACATGATCTCCTTGATGTGAAAATTCAAAAAAGAGGTGAAAATAATTGAAAGATTTTATTCATATAGTAAAAACAACATAAATCTAAGATATATAGTAAATTATGGGACATCTCTATTTATTTAATTTAACACCATGTTAGTGACCTAATCTAGTTTATAGGCAGCTATTTGTTGTTATACAGATTTTATGCAGTGTTTCAGTGTTTCTTATTCTATGTAGTAATCTTTTTGAATCAAATGTATATTGTCAAATGACTCTATACGCTAGTTTAAATATCTAAAAAATAATCCTATTGAATTCTATCTATGTACCTGCCCCTGAATATTTCTTTATAATGTCCTTAGGTAAGATCAATTTTAGTGAATTTGATATTGCTACTAGTATCTTGAATCCATTATCTATGAATATATTAAGAGTCAGTTGAGTAGAATGGAAAAGTTAAATTCAGAAGTCTTATGAGAGTAGGCCTCTGGCCAAAGGAAATGAATAGTCATAGCATTAATTTAATGGGAACAAGCTGCCATATTGAAAATGGAATATAAATGTTTCTGAAGTTTTGAGTTACATTGTGATTTAAACATATGAATTGGTGTGGCCCTATATGGCATGTGTCAATGTCTGTCAGTGGGAGACCAGAAGGAACGCACCTGTAGTCAATCAAAGTAGCGTTTATTGGCTCATTGCCATCAGGGAGGCAGTAAGCCATGGGGTCAGTGGGATGTCCCCATAAGAAGATGTCATAAAGGACTTACAAAATGTGGGCTTGGGCTGGATTATTTGGGAAAGGGTTTAAGGAAGTGTGGCTTTGCTTTGGTTGGATACTTTCAGGAAGCAGGAATAATTCTATGATCGAGTATCTTAATAATTTTTATCCAGAAGTTAGATGGAACAAAGCAGAGTTAAAGCTGTACTGGTAAAGGAGCAGTAGTCAGTCATATTATCTGGAAAAAGGGCAGGTACTTGGTCGTTTTTCTGATTTTGTGTCATGTAGACGACATTATTGTTTTCATCTACTCAGACGTGATCATGGAGTGGTCTTGTTTTGTCTGTCTTATCACAGAGTGGCCTTATCTGATGTCTGTGTTCTGCAAAGTGTTTTATGGTCAGCAGGAGAACACCATGGCTGAGCCATTAGTACCAGGTGGCCAGCTCCCAGCTATGCTAAGGCCCAGGTGTGAGTACCAGGACAGCTCCCCATGGAAGGGGCTGCTTTTCTCTTTCTCATGATATTAAGAATGTGTATGGTATGGGGGCACCTGGCTGGCTCAGTCAGAAGAGCTTCCAACTCTTGATCTTGGAATCATGAGTTTGACCCCCACACTGGGTGTTGGGATTACCCAAATAAATAAATAAAGTAAAAACTTAAAAAATATATATATATGGTACGAATATATCATGTATTATAAATTAAGCAGCTGACAGTTCAGATAAGAAAATAAGTGAAAATTGAGAGAGGTATATTGAAAATTTTAAGTACCATGGTAAAAATAGAGCAGTTAAAAGGAAATGTTAGAGAGATAGAATTGCATTGTTAAAGGATTCAAATTTTTGTGTGGAATTTTGATTTCTATTTAAATGATTAATTGTATTAGACTATGATAAAAATAATGAGGTGAGGGTTAAAGGAAACTCACGACTGAAAGCCTTCCACTCAGTCCATAAGATGATTAATGTCTGCTTTGTTCTGGGCCAGCTGACACCCCATAGTCACTGAGAATGATACAAATGCAGCCTTAGGTCCTAAATCCCCCACATTCTCCTTCATGAAAAGAAACCAGGGATTCTTGGAGGGCAGCCAGTGCCAAATCTCCAGGCAGAGAAACTCCTGGTACATCTTGTTACTGACAGGAAACAGCAATTCTTTGGGGATCTCATGCATGGCATTGGAGGAGGCATTGGAGAAGATGTTCACACTCAAGGACAGTTACGCTGTGACAAGCTGAATATTGGAATCAATGACTGTCATCAAATGGAACAAGTTAAATCTATAAAGATGTCTTAAATCTAGAATAATATGGGAAAAAGAGATATTAACATGAAGTAGACTTGTTTTTTTATTTCAATAGTTTTTTAACATGAAGTAGATTTAAAATATAATTGCAATGTAGAGGTAAATGATCAGTGTATGTTTATAAACATTTGGAAATATTATCTACTGATTAACCCAAATCATGAGACGTCTACCTTAAAGCTAAATAATTGCAAATTGTTATCCTACAAGGCAGCACTGCCCAACAGAGATAAAATGTGAGCCATATACATAACTTCAAATTTTCTAGAAGCCACATTCAAGAAGTAAAAAGAAACAGGTAAAATTAACTTAAATAATATATTTATTTAATCTAGTATATTCAAAATATTATGATTTACACATGTGATCAATGTAAAATTTTTAATGAGATTTTTTTTTCATGTGAAGACTTTGAAATCTGGTGTGTACTTAATCATCAGAGTTCATCACAATCTGTATTAGCCACATTTCAAGGGTTCAATAGCCATATATGTCCACAGGCTACCATATTGAACAAAACAACCATAGGCCTCAAAAGCGAATTGCTTGGATGAAGAATAACTGGGAAAAAAAACCCCAATGCTTGTTATGATAACAAATTCCTCATAGGTCCAAACTGTGAAGAAAGGCAAGATGTACCTAATAAAGGGATGGGCTTCATAGGAAATCACAAAAACATCTGTTTATAACAATCATCAACACGTATTTAGTACTTTCCCTGTGCCAGATGCCATACCGAGACCTTCACAAAGGCTATCTCATTTATCTTAATCCTCACAACACCTGGTAAGGTGATAATAAGGGCTGACACTGATATAACATTTTTCTAAACATTTTGCATCTATCAATGCATTTGATCTTAGGCAACCCTGTGATGTAGTTTCTGTTAATATTCCATTTTAAAAACATAAGACAAAAAGCCTTGATTAAGAGTCTTATCAAGTAAGTGCAGAACTAGAATCTGTGTAAACCTCTTTGTAAAATATACATTATTTATGATTTTTCTGGTCTTAGAAAGAGAAAAGTCATGATGAATGCAGGTCAAATGGATTGTTTAGACAAATGAATCTGAGATCACTTTATACTGCTAAGTGATACTGGGCCATAAAAGATGTTGTGATTTTGTAGTACTTGTTAAAGTTTTTTTCTCCAGAGGTAAGATAAAAGCAATCTTATCAAGAATCACTAAATTCGGGGCACCTGGGTGGCTCAGTCGGTTAAGCAGGGTCCTGGGATAGAGTCCCACATTGGGCTCCCTGCTCCACGGAGAGCCTGCTTCTCCTTCTGCCTGCCGCTCTGCCTACTTGTGCTCTCTATCTCTCTGTCAAATAAATAAATAAAATCTTAAAAAAAAAAAGAACCACTAAATTCCTCATAGCTCTGAAAAGGCCTTTGAAACAAACAAACCAATGAGAGATAAGCTCTCCTTCTGGTGTAATATCCTTAGGAAAGCGGACCCAGAGTGTTACTGAGCCTGCTTTCTCACCAGTACAAACCCGGGAGGGAGATCTCGTAAAATGCTGTCTTGGGCTTTTCAACTTTTTCTGTACAGGGATCCAGTACCATTATGACATGTCTCAAAAGGGTCCCTAATTTCACATCTGTGGTCAGTTCATGACAAATTTTTTTTAAGGATTTTATTTTTAGGTATAGGTAACCTTTATACCCAATGTGGAACTCCAACTTACAAGGCCTAGATCAAGAGTCACATGCTCTACTGACTGAGCCAGCCAGTCATGACTATTTAGGGAGAACTTTGAATTATAAGAATGTGTACCATTTCTTTCTGTAGAAAAATATCTTTCAAACTATTTGGTTTTATAGAAACAGCCATCGTCAAATTCATATCAAATTGCAAGGGACCCCAAATAGCCAAAACAATCTTTTTTTTTTTTTTAAAGATTTTATTTATTTATTTGACACAGAGAGAAAGATCACAAGTAGGCAGATAGTCAGGCAGAGAGAGAGGAGAGAGGAGGAAGCAGGCTCCCTGCCGAGCAGAGAGCCCGATGCGGGCCTCGATCCCAGGACCCTGGGATCATGACCTGAGCCGAAGGCAGAGGCTTTAACCCACTGAGCCACCCAGGCGCCCTAGCCAAAACAATCTTAAAAAGAAAAATATTGTATATCTCACGGTTCCTAATTTCAAAACTTAATCCAAAACTTCACGAGTCAAGCAGTTTGGTACTGACATAAACACAGACATAAAACCAAAGGAATAGAATAGAGGGCCTGGGAAAAAACCCTCGCATATACAATCAAATTATTTTTTTTAACCTGTGTATTAATTAAAGCATAATGGACACAAATTTTATATTAGTTTCAGCTGTACAACACCATTTATATACATTTCCAATAGTGTACTTACCATCTGTCACCATACAAAGTTGTTACAGTATCATTGACTACAGTCTCTGTGCTGTAACTTCATCCTACTGACTTATTGATTTTATTATTTTTTTAAGATTTTATTTATTTATTTGAGAGAGAGAGTGAGCAGGAGAACACAAGCTGGGGGAGAGGCAGAGGGAGAGAGAGAAGAAGGCTCACCGCTGAGCAGAGAGCCCAATGCGGGGCTCGATCTCAGGACCCCGGGATCATGACCAAGCCAGATGCTTAACCAACTGAGCCTCCCAGGTGCCCCAACTAATTTATTTTATAACTGGAAGCCTATACTTCTTAATCCCCTTCACCTATTTTGCCCATCTCCCCAATCCTCTCCCCTCTGGCAACCACCAGTTTGTTCTCCGTGCTTATGAGTCTGTTTCTGTTTACTTTATTCATGTGTTTTAGTTTTTAGATGCCACATATTCTCAGGTCGTTTCAGTAGAACTAGAAAATAATAGGACGTTGGCTAGGAAATAGACTCATGAACACACATCCACACAAACATAGATATCAAGTGCCTTCCAAAGAGTTGGGCTGGAGCCAGCTCATAGGGACTTGCAAAAGCCCGATGCTGGATAGTCAAGAATTCTGCAAGCAGCTGTTAAACGGATAGTGGTTTGAAATCAGCCATAGTAGGACTATTTATACCATGGAAATCAGTAAATGGTGCATATCGCTGTGGTTTTTTTCTAATCAGAAAGCCACTTTACCAGCACATCCTACATATATATCACATACATATATCTATACTTTTCTCTCTCTCTCTTTTTAAAGATTTTTAATTTATTTATTTGACAGAGAGAGAGAGATCACAAGCAGGCAGAGAGGCAGGCAGAGAGAGAGGGAAGCAGGCTCCCTGCTGAGCATGGAGCCAGATTTGGGCCTTGATCCCAGGACCCTGAGATCATGACCTGAGCTGAAGGCAAAGGCTTAACCCACTGAGCCACCCAGGTGCCCCCCTCTCTCTCTCTTTATAGGTGATAGTTAATTTTAATTCTGTATCTACATACAGACATGAGCACACACACACACACGCATACACCATGGGCTCACATTTCTACCTTTAATTCTTTTTTTTTTAAGATTTTATTTCTTTATTTGAGAGAGAGAGAATGAGCAGTGGGGTGGAGCAGAGGGAGAAGGAGAAGTAGACCCCTGCTGAGCAGGGAGCCCGATGTAGGGCTCTATCCCAGGTCCTGTCCAAAGGCAGATGCTTAAAACTGACTGAGCCACCCAGGCACCGCATTCTATCTTTAATTCTATTTCAACATCAGAGTTTGTTCTAGTCTTTACATTTCCATATTTGTAACTGTCTTCTCCAACAGTGAGAAACTTGGCTCCCATTATTCTTGATATATTCACTTTTTACTCAATCTCCTGACCACAGGAGCCATCTGTGTGGCCCCATTCCCACTGATTCTGACTGCGAGAGCTGCCTCCTTTGTCCCGAGGTCCTACTGGTCTTGTCCTTTCAAGCCACACAGCCCCAACCCTACCAGCCCAGGCCATTCTACCAGAATTGCCTTCTTTTTGACTTTAGCTCCTCACATTTCTTTTTTTGTCTCTCTTCCCATTCAACATGTCTATTTCCCTACTGTTTTTGAGCTCATGATGTTGAGCAGTTAATTTAATTCATTCATGTGGGTTGCCAGATAAAATACAGGAAGCCCAGTTATGTTTGAATCTGGGACATACTTATACAAGAAAAGTATTTGTTGTTTATCTCAATTGGAAATCTAACTAGATGTGCTGTGTTTTAATTTGTTGAGTCTGGCAGTCTTAGAGAACTACAAATCCTAGTCAGTCTCTGGGTCACCTGAAACATGATCTGTAACTCCAGGCTTCCCTGCACACACTGGCCTTCTAGGTCCTGGACCAAGTCCCATCCAACTCCTACCTCTACTTGAAAGGCGCCAGTAAGTCCCTGCCCCCACCCCCAGTCTCACTTCCTGTTCAGCATCCTTTCGCCATCCTTGGTCTGCACGTACTGCTTTGGCTCCCCACCAAACAACTACCAGAGTTATAGGCAGGAGCACACAGTTTGGTATACAACTAGAGGGTTTGGTTTATGAATGAGTACGTGTGTTTTTATTGTGGAATACACATAAAGGAGGTGAGGCTGTATCATCAATCCTCCAGGAAGCTTTACTTAAGTTAGCTAGTAGTTTGTAGTAGTCCAAAGAACCCACTGCATTCTTTTCATCCCTCTACTATGATTTTTACCTCCTTATATTGAAAACTATCTGTTTGGAGTGGGTGGGTAGGGGCGAAAGAAAGAAAGAAAGAAAAGTATCTGTTCGATATGTTTTGTTATGGAATTATCTCCAGAGTAGACATGTTAAGTTAAAAAAAAAAAAAGGCTGGGCGCCTGGGTGGCTCAGTGGGTTAAAGCCTCTGCTTTCGGCTCAGGTCATGATCTCAGCGTCCTGGGATCGAGGCCCGCATCGGGCTCTCTGCTCAGCAGGGAGCCTGCTTCCTCCTCTCCCTGTCTCTCTGCCTGCCGCTCTGCCTACTTGTAATCTCTCTCTCTGTGTCAAATAAATAAATAAAATCTTTAAAAAAATTAAAAATTAAAAATTAAAAAAAAAAAGGCAAGGAGAAGAACCAGTATAAAGAGAGAGCAAAGCTACTGTATACAAAGCTACCATATACATATACCATACTGAAAGTGGGGGACCGAGACAGGGATCACAGGGAGACTTATTTTTTATTTTTACTATTTTTCTGTGCAGATTTTTAAAAATCAAGGGCATATTTTAATTAATTATTTAAAAATATTTAATTTTTAAAAGAAATTATCTGTTTATGTGTGGGTCCCTCACTGCATAGTAAGCTACTACTTGAAGTGAGGGACCACATCTATTTCAATTTCTATGTCAAGAGCCCAGTACTGTATTCAGGTCTGAGTCATCATCTGGACTGTTTGTGTGTATAATAAAAACAGCATTTCTTCCCGCTGATTCATTTCCATTACTATTACTGATAGTATAATATTATCATATTATTTAAGATAAATTAATATTTATTAAATTATTTAATTCACGCATAAGTTAATGAATAATATAATTTCAAGTTCAATTACTATTTGAATTAATTTAAATAAAAGAAGTTTTAAAATAATAAAACCTATGAAAGGATTGGATTTTTAAAAAGAATCAGCTGATTGAGTTATAACTAATATACAGTAAAATACCCACATAAATGTATGGTTCAGTGAACTTTGACAAATGTATATACACATGTAACAATGACCACAATCAAGATATAGAATATTTTTGCCAACCCAGAAGGTTCTGTTTGCCCCTTCTCAATCATTTTCTATTCCCTATCCCTGTCCACTGGCAACTACTTAATAATTATATTGTATTTATTAATGGATTTTAAAATATATTTAATTTCACACTCAAGTAACAGAAGGTCTGTATTATCTTTCTTTTAATGATTTTATTTATTTATTTGATAGAGAGACGGCGAGAGAGGGAATACAAGCAGGGGGAGTGGGAGAGGGAAAAGGAGGCTTCACGTTGAGTAGGGAGCTGGATGCAGGACTCGATCTCAGGACCCTGGGATCATGACCTGAGCCGAAGGCAGACCCTTAACGACTGAGCCACCCAGGTGCCCCTGTGTTTTCTTATTAAACCAAAGAGCAAAGGACTGCCTACAAAAAAGTACATAGTTTGACCATATTCTTGTTTTAATCCATTTTTTTCTGATTTTCTCTTTATTTTTAGAGAATAAATTTGCCATTTGGCATAAGAAAGGATAGTGGAAAAGCTGCCTAATTTTCAAGAACAATGGTACCAGTTGCCAATTATTGAGCATCTATTATGTACCAGGCACCATATTCACACTTCACACAAATCCATCTTCTCATTTGATCCTCACGACAATCCTGAAAGGTGGGTATTTCTTACTTATTACCTTCATTTAATGTGTGGTTCAGAAATACCCATAACCTCATCTAATCATGATTGGCACAAATGTAACACACATGTAGCAATAACCCAAATTTCTAAGCTCTAAGCAACCCACCAAATGCTTAAGTGGCAGTAAATCCAGTCTTTCAACCAGGTCCCCTCCCCAGTTCTCAAAAATAACTAGAACTACCATTGTCACCCTACTGCTAAAGGATTGCTGCCCCCTTCCAGGATGCTGAACTTTTTCATCTGTGGCCCACCATCTATGGTGGGGCCCTCCTCTCTCTGCAGGAGGTCAGTGCAGCTAGCAAAAAGACCTTCAAACGTTCCTGGGATTGTGAGTCCACTATTCCAGAAACGAAAGCCCTCTAGGGGGCAGTGTAGCTTAACACCTTGGCCCAACCCAACAAGATACCTCTGCCCACGTTAAAATTCTGTTAGAAATGAAGCTTGAGGCTCAGAGAAGTTCAGTAACGTGGTCAAGATTGCCCGCGAGCCAGTAGCAAGACTGGGATTCCATCTCTGTCTGACTTCAAAACAGTAATGGCTTTTCACTGTCAGGCTATCTTTCCAGACCATTCATTAGACTGAAGGTTAAAGGACACAGCAGAAAGCACTTAAATAAACATACGGAGCAACTACTCTGTGCCACACCCCAATCCATGAAGGAAACTAAAGAGGAAAGACAGCACTTGAGGGTAGGGGAGAGCCAGGTGTAAATTAAAGCACAAAAGAGACTGAGAAAACAGGTGATTTTGCTGATGATGGACTATGGTTCCATGCATTATAACCCATTCAGTCACTCAGGCATCCAGCGAATGTTCATGCTTGCCATGGCCTCTGTGTTAGGCACTGAAATAGAGTGGGGAACACACATGCCTGCACGTTTATGATCTAATGAGGTGGTGGTAGGGGGTCTTAAACAAATAAACTAATACTTACATGCATAATTACAGATTTTGGTAAGTACTAGGAAGAAAAAAAGAACAGGTTGCTAGAAGACAAGCAAAGGGCCTACTTTAAGAGAAGAACCCTGAAGATTGAGAAGGAGCTGGATAGGTAAAGAACATTCCAGAAAGACAGAATAGCAAATACAAAGCCCTTGAGGTAAGAAAAAGATTAGGAATCTAGGGGCTGATGGAAGGGCCAGTCTACCATGACTGAATAATACTACCTCTTCATACCCTTTAGTCTAAGTGGCAGAGAGTTCCACGAAGAGGTGACAAATTGAGCAAAGACACAAGGTAGGAAAACTGTATAAGGGGGGTGGTGATATGTTTGGGGAGCTAGCAAAGAACTCTGTGCACTTAGGAATAGCAAGTGGTGAGTGGTTGGATTTAAAATCCAAGCTGAAGATTTTTATTCTATTTGAAATGAGAAGGGGCTGAACATTTCAAGCCATGGAGGTGAATTTTGGAAGATGAATTTCAGGGAACAAATGGGGTGACCTAGAAGCAGGGATAACTGCTGAGACACTCTTGCAATAGCTCAAGCAAGAGAAAAGTAGGATTTGTCTAGTGGTGGTGGGACAAGGAAGGAATTAGTCCTTCCATAAATTCAACAAATGTAAAATCCCCCAAAAGGACGAACAAAGAATAGTTCTCTGGCAGGGGTGTGTGTGGGGGGTCTCTGGCAGGAAGGAAGACTGAAATAGCATCTGTGAGGTTTTTGAGTTTGCATCTCCTCTGAGGGTTCTCTGCCTTTGGGATCCTGGCCCTTCATCAAAACACAGCAACAAAGCCTCCCAGGATGGAACACTAGGCTCCTGGGATCCAGGGAGGTGATGAGTCCAAAGGAGAGAGACTGGGAGGGTGTAGTGACAGTCACAGGGGCTAAGCATTCAATGGAGATTCTGGAGTATAGACACTGCTCCCTCACCTTGCAGCTACTCTCCCCCTCCCTGCTCTTCTTAGACATTTAGAGGACATTATGCTGTGTTCTGTATATGTTCCCATTCCCAGGGCATGGATAAGTGGGAATGGGTCGGAGAAAAGACGGATGGAAGAAAGTTTCCTGAGGACAAATGGATAGGATTTGGAATCTAACCTCATTAGATCTTGAGAAAAGGAAAGAGAGAGAATAGAAAATAATTATGGGGGTGCCTAGGTGGCTCAGTCGGTTGAGCCTCTGCCCTCATCGGGCTCCCTGCTCTTGGGGGGAGATCTGTTTCTCCCTCTGTCCCTCCCCCTGCTCAAGCTTGAGTGCTCTCCTTCTCTCTCTCTCTCTCTCTCTCTCTCTCTCTCTCTCTGGAATAAATAAAATCTTAAAGAAATAAAATAAACAAATACAAAATAAAAAACAAAGGAAAATAATTATGAAGAAGCCTCGGTATGGGATGGGGTGATTTAAGATCTTTTTAGCTCCCTTAACACCCATCCTACTCGCCCTAAGCGACCTTCTGATGCTAATTTTGTTTCCCAAGTGGACTTTTCTATAGGGATGCCATTATATTTCTTAGGATGAATTAGTAAATTGGGCTCTTGTGACTTAATCACCGCCTAGGTGAAATGGTAGAGTCAAGTTCTTGAACTTGCAAATCGGAAATTCTAGCCTAATCAGTAACTTTAATGATCCACAATATAGGTCTGTGCTCTGATCATTTTGTGTCTCACACAACAGTTATGTAAATAGACTGTTTCTATAGTCACTATGTGTGGGAGTCCAGCATAAGGGAAGCTAAAGTTATTCTCTGAGACTCAACCTCATAGAAACAATAGTAATCATATTTATTTAGCACTTATTATGTGTCCAGTCCATTTTTGTCACTTTAACGATCTCTCTCTCTCTTTTTATTTTATTTTATTTTTATCATTTAAGAGGTGGAGAGGGGCACAGGGTGAGGGAGAATCTTCAGAAGGCTCCACACCAAATGCGGAGCTCAACACAGGGTTCAGAGATCACAACCTGAGATCATGACCTGAGCCGAAATCAAGAGTCAGATGCTTAACCAACTAAGCCACCCAGGCACCCCTAACGATATGTCTTTAGATACATGCTAATATTATGTCCATCCTAAGAGGAAGAACCTGAGGCTCAAAGAAATTAAATGATCTAAAGTCACACAACCAATAACACAGTGGAGCTGAGATTCAAACCCGACAAACTTGACTCCAGAATTCTCTGCTTTTCATGGATTTTGAAAAGAAGTTACCACAACCCTGGTAGATAGCCACAAGGTTTTTTGAATCTGAAAAGATGAATCTGCAAAATGAAACTACCCTAAATCCTCATTTGTAAATGTATTACTGGTGGTGTATTGAGAAATACCCAGCTTCATCAAGGAGAACTGGGAGTCTCTGTAGAACTAGAATATGACTCAAGAAAGTTGCAAATAAGTTAACTGTATTGTAGCTTCTGGGGAAAAAAAAACAATACGAAATCCAGGGACATCCTTTATTCATGGCACTTTTTTTTTTAAGTAGGCTTCACAACCAATGCGGGGCTTGAACTCATGACCCTGAGATCAGGAGTCACATGCTTTACTGGCTGAGCCAGCCAGGTGCCCCTGTTCAATGACCTATTTCTGCCTCAAGGACAGTACCTGAAACGTAGCCGACCAGCCATGAATATTTGTTAAACAAATGAAGAATGCCACTCAACACCACCCTTCAGTCTTCGTGCACACATTTGGTAACTATTCTTTCCTATCTCACTCTGAAACAGCTCTAACTCTAAAGTTTCTTCTCTCCTTCAATGTTCAACATTGCTTCTCCCCACCTCCTTACTGTCAGCTCAACATTTTATCTCATACTTCATGGAGGAAGAAGCACTCAGGCAGCGACTCCAAGAGTCTCCCACTGGCACATGGACACACCTCCCTGCACCCATACCCGTATTTGCTAGTGTCCCTCCAGTTAACATAAAAACATGTCTCTCAAGTGCTCAACATCACTCGGCATCAGAGAAATACAAATTAAAACCACAGCGAGATACCACCTTACACCAGTCAGAATGGCTAAAATCAACAAGTCAGGAAATGACAGATGTTGGCGAGGTTGCGGAGAAAGGGGAACCCTCCTACACTGTTGGTGGGAATGCAAACTGGTGCAGCCACTCTGGAAAACAGTATGGAGATTCCTCAAAAAGTTGAAAATGGAGCTACCCTACGACCCAGCAATCGCACTACTGGGTATTTATCCTAAAGACACAAAGGTAGTGTTCCTCAGGGGCACGTGCACCCGAATGTTTATAGCAGCAATGTCCACAATAGCCAAACTATGGAAAGAACCTAGATGTCCATCAACAGATGAATGGATAAAGAAGATGTGGTATATATATACAATGGAATATTATGCAGCTATCAAAAGAAACGAAATCTTGCCATTCGCAACAACATGGATGGAACTGGAGGGTATTATGCTGAGCGAAATAAGTCAATCAGAGAAAGACAATTATCATATGATCTCTCTGATATGAGGAACTTGAGGGGCAGGGTGGGGGGTTGTGGGGGGTAGGGAGGGAAAAATAATGAAACAAGATGGGATGGGGAAGGAGACAAACCATAAGAGACTTCTAATCTCATAAAACAAACTGAGGGTTACTGGGGGGTGGGAGGGTAGGGATAGGGTGGATGGGTTATGGACATTGGGGAGGGTTTGTGCTTTGGTGAATGCTGTGAAAGATGTAAGCCTGATGATTCACAGACCTGTACCCCTTGGGCAAATAATAAAAATAAAATTAAAAAAAAACCCAAAAAAAAGTGTCTCTCATTTCTACCCTAGACCAAACCTTTTCCTATATTCTGGATGCCATCTCCTCTCACCTTCTCAAGGACTTTTCTCTTACAGTTTGACCTTTTTTTTTAAATTTTATTAGTTTATTTGAAAAAGAGAGAGGGAGAGAGAGCGCATGAGTAGGGGGAGGGACATGAGGGAGGGAGAGCATGAGAGGGTGAGGGAGAGGCAGACTCCCTGTTGAGCAGGGAGCCCCATGTAGCGCTCAACCTCAGGACCCTGGGATCATGACCTGAGCTGAGGGCAGATGCTTAACCAACTGAGCCACCCAGGTGCCCCTGTTCTCTTTTCAACATCACAATTTTTCCTGTTTTCTTGTATCAATTCCATGTGTATACAACCATAATGTGTTGAAGTAAAGTAAGAATTTCCTTATCTTTAAGAATTCCTTCCAAAATCTCACATCCCATTATAGCACGGCACCATTTTTATGTTCTTTTTTCACAGAAAAAAATCTTCTCAAAAGTTAAAACTCTGGGCGCCTGGGTGGCTCAGTGGGTTAAAGCCTCTGCCTTCAGCTCAGGTCATGAATTCATGGTCCTGGAATTGAGGCCCACATCAGGCTCCCTGCCTCCTCCCCTCTCTTTGCCTGCCTCTCAGCCTACTTGTGATCTCTCTCTCTCTGTCAAATAAATAAATAAAATCTTTAAAAAAAAAAAGTTAAAACTTCCTCCCCCACCCCATCCTACCTTTTTCTTCAACCCTCTCCAATCAGGTTTCTGTACCAGAGATGCACAGAAACTTCTCTAGTCAAGGCTATTAACATTACCTATGATGTCATATCAAGTGGTCACTTTTATGTCCTTGTCTTACTCAAACTCTAGGTAGCAGTCTACACACCTGACTATTTTCTTCCTGCCACTTTTTTCTTTTGTCTTCAGGAATATTCCACCCTTTCAGTTTGCCCTCCACCTCTTTGGTAGCTCCTTCTCAACATTTTTGCCAGCTAGATCCTACTCTTCTGTATCAGTGTTGGGGTGATCCTGGACCCTCTTCCTTTTTATGTTTGAGGTCACAGATTATTGGTTCATCATCCAAACTGAACACATAGGTGGACATTATATGGCCTGTAGCTTTAAAAATGGGTAATTGTGTTTAAAAACCTGGATTTCCAATTTCTCTGGAAGAATTTGAAGATCTAACAAAATGGGATCTTCATTCTCCCACAGCAATAATTTGCTGGAGCTGAGTACCTGCTGCCTGGGTCACTTCTTAATCAGTTCACTATTTCACTTGATCTTGGCCAAAAGGCCGAGAAGCGATCAGTTCACTATTTCAAACATCTGATATGCAGCCTGCTTCATTCATTTAGGTTATTTGCCAAAAGTATATAAGAATATGAGTTTGTTGGGGGTGCCTGGGTGGCTCAGTCAGTTAAGCAGCTGCCTTAAGCTCAGGGAATGATTCCAGGGTCCTGGGATTGAGTCCCCGAATCAGGTTCTTTGCTCAGCGGGGAGCCTGCTTCTCCCTCTGCTTCCTGCTTCCCTGGCTTGTGTTCTCTCTCTCTCTCTCTGACTAATAAATAAATAAATAAATAAAATCTTAAAGAAAAAAAGAATATGAGTTTGTGACCCTTGATTCACACTTTCCCTAGGAGAGCTCCTCCAATCCCATCCTACAAGTTTTTAACGTTTTTTCTTTCATTTAACAAACAGCTGCCCACAATATGACAGGACGTATTGTACCAGACACCCTAGGGTTACAGTATTGATCAAGCAAGTCACCCTACTTTCAAAGACCTTACCTTCTGTTATATGTCAGTTACAGTTCAATTGAAAAAGAAACGTACCTTCTGGCAAGAGGAGACACACAAAATAATGATAATATAAAGCCAATTAATATAAAAAAAGTAAAGAAGAGCAAGGGCATAGAGAAAGCTATTTCAGATAGGATCATGAAGAAATGCCTCTCTGAGGTGATACTTGAACCTGAATAAAATGAGAGAAGTATACCAGAGAAAGGAAACAGTAGGTCCAAAAGGCATGGGCCTGGTTTGTCTTGTTCAAGCATGGTAAGGCCAGTGTGCCTGGAGCCACAATGGAGCAAGTAAGAAGAGGTGCTGGGGAGGGCGCCTGGGTGGCTCAGTGGGTTAAAGCCACTGCCTTCGGCTCAGGTCATGATCCCAGGGTCCTGGGATCGAGGCCCGCGTCGGGCTCTCTGCTCAGCAGGGAGCCTGCTTCCTCCTCTCTCCTCTCTCTCTGCCTGCCTCTCTGCCTACTTGTAATCTCTCTCTCTGTGTCAAATGAATAAATACAATCTTTAAAAAAAAAAAGAAGTGCTGGGGGAGTGAATTTGGCAAGATAGCGGGGGCCAATAAGGTAGGACTTTGTGGACTCTGGTAAGGATGATGGGAAGCCCCTGGAATATTTTGAGCACAGGGGCGCAATCTATATTATGTCTTAAAAGTATTAATGTGGCTATCGTCTGGAGAATTGACTGCAGAAGGACAAGAATAGAAATAGTCTACCAGAAGGATCATCACCCATGTCTAGATGGGCGGGGTATTAGTGAAGAGGTCTGTGGGTAGAGCCGAGAAGGCAAGAATGGATTCGATTTGAGAATTCATTTTCAGTCGAGGGTGGGGATTAGATATGGAGTCTGTGAGAAAGACTGCAGATAAGCATGACTCCAGAGTCTTTGGCTTAAGCCGCGGAATGAGTACACAGTCATTTACTGGAAAAGGAAAAGTTTTGGGCATGTTTTGTGTGAGATGCCTGCTAGATAGGTAGAGGGGACAGGGGGCAGAGTCCGGATGTCAGGACAGTTGTGATAGTTAGCAGGTTTACTTATATTATTTGTAAGGTCAGGAACAAGAGCACAAATGGTGATCCATACACCATATGTCTAGCTATTTAGAAGTTGTAACTAGAGGCACCTGGGTGGCTCAGTGGGTTAAGGGTCTGCCTTTGGCTCAGGTCATGATCCCAGAGTTCTGGGACTGAACCCTGCGCTGGGCTCTCTGTTCAGCAGGGAACCTGCTTCTCCCTCTCCCTCTGCCTGCCGCTCTCCCTGCTTGTGCTTGCTCTCTCTCTCTTCCTCTGTTAAATAAGAAATCTTTTAAAAATAAAATAATACATTAAATATAAACTGCCAAAAATGGTTTTTTGTGTTTTAAATGTTATTTTTGTCTTAAAACATTCAAATTATCTATTAAAATGCAAAATAAAATACAAAAATAACAGAATTTTAAAGATTTAATTATGTGTCATCTTTACACCCAATGTAGGGCTTGAATTCACACAACCTGAGATCAAGAGTTGGATGCTCTACACACTGAGCCAGCCAGACACCCCCAAAATATCAGAATTTTAAATCAAAATTATATAAACAATGCTGGAAATAGAAAATTAACCTTTAAAAGCCAAATTGCCTTATTAAATATTTTTATACAAATAAAGTTATTCTCAATACATTACTAATTCATCGTTTATCTATTGACAATGTAAAGAATCAGTCTCTTCCCCCATGTTACAAGTAGACAAATAAACATATGAATAAAAATTTAAGGGTCAAAAGAATTGTTTAGGATTGCAAAATTTTCTTCAGCCACTGTTGGAAATTGTGCTAATTCATCAATTGTTTCCAAACCATGAATTTGAACATGAAAAGAGGCAATTTTTAAAAAGGAACATTCACTGCTACCGGGAAATAATACTTGGTTATGCAAGAATAAGTTGCATTTGTGCTATCTAAGAGGAAGACTATGACAAGTTAATTTGTGTTTTCTCTTACCTAAGTACTTTTGCTGTTCAAATTCTCTTGGCACTGCAAATCGGTGCCTGTTTCTCTTAAGCGGTTCCACCCAAAACTGTAAAGGCATTAGGATGCAGTTGCCTTTAATTTTTTTTTTTAAGATTGTATTTATGTATTTGAGAGAGAGGGAGAGTGAATGGGGGGGGGTGGGCGAGGGAGGGGGGAAAAGGCAGAGGAAGAGGGAGATGCACACTCCCTGCTGAGCAGGGAGCCCAACCCCAGGACCCTGGGATAATGACCTGAACCGAAGGCAAAAGTTTAACTGAATGAGCCACCCAAGCACCCCTCAGTTTTTTTTTTATATTGTGATAAAATATGTGTACTGTAAAATTTACCATTTAACCATTTTTTAAGAGATTTATTTATGTATTTGAGGGGAGGAGGGGCAGGGGGAGAGAGAAACCCAAGCAGACTCCATGCTGAGCCCTAAGCCGGACATAGGGCTTGATATCCCGATCCTGGGAACCAGGACCTGAGTGGAAACCAAGAGTCAGACACTTAACTGACTGCACTGCCCAGGCACCCACCATTTAACCATTTTTAAGTATATGGTTCGGTGGCATTAAGTATATTCAGATTGTTGTGCCACCATCACCACCATTCATCTCCAGAACTTTATCTTCCTAAATAGATAATCAGTATGGGATGCCTGGGTGGCTCAGTCGGTTAAGAGTCTGCCCTCGGCTCAGGTCATGGTCCCAGGGTGCTGGGATCGAGCTCTGTGATGGGCTCCCTGCTCAGCAAAGATCCTGCTTCTCTCTCTCCTCCCTGCTTGTGCTCTCTCTCACTATCTCTGTCTCTCTCTCAAATAAATAAATAAAATCATCAAAAAAATTGATACTTAGTACTTATTAAATACTAACTCCCTTGTCTCCCTTTCCCCAGCCCCTTGCTACCACTGTTCTACTTTTCGTCTCTGATTTTAAATTCTTAGGGTACCTCACATAGGTAGTATCACAGAATATTTGTCTCTGTGATTTATATATTTCACTTAGTATAATGTCTTTGAGGTTCATCGACTCTGTAGCATATGTCAGAATTTCCTTCCTTTTCAAGACTGAGTAATATTCCATTGTATACATATGCCACATTTTGTTTATCCATTCATCTTTCAATGAATGGTTGGGTTGTTTCCACATTTTGGTGATTATGAGTAATATTGTTTTGAACATAAGTAAACAAATATCTGCTCAAGTCCTTGCCTTCGATTCTTTTGGTGTCTTTCAGTGGAGGACATAGAGCAAAAGATATGGGAAAATATTCCTTAGTTTGAATAGTGGTAGTAATAAAAGCAAATATTTAGGGTTGTACTTTGTGGTGAGTGCTGGATCTTGAAAGATAGAGAAGTTGTGTTCTTTAAGATAGTTATAGAATGTATGTGTGTGTATGTGTATGTGTACAGAGAGAGAGAGAGAAAGAGAGAAAAAGAGATTTTTGCCAGGGCAGGGAGCCTTTGGGTCATATTAATGGGTATAAGTATGTAAATTGTATTAGAACTGGGTGTGTATAGCAATGAATGTAGATAGAAAAGAGCTTGGGTGCCTGTGTGATTCAGTCAGTTAAGTGTTCAACTCTTGATTTCCGCTAAGGTCATGATCTCATGGTCGTGGAATCAAGCCCCGTGTGGCGCTCTGCACTCAGAGTGGAGTCTGCTTGTCCCTGTCCCTCTGCTCCTCCCCCTGGTTGCACTCTCTCTCTCTCGCTCAAATACATAAATAAAACCTTAAAAAAAAGTTTGAAGGGCTGTGCTTGGAACATTTAGAAATCAGAAATAGAAGGAAGGGCAAGAAAAGAAACCAAGAAAAAACACCAGGAGAGTATGGAGGCTTGGAAGCCAGTGAAATCCAATATTTGGGGAATCTAGTCTCTATGCCAAGAGACTAGATAAAGGGCTGATAATTTGCCATTTGATTCAACACAAGTGGAAATTACTGGTAACATTAAAAAAGGCAGTTTCAGGGATGCCTGGGTGGGTCAATTCTTAAGTGTCTGCCTTCGGCTCAGGTTATGATCTCAGGGTCCCAGGATCGAGTCCTTCATCAGACTCCTTGCTCAGTGGGGAGTCTGCTCCTCCCTCTGTCTGCTGCCCTCCCTGCTTGTGCTCTCTCTTTCTGACAAATAAATAAATAAAATCTTAAAAAAATAAAATAAAAATTTAAAAAAAAGCAGTTTCAGTTTGGAGTGGGGATGAAAGCCTGGCTGAAAAGTGTTCAAGAGAGAATGAGAAGAAAGTACAAACAGAAGGCTTGGCCAGCTCTTTATAGGAGTTTTTCTATAAAAGAGAGTACATAAATGGGATGGAAACTTAGAGGAGGATGTGGTGGAGTCAAAGAAGGTTTGTGGTTTTCTCTGTTGTTGTTGTCTTATAGCAGGAACATAACTGATGGCTCTGCATCTCCAGCTCTGCCCTCCCTGAAGTTCCAAAGACATATATCCAAGTGCACTCATTTGGATGTCTCATAGGAAAATTAAAATTAACCTGTACCTGTCCCAAGCAGCACTCTTGGTTCTCTCTCCCCTTTTCCCCGTGTTCTTTCCTAATACTTCATTTTTCTCAGTAAGTGTCATTGCCAACCATTCAACCCAAAAGCCATGCAACCATTTCAGATTCTTCTCTTTCCCTTACTCCTCATAACCAATGCATTGCCTGTTGGTTCTGCTTCCAAAATATTTCCTTAATCTGTTTACCTTCACTATTGGGACTGCTATAATAGCTTCATTCTTGCCTCCCACCACCTATTCTGCATATGGTGGCAGCAAGGGTGTAAATCAGATGTTATCATATAACCACTCAACACTTTCCAGTGGTTACGTGTCACACTTTATAAGGTTTATTTATCTATTTGAGAGAGAGAGAGAGAGAGAGCAAGACATAGCATGAGTGGGAGGGGGGACAGAGGGAGAGGGAATCTCCAGCAGACTCCCTGCTGAGCGCAGAGGAGCGGACAACATGGGGATAGATCTCACAACTCTGAGATCGTGACCTGACCCAAATTCAAGAGTCAGATGCTTAACTGACTGATCCACCCAGGCGCCCTTGCCCTTCACACTTTTAAATCCCCACTGCTTGCCTTGAGCTATAAAATCCTATATTATCTGGCACTGTTCTTCTTCTCCAACCTCATCTCCACCAACTTCCCTGTCTTGAGCCACAGTATGCATACACCGAACTTCTCTCCATTCCACCCAATCCTGCCTTTTTTTAAACCTAATTATTTATATTCTAAAGATACCAAAAAAGCACAAAGAATATTATAGAAAACCATGTTCCCACTACCTAGACCTAACACATTTAGTCACATTTGTACATTAGAATATGTTATTCTCTGAATCTCTTATTACCTGAGAAAGTGCTCAGCACGCAATAGGTGCTAATCAATCAATGTTGAGGTATGCAGTTTACTATGCTAATATAGGAAGCTTTCATTCATTCATTTACTGGCTATGTATTTCCATGTGTGAATATACCATAATTTGTTTATCCATCTCTCTACTGTTGAACATTTAAGCTGTTTCTGATACTTTATCATTATAATAGTGTTGCAATGAACATCAGCAACATAGTGGTTAAAAGGTCAGATTCTGGGGGCACCTGGGTGGCTCAGTCGGTTAAGCAATGGACTCTTGATTTTGGCTTAGGTCATCATCTAATGGTCGTGAGATCAAGCTCATTGGGCTCCGTGCCTGCGAGATTCTCTCTCTTGCCTGCCTCGTCTTAAAAAAAAAAAAAAAAGAGGTCAGATTTTGGAGCAGACTATTTGGGATTGAATTCTGGACACCGTAATTTACTAGCTCTGTCACTTTGGTCACGTTACTTAAATTCTCTGTGTCTATTTCCTGAATTATAAAATGAAAGTAATAATAGTAACTTTTCATGGCATCGTTAGTAGGATTAAATGAGTTGAAATATGTTAAGAAACGTTAAAAAGAGAATGACACATACTAAATCTCAATGAGCATCAACTCTTACTATCATTACGAGTTGCTCAGTCACGGGACATGTGTATGTTCAATTTTATTAAATATTATACATTCTTCTAAGTGATGTACCAATAAATGCCTCCACTAGCAATATATAAATTCAATATTCCTAAATCCTAAAACATGGTACTAATTTAAATTTTCTGCCAATCTAGTGGGTATCAAATTATATCTGTATATTTTAAGTTTATTTATTTAATCTCTACACCCAACATGGGGCCGGAACTCACAATCCTGAGATCAAGCATTGCATGCTGTTCTGACTGAGCCAGCCAGGTGCCCCATATATTGTTTTAATTCGTACTTTGATAGTTACAGTGAAGTTAAACATCCTTTCATGGGTTTATCGGCCATTTATATTTCTTTTTTGGTGAACTAGCTCTGTATACCCTTTATTTACTTTTCTACTGGATTGTATGCTTTTTTTCCTCTTGATTTGGGGAACTTTTTGGATATTAATCTTTTGATGGTTTTGTATATTTGAATACCATCTAATTTTGGTTTGTCTCTGTGCTGCATCTTTTTAAACTTATGTTGTTACAGAATTAACAAATTTTAATGCGGTCAAATCTAACAATATTTTCCCACATGGTTTGTGCTTTTTGGACCCCATTTAAGAAATTCTTCCTTATTCTGATATCATACAGATATATTTTCTGAAAAATATTTCGAGGTCTTTAATCCATCTGAGATGTATTTTGGATATGGTTTGAAGTAAAAATCTAATTTTCTTTTTTTTTTCCTTTTGTAAAGAATTTCCTCAGCACCATTTCTTGAAGAGTTATCCTTTCCCTACTGACTTGTAATGCCCACTGTTAAAAACTACCTTCCCACGGAGCTAGTCTTCATTTCAGCTTCATAACCTTCGCTTATGTTCCTTCTACCGGTGATGCTTTTCTCTCGTTCCTTAGATCGCAGCGCAGGTGTCACCCCTCTTATATCTAGGTTATGTCTACATGTATGTCAGGCTCGGTGACTCCGTGACTCCAAAGAGTCTGGAAAGGCTGAGGCAGGTAGGAGCGAGGCCAGCTGCCTCCAGGCTGTTGCCAGGGCGGCAGTTGGGAAGGCCGCCGAGAGGAGGAGCACCCCAAGACCCAGTGACGGAATCCGGCCGGCGCCCGCGTCGCCAAGGAGTGCGTCACCACGTGCGGTCGGCCGGGGGTGGGGCCAGGGCTGAATCACGTGGCTTGGTTGCCTACGCGCTGCTGGGCCGTGGGAAGATGGCGGACGGAAAGGGAGACGCCGCCGTCGCCGCCGGGGCCGGGGCTGAGGCTCCGGCGGGAACGGGAGCAGGAGACGGAACCGAGACTGAGTCCATGGCTCGGGGTCATCGCCCTGCATCTCCGGCTCCTGGAGCCCCGGGACTGCGACCGTGTCTGTGGCAGCTGGAGACAGAGCTGAGGGAGCAGGAGGTGTCGGAGGTCTCATCTTTGAACTACTGCCGGAGCTTCTGCCAGGTGAGGGGCTGGCTGACTGGCTGGCTGAGGGCGGCGGGGTGGGGAGGCCAGGGGAAGAGGCCCCTGATCCGTTGCCGCAGCCGGGGCCGGACTGAAAGGCGCCACCTTCGTGTCTCGCCGCGCCCCCGGGCCGGGAAGGCCCAGCTTGGGAAGCTCGACCGCTGGCCCCCCTTCACCACTGCCCGACTTTGGCCACCGCCAGGGCGGGTTGTGCTGGGCCAGACTGAGAGCCCGGAGGGCGCCGGCGGCTCCCTGGAAGGGCCGTGCCCTGTCGCCGCTGCCTGTCCCCCTGCCGGGTGGTTGGAGCGCCATTGCCTCCTGAGAGATTGATTGCTCGTTCCTGCTGGGAGATCCTTTTTTGAGTGCTTATCTCCAAACTGAAAAACCTGGGTTTTCCTGAATAATCCGGAGATATGTGTTGGGGCCAGAGACTTCTCTTTGGAGTCAACGTCATCTGCCCCCCCTAAAAGGTCTGACAGTTGGTTTTGAAAGGCGTCTAGGGCTTTCTCATTAGGGATTGTGGAGCCCATTGGTTGTTTGGTTTTTTCTTTTTTCTTATTTTATTTTAATTTTTTGAGGCGGGGAGGGGGGAGACTGTTAAGCTGTTCTTTTTGCCTCTTCTGTATTTCTTTGAGGATTGCGCTACCAGGAATGAGGCTATTGAGCTTTGTAGTGGCTATTACGATCTTTGAGTAGAAGAGGATTGAGAAAGATGTAGTGTGTGGTCTCGTTTGGCAGTGGTATGACCATTTCTGTGCTATAGTGGGTCCTAATCTGTGGTTACATATTTATTGGTATGTTTAGTTTGGTCTGCATGGCTATTTCGAGATTTTCCTCTATAAATTGAAAGATATGCCATTATTCTACTTCTGCTGTTCTACCAGGTTTCGGGGCCAACCCTCTGATCTTCACCTGGTGTATCTTAGAGAATGCAAAATAATAGTAGTATGTTGGTACTTGGACACTTGATGAGTAGTTGAGTGTGCTGAATAAATTGCAGTGTTCCAAAGTTGTAATTTTAGAGGACAATTTGCTCTGTTGGTCCAGTGGAAAATAAAAAGTAGACTTGGTTGATTGCTTTTCTACCTCCCCTCTGCTGAGCCAGAGACTCCTCATCCCTTCAAATGGAGTTTTGTCCTTGCTAATACATTGTATCATTACAGTTTTTATGTCTGTACTGTGCAGCATTTCCCTGCACTAGGAAGCGTTGAGGTGTAATTGTTCTTTGCTTCTTCCCTATTAATGAACATTCCTACTTACTACACACGTTTATTTTACAAACTTTTACTGACTGCATTGGATGGTGTCAGGCACTTTACCAAGTGCTGAGGAAATGAGTAAGACAGCACTTAACCCTTGATGAGCTTACGGTTGGGAGGAGGTGGTAGAAATGAGAGTATTTCCAAGAACAGTTTTGGTAATGATGGAAAAGGAGGTGTTGTAGAGACAGTGGAGAGGGGAGAGCCATCATGGGACATCCTAATGGGAACGACAGTTAACTAGTAAAAATAAATGAAAAGTTTAACTGTGATTTGTGGATATGAACTTAGAAGTAACTGGGAGAGGCCACTTTAAATAGGGTGGTCCAGGAAGCCCCTCTAGCTGAAAGGATAAAAACGCGTCATGGGAATGTTGGGGGAGGGGAGGGGAGCGGAGTATTTCAGTGCCAAAAGGTAGAGATGAGAAGGAAAATTGAAGCTTTGGGAGAATGGGGAGCTAATTGGACAAGAAGGAGGAGTGAGGAGGAGGACAGGAGAAGACATGTGGGTTTGGGGGAAGCCTTCTAAGCTTGTGTTGTCATCATAGATAACAAGAATGTATGTAACTAGTCAAATTGAAGCTCGTCAGAGGATATCATATATATATATTCTTTCTTTCTTTTTCTTTATGTTTTTCATGCCTAGTGCTTGCAGCTCTCCTCTCATTTTAACTGAATGTTTTAATGTCTTGAGTATTGGTGACACCTAGAAATGTAAGGGCACAGAAGAACTTCAGAAGAAGAGAGAGTAGTTTTGTAATCTGTCTTTTCTATGAGTTTTCCTTTTGCCTAAAATTCCCCCCCCCCAAATTTTTTGGACTAATAAATGAAATAAAGATGTTCCTGTGATTACTGATATGTTATGATAGCAAGCACATTGGATTGAGAGCTAGTTGAGTCCTAATTGTGACTCTACCGCTTACTAGCTAATAACCTTGGGCAAACTGTGCCTGTGGAATTTATTTTGTTTTTTGGCTTTTAGCTCCTTATAGTGCTTTATACAAACAGTAGAATAGAAAGTTTATATACAACTCTTCACAATACATGTTACAATATTTTTGTCACTTTTTTGTTTAATAGCCCAGATAAAATCAATTCAGGGTGTCCTTGTTCCTAATTTTATGATGAAGGAGAAACAGTGTCACCATTCAAATTTGGTTGAATAGCTCCTGGTTTCACATTTGAAAGGCAGAATAAGATTTATTCATCCCCTCACTGTGGTGTGCCTGACATTGCAGTTAAGTGCTGGCAACACAACATGCCCTCTAGGACCACTTAACATGTAAAGATAGGTAGCCTGACTTGTGTTCTCTGGGATACTTTGCCACAAAAGTATCTTCATCAGGTGTTTAGTTGTTTTTTTTTTTCTTTTTAAAGGTTTTATTTATTTATTTGAGAGAGAGGTGTGAGCACAAGCAGGTAGAAGGGCAGAGGCAGAGGGAGAAACAGACTCCCCTCTGAACAGGGAGCCGGACTAAGGGCTTGATCCCAGAACCCCAGGATCATGACCTGAGCCAAAGGCAGATACTTAACCAACTGAGCCACCCAGGTGCCCCATCTTATATTTAGTTTAGAAGTGTTCCAGAGACTTAGGTTATACCAAGTAGATTTCTTCTGCAACAGGCTGGGACCATATTCTTTCCAGCTCTTGCAGTATGGCTCTATCTTTGGAATTGCACCAAATCAAGAAATAAACCAACATATGAAAGGATAGAGAACTTGTCTCATTCTGGGCATGTTTTCAATTTTCAGAAGTTTGTGAAGATGATAAAAAAGAAACCAGAAGTAATAGTTACTAAGAAAATGATACTTAGATCAACTTGTATTCAGTGGACGTTTGTATTCAATGACTATGGGATGTGGCTTTTCCCTCCTTTCCCTTAATTCCTTTTCTGAACACATTGTCTTCCAAATGTTGTGGATAAGATTAACTCCAGAAAATAGTCTTTCTTTGTTTTGTTGAAAAATTGATGATATCCTCTCAAGTTTTTGCTATTTTTTGGGCATCATGATTCCTTAAGTTTTACAACTGGTAGTTTTCTTTGTAATACATATTTTGAAGGCTTTTTAAGTAACCTTAACAAACTTGAAATTATTGGATGAATGATTATACTATGAGAATACCAAAGTAGTTTTATGAGTAAACCTTGTTTATATGAAACACTTTTAGGTTCTAGACTAATAGTGACTTTATAGATTTTTAAATGTTAAAATAAGTAATTAAGGCATATATTTAAGTTTCTCCTAGGTTAGCGATTGAGTACAAAGGGTCTAAGTGAGATAGGTATACTGGCTTCACCATTTAAACTAGAGATGTGACCTTGGTATGTTATTTTCTTTAACACTTAGTTTTCTCATTGACAGAATAATAATAGGACTTACTGTTATCCATGTAAATGTATTGTTGTATGGACTAAATAAATACTCTGTAAACTACAATGTTCCTGGAATTGTCTGAGTTTTCCAGATTTCTTAGCCTTAGAATAAAAAGTCTTCACCACCTTACCCCCCAGTTAACTTACCAGCTCTTAACCTAGCCAATCCCATCACCATAATCCTACTCTTATTTAGGGGTACTGTACTTGGAGTTCTTAGACCAAAATGTCATCTCAGTTACTCCTATTATTAAAATTTTGCCTGTGAATTTCCAAGTGCACTATTTTGGGAAAGGTGATCTTAATTTTCATTTGATTCTTCAAGATCCAAGGCATATCTTAGGCTTTCAGTCAATATTTACCAACTGCTTGATCTCTGAAACGATAGAATTACTACTTTTACACGCTTTCAGGTCATTAAGCATTCTTCTTCCCCTTCCACTGTGCTGTTCTGTCCTTTTCTCTCATTTTCTGTATAGCAAATTTTCCTTGTTTAGGGCCCAGTGCAAATACCACCTCCCCTGTGACGCTTTCTCTGATTTCACTAGGTAGATTTCCTCTTAGATGTTTGTGTTTTTTGACACTTTGTACATACCTGTGCTTTTAACTTGCTTTTCTTGCTGTCATCGTCTTAGTTCGGGCTTCATACTGTCCTATTAGAGCAATCTTTTCATTAATCTCTCTTGCTTTCTTATTGGCTTCATCTACAGTCCATTTTGGTGTTCTTTCTAAATTGTAAATATAATGTCATTAGGCACTTTATTCCCTAAAATTCTTAAATGGTTTCTTACACCAAAGACAAGATAAAAGTCTGACTTTCTAGCCTAACCTGGGAGACATAGCCTTTTAGAATCTGGCCACTGCCTCCCCCTTTCCCAGCTCCCACCTTCCTTTTGGGGGTGGGGGGAGTCTACCTTCACTACAGTATCCCTTTCTCAGTCAGCCTGATTAACCTCAAGGTCCTCCCTTCCCCATCTGCCTATTTATCCCTTAAGACCAGGTTCAGATATTAAGTCTTTCAGAAGTGTTTTCTGATTTCAGCAGACAGAATGATTATATTTCACTTAATATACTCCAGTAGCATCTTTTACGTAAGTGTGGTACCTTAATAGTTGTTTCTTTCTTTGTCTTTTGTATTGACTAGTAAACCAACCTGAGCAGGGGTCTTGTTTAGTCTTTTTTTGTATACTTGGTACCTAGCAATTAATATAGTGCCTGGCACACAAAACTAATTTGTTGAATGAATTATATTGTAGAACTTCATGATATACTCAAGAGGTGAGTACTTGAAAAGGAAACTTGATATAAAATCTGGTATGTTAAAAAGCAACTTTATCATAAGAAATTACTGTAAAGGAACAGGAGAGGATACCTTGCTCATTTCTTGGAAACATGTCAGCTTAGCCTACATTCATAAAACAATGTACACATATACATGTGTGGAATCACGAGTAGTGTTGGAGGGAGAAAATTGGAGGCATTATAGTATTGAGGAAGAGTTAGCAGCCTAGTAAGACAACAGTTTGAAGATGTTGAGATGGAGAGGATCAGTCTTCCTAACTCCTGGAGATTGGTGGCCTTGAAAACTCTTAAGCTCTTGAAGTCTTTATATATATATATATATATTTTTTTTAAAGATTTTATTTATTTATTTCACAGAGGGAGAGAGATCACAAGGAGGCAGAGAGGCAGGCAGAGAGAGAGAGAGAGGGGGAAGCAGGCTCCCTGCTGAGCAGGGAGCCCGATGCGGGCCTCGATCCCAGGACCCTGAGATCATGACCTGAGCCGAAAGCAGAGGCATCAACCCACTGAGCCACTCAGGCGCCCGCTCTTGAAGTCTTTAAAGGATTTTTAAATACTTTATCTTTTCTTTTTGTGCTGCCTTCTCTTGGGAGATGTCTAAATAGAGACTAGATGACAGATAGTTACAATGGCAAAAGCTAGCAATGCACTGCAAACTACCAAAATGTAATTATAAATGGGACTTGTGAAGCAGTGGGAACTTTGATGCTGTCATTTACTTGGTACCACCCAGTCTCTTTTATAGTAGTGATTTCTGTATCTACCTGTGGATCATGCTCTTCTGAACAATGTTAATAAAAAGTCTAATAGAAAGCACCATTTATTTCAAGCCTGCAAAGGCACTGGTAAACTAAAGTGTGCTATGTTTTCACTTAGTTCTAGACACCTTTCACCTCTCCCAGAGGCCTTCCTTGACTATCTTATCTAAAACAATGCTTCCTCATCTTCTTCCAACTCCTTAACACTGCTTTCTATTTCTTTAAGTCACCAACTACTATCTGATGTCTATGACAAATATGTCTATTTGTCTATCTCTGCATCTGGAATGTAAGGATCATGAGGGTGTTGACTGTTTGTTTACCCAGTGCCTAGAATTGTCCCTGGCACTTAATGTGTACTCAGTAAAGATTTGTTAATCTTTTATCTCCTCCCTTCCTTAAATCCCTGACTAGACTTCTTCAGAGTAACGAGTCTTACCTGTCTTTATTAAAAAATAGGGACATTTTTTGGTTAGCCAGTTTATGTTGCTTCCCAACAGGGATCCAGTCTTATTCTTTGTATCTTGATTACTGAAGAATAGAAATTAATTTTATTTATGCTTTTTAAGAATTTCCCGTGGTTGTCTGTATCCCATAAATATTTAGAGACTTTTTTTTTTAACAGGGTTTGCTTAGCCAGATTGAGACATTTATTTTGGATATGATTGACATCAAACTGGAAAACTTGAACATAGATAAGGGATTGAGCAAGATGGTGTAAAAAAAATAGATTCCTCAAACTTTCATTGCTCACTAAAGCCAACATATAAACCATTACATGAAAAATTACAGGGACTATTTATTTACTTATCAGTCAGCCATCTTTTATGTGCCAAGCACTCAGGTAGATGGTGTTATTTTCGTTTTGCAGATGGAAAACTGAGGCTCAAAGAAATTAAGTAACTTTCCCAGGGTTACACAGTAAGTTGTGGCAGAGTCTTCAGACTCCTAAAACCATGCTCTTTTTCCTTTATTAGCATTTCCTAAACTGTGTTTTGTTCCATGAGTTCTGTGTATTAGTAAGTACTTCTTGAACTAAGGATTCTGTGTTCAGATAAGTTGGGATAAATATTTTTTAATGTGTCTTATATACGTTAAGATGCATTGTGAGTCTCCTAGAGAGCATGAAGTGTTGTGCAGCATTTGCCAAACTTAGCAGGTCCAGAACATTCAGCCTTTTGCCATGTTCTAAACCTGATATCACCCCCAAATCACATGTTTTTCTTTCATTATAGCAAAGTAAATCACTGAGAAAGAGCGGATTGCTTTATGTATGCATACCACTGAATTTTGATTACCCAGGTTCAGTCTAAAACAGGACTGTGAGTTTTTTTATGAAAAAAATTTCCCTTTAAAGTTTTTGCAGGTTTTGAATTATACTTACTGTCCCATATGAGAAATATTTCAATGTATTGTAATTTTTTGGAAATTGAGATTGAATTCTGTTTCAGACATATCTTGAGTTCAAGGTTATTCATTTAGTTCTGCCTGTATTTTTGCAGTATAGCTAGCTGGGCAACTATGGATGTATTTATCTGTTTCTTCTCATTTTTGTGCTGTGTCTGAATTCTTTAATAATGTTTTTTTTAATGCCTTGCTTGTCCTTTTTTGGGGGGCTCTATTAGGTTATTGTGCTGACATTTGATTACACAGTATTTTTACTCCCAAGGAAATAGCCTGAATGTGTCACATGAGCCATACAGTAATGCTTTATTAACATGGACTTATGTAGGAATTATTACCAGATATGATAGAGTGAATGGCCTAGTTTGGAAATTGCATTTTTATGATATATGATTATATAAAATAGGCATATTTTTAATTGTGCTTTCATTTTCTTTAATTTGATTTTTAAATATGTATACTTAAATAAGATATCTTAAAGTAATAAAACTAAATATGGGGGCCACTAGGTGGCTCAGTTGGTTAAGCGTCTTCCTTCGGCTCAGGTCATGATCTTGGGGTCCTGGGATTGAGCCCCACATCAGGCTCCCTGCTCAGCGTGGAGTCGGCTTCTCCCTCTCCCTCTGCTCCTCCTCCCACCCCTGTTTGCATGTGCACACGTTTTCTCTCTTCCTCTTTCAAATACATAAATTCTAAAATCTTTTTTAAAAAAGCTCTAAATACCTACATTTTTACATTTTTGTGACTCCTATATGTGCTCATTCTAAAAAGCTTAAGATAATATAAATGTAGAAAGTGAAACCACCATGTAATCTCATTGTTAGTAGCTTGGTATATTAGTCTGATTTTTGGAAAAACACGTATATAGTATGTGTGTATATATAAGTATTAAAATTTAAAAAAATTTTTTTAGTGTAGTTGACACACAATGTTGCATTAGTTTCAGGTGTACAACATAGTGATTCAGATTCTCTCTATGTTATGCTCTGCTCACCACAAGTCACCATACGTTTTTTACAGTATTATTGAGTATATTCCCTATGCTGTGCCTTTTATTCCCTTGACTTACCCATTCTGTAACCAAAAGCCTGTATCTCCCACTCCTCCTCACCTTTTTTTTCTATCGTCCTACCCCCCCTTCCTCCGGCAACTATCTGTTGTTCTCTGTATTTATAGGTTTGATTCTCCTTTTTGTTTACTCATTTGTTTTGTTTTTTAGGATCCACATGAGAGTGAAATGCTATTTTATTTGTCTTAGTCTGCCCTGTTTCACTTAGCACAGTATCCTCCAGGTCTAGCCATGTCGTCACAGACAGCAAGATCTTATCCTTTTTTATGACTGTGTAATATTCCATTACATCTATGTATATGTGTTTGTCTGTTGATGGACACTTACCACGTTGCTTCCATATCTTGGTTATTGTAAGTAATGCTGTAGAAAGCATAGGGGTGTATTTATCTTTTTGAGTTAGTGTGTTTGTTCTCCTTGGGTAAATTCCCAGAAGTGGAATTATTGGGTTGTATGTACTTCTGTGTTTACTCCTACTTTTTGAGGAGCCTGTTTCCCACATCCTCCCCAACACTTGTCATTTCTTGTCTTTCTGATTCTAGCCATTCTGGTAGTTGTAAGGTGATATCTCCTTGTGGCTTTGATTTGCATTTCCGTGATAATTAGAGCTGTTGAGCAATTTTTCATGTGTCTCTTGACCATCTGTATATTTTATTTGGAGAGAAACGTTGTTTCAGGTCCTCTACCCATTTTTTAATTGGATTGTTTGTTTTTTTGGTGTTCGGTTGTATAAATTCTTTATCTATTTGGGATAGTAACCCCTTAGCGGATGTATCATTTGCAAGTATCTTCTCCTATTCAGTAGGTTGTCTTTTTGTTTTGTTGATTGTTTTCCTTTGTGGTGCAAAAGGATATATAGTCCCAGGAGTTGATTTTTGCTTTGTTTCCCTTGCCTTAGGATATATATCAGAAAAATGTTGGTAGGGCTGATGTTAGGAAAATTAATACCTGTATTTTTTTCTGGGTTTTTATGGTTTCAGGCCTTAATCCATTTTGAGTTTATTTTAGTGTATGGTGTTAGAGAGTGGTCCATTTTCATTCTTTGACATGTAGCTGTCCAGTTTTCCCAGCACCATTTATTTAAGAGACTGTCTTTTCCCTATTGTATATTCTTGCTCCCTTCGTCATAGATTAATTGACCACATAAGCGTGGCTTTATTTCTGGGCTCTTTTTTCTGTTCTGTTGATATATATGTCTGTATTTGTGCCAGTATCATACTTTTTGATTACTATAGCTTTGTCATGTATCTTAAAATCTAGAATTATGTGATATCTCCAGCTTTGTTTTTCTTTCTCAAGATTGCTTAAAGATTGGAATTTTTAATTGTCCACCAATTCATGAATACATTCTAACTGTAAAAAATTAGAACAATGTAAAAGAAGAGAGAGTAAAGGATGACAATTGTTACATACACCTTTATACTTCAGTACTGTGTTTTTCTAGTTAATAGTTTTCTTAGGTTAACAGTTTGGGAATGTATACTTAACAGAATATTTCTATATATATACATATTTTTTATGTATAATATACATAGTGTATAATCAAATACATATACAAAAATAGCATCGAGTTTACATATTAAAACTTAATATAGACATCTTTCTTGTGGAATACACGTTTACTATTCAGAAAAAATAACTGCGTAGTATTCCATTGAAAACTGCCTTGATTTTAAATTCCACAGGTAGCAAAGCCTTCACTCTTTTTAAAATTAATTAAAGATTTTTATTTTTGAGAGAGAGAGACAGAGACAGAGACAGACAGAACATGAGTGGAGGGAGGGGCAGAGGAAGAAGCAGGCGCCCTGCTTAGCAGGGAGCCTGATTCAGGGCTCGACCCCAGACCCCGGGATCATGACCTGAGCTGAAGGCAGCCGCTTAAACACACTTTGAACTGAAAAAATTTTTTAACTATAAAAGTAGTGCTTTTATATAATAAATAAATAATGCTACAGGAAGGCTTAAGGAAAAAGTAAAAGCCCTTTTTAAAAAAAAAAAAGATCTTATTTATTTATTTGACAGAGAGGTAGAGAGCACAAGTAGGCAGAGCAGCAGGCAGAGGGAGAGGAAGAAGCAGGTTCTCTGCGGAGCAGGGAGCCCTATGCGGGACTCGATCCCAGGAGGCTGGGATCATGACCCGAGCCTAAGGCAGGGGCTTAACCGACTGAGCTACCCAGGCGCCCCAGTAAAAGCCCTTTTTTGCCTTCAGCCCCTCTAGTCACTCCCCAGAAGAGTTAAATTGTGTGTTCTTAAAAACTCAAATCTGCAATTTAGATTTTAATTTAGTTTATTGAGAAGTTTTCTATTATCAACACATGTTGAGCATGTACCATAATTAAACCATTGTGTTCTTCTTTATTGTTACCATACATAAGGTAAGCAGTGGTTATTAATACCTATAGTATAAATTCTTGGAATTGAAATTACTGTATTAAAGAAAATGTTCAGGGGCGCCTGGGTGGCTCAGTTGTTAAGCGTCTGCCTTCGGCTCAGGTCATGATCCCAGGGTCCTGGGATCGAGCCCCGCATCAGGCTCCTCACTTGGCCGGAAGCCTGCTTCTCCCTTTCCCACTTCTCCTGCTTGTGTTCCATCTCTTGCTATGTCTCTCTGTGTCAAATAAATAAAACATTTAAAAAAAAAACAAAGAGAATGTTTATTTTAAATTTTGCTGGATACTTGTCGGCAAAAAGCAGAATATGTACTTCTATCAGTAGTGTTTGGGAGTCCCCGTTTGACTATATCCTTGCTAACCCTGGTGTTATTAAACTTTTTAATATTGGTCAGTCTGATAATGGTAAGTAATTGCTCTCATACTGTTTTACTAATTTTCATTTTAACAGCATTTGCATGCTTCTTCATGTGTATTAGATGTTTAAATTTTTTTTCCTTTGAGGTTTGTCTTTACTTTTTTTTTTACATACCTGTATTTTAAAATGTTATTAGTTGAAAGTCATTAAAATTTGATTGTCTAATCATCGAGAGTGGTCATGTAATCTTAAGATTCCATGCTGCTTTGAGGTTCTCAAGAAGCATAGTTAGTTGCAGCCTAACCTGAAGCCATTGGAATATATGATACAAATTAGTAATTGATTGTTGCTGTGAGAAATGTCTGTGTAGTCATTTCCAACAAACATTTATTGATGTTTTATATACCAGTGCTACTAGACTCTAGGAAGACTAAGTCATAGTTGAATAAGTGGAAAGACCCTAGTGCTTTCCATTAGCTAACTTTTTCTTATATTGTTTTTTTTATGTGTTTTAAGTAAGGTGCCACTGAATGGATGTATGAATTGGGCCAGATCAATTTGTTGGAGGTTTCAAATTGCTTCTTAAATGAGATAACCTTTAAGGTTTGATTCTCCTTCAGAATTACATAATTCTGTTGAAAAACATTTGCTAAGGATTATTTTCAAAATCCTTTCTAAACATTTGTGTATCCTTATTGAAATAAATGAATAATAAATCTTTTATTAATGCAGTACCTATGTTATAAGCAATCACAGAAAAATATTAATGTGATGAAATTTTGGGGCTGCCTGGGTGGCTTAGTTGGTTAAGTGGTTAAGCATGTGCCTTTGGCTCAGGTCATGATCTCAGGGCCGTAGGGTCTAGCCCCACATCATGCTCCCTGCTCAGCAGGGAGTCTGCTTCTCGCTCTGCCCCTTACCCTTCTCGTGCTCTCTCTCTCCTATAGATAAAATCTTAAAAAAAAAGATGAAATTTTTGAAAATCATTTAAAGTATTAATAGTATATTTCTGCCCCCAGTGGGTTATTGCTTACCCCTCTAGCATAAATGTCCACCCCATTGGAAACCACTCTACTAATTTGAAGTGAAGTTATTTATTTACATTAGTTATGTTCATTGTCCTTATTTGGCCTTTTCCTTCAGAGTGAAAGCTTTATTTCAGTGTTTAAGGGACTTGGTAAGGGGCGCCTGGGTGGCTCAGTCAGCTAAGCATCTGCCTTTGGCTTAGGTCATGATCCCAGAGTCCTGGGGTCAAGCCCCACATCGGGCTCCCTGTTTGGCGGGAAGCCTGCTTCTCCTTCTCCCCCCGCTGTGTTCTCTCTCTCGCTGTGTCTCTTTGTCAAATAAAATAAGTAAAATCTTTAAAAAAAAAATAAGGGACTTGGTAAATGAATATGTTAAATATAGAACAAATTATCCCATGAAGTTCCAGCAGTAAATGTGGATACATCAACTTTGGTCAGTCTTACGTTTTACTGTCTTATGAAATGGATAGCATATCCAGCAGAAAGTAGATTTGAAGTAAGGAGATTTCACTCTAAATCCTCATTCTAACATTCTTGGGACCTTAAACCTTGCCTTGGCTCTTTTTCTTGAATATAAAATTGGAAGTAATAGAAAGCTCCCCAATAGGTGGTTGTGAATATCAAGTAGAACAGTTAGCATAGCTTTTGGTAGCAGATATGTCAACTTCTTTATTTCCTTTCCATCCTGAATAATGTTTTAAAGAAGTATTTTATGTAGGGCAGCTTTCCACCATTTTCCTGTCAAGGTACAAATAGCTCATTGAAAGAAAAAAGTTTCCTAGATGTTTATAGAGCATTTGCAACATGGTTTTAGATTCAGAGAGCCTGTGATGAGCTTTGTAGACTGGAAGTGTAATTTACAGTAATTTTTTTTATGTTGAAACAATATGGATACCCTTTGGTATCCATATCTAGTGGATATAATGAGTTTGACCTGTTTAACATCATTCTATGTATAATTTTTTTGATTCACTTGATTATTGGTTTTAACTTGGTTTATTGTTTGGCATTTAAATTATGTATTTTGTTTTATTGAAATCCATACATATCAAAAGCGATTTGAATTTGTAATATGTTGAATTTGAGTCCCTGGATAAAAGGTGGCCATGTTTTCATAATCATATGTTTGAGGGAAGAACTTTAGAAGTCACCTAGTTCACTCCCTTTCCAGCTTAAAACTTTCAAGGGGGAAACTCCTTCTTAGTGTAGGATGTGGGCTGAGGATCCAAATAGGCGATAGTATCAGTAAAATTCTGAACACTGACATATTTATTTACCACCAAATAAAATTCATGACTAGTGTATCATTAATCTAATGTGAACACCCGCCTAAAAAAATAGGATCTAACCATTTCCTTGTAAAAATTCTCATAAGTGCAATTTGGTCACTATTACGCTGCTCTCCTTTGTAGGATTGAATGAAGCAGTGAGAATCTGGAATTAAATCTACTTTGTTGAATTTGTTTTATTTACTTATATATTTATTTAGGATTTTATTTATTTGAGAGAGAGAATGCACAAATGGGGGGAGGGACAGAGGGAGAAGAAGAAGCAGACTTGGAGTGCCTGGATGGCTCAGTGGGTTAAAGCCTCTGCCTTCAGCTCAGGTCATGATCTCAGGCTCCTGGGCTGGAGCCCCTCATCGGGCTCTCCGCTCAGCAGGGAGCCTGCTTCCTCCTCTCTCTCTGCCTGCCTCTCTGCCTACTTGTGATCTCTGTCTCTCTCTCTGTCAAACAAATAAATTTTTAAAAATCTTTAAAAAAAAGAAGAAGAAGCAGACTCCCTGCTGAGCGGGGACCCTGACACAGGGCTCAGTCCCAGGGCCCCAGGATCGTGACCTGAGCCAAAGGCAGACACTTCACCTACACTGAACCACCCAGGCACCCCTGAATTTGTTTTAGTATACAGTTGTATTTTACTCTCATCAAAGGTATGTATCTGAAAAACTTTTTTTTTTAAAGATTGTATTTATTTATTTGACAGAGAGAGGGAGAGGCAGAGCAACAGGCATATGTATTAGTATGAAAGGATATCTGAGATAAAAAGCAGTGATGTATAGAAAAAGTTTTGAAAGGGTTACTAAATTGCATGAATTAGTGGAACATTCATTTTGTTTTTTGGGTTTTTATATGGTTTGTACTTAACCTGTTATCCTTTTTATTTTATCTTTAAAAATATTTTATTTTTAAGTAATCTGTATACCCAACGTCAGGCTCAAACTTATAACCCCAAGATCAAGAATTATATTCTCCACTGACCGAGCCAGCCAGGTGCCCCACCTGTCACCCTTTTAAATAAATTTTTATTTTATCAGCTGTTGTTTCAATACTTACTTGTCTTTGCTTCTCTCCCTCCTCTGTTTCCTAGCCCTTGTGTCTTTTTCTCCTTTACTCCCTTACTTTGGGTCTTACTTTGGGTCTGAAGCTCCAGTAGTTTTCTGAGATCTCTCCTATCTCTTGTTTTGTGTTAGGCTGGGTGTAAGAATCTAGGTTGAAAATCAGTTTTGCTCAGAACTTTGAAGCATATGTTAAATGTCAAATATCTCCCAACATACAAAGCAGTAGAGTGTAAAATGGACATGACCTAAGAAATTGAATGATTGAAGCTACCTGTGTACCCTTTTATAGATTCTTTTATTTCCCACCACCATCCTGATTTTGGTGTTTATTCTCCTGCATCTCTTTGCTTATTAGCATTTGTGCATTTTAATACTGTCTGTAGTATTATTTTATGTGTTTTTCAGCTTTACTTAAATGCTGTACTATATGTATTCCTCAGAAGCTTTTTAAATTCAGCATAATGGAAAAATAAAATAAATTCAGCATAATGTTTCTAAGATTTATCTGTATTGGTGTTTGTAGTTTTGGCACATTCATTGTTCAGTGGCATGTAGTAGTCTTATTATGTAAGTGTATTATAATTCATTTGTCCACTCTTTTATTAATGGATTTAGAGGCATTTATTTACGTTAACTGTTGAGGTGGATATCTTTTTTTTTTTTTAAAGATTTTATCTATTTATATGACAGAGAGAGAGTTTACAAGTAGGCAGAGAGGCAGGCAGAGAGAGGAGGAAGCAGGCTCCCTGCTGAGCAGAGAGCCGGATGCGGGCCTTGATCCAAGGACCCTGAGATCATGACCTGAGCCAAAGGCAGAGGCTTAACCCACTGAGCCACCCAGGCGCCCTTGAGGTGGATATCTTTCTGGTATATCTTGATACATGGATACAAGAATTTCTTTAGAGTATATGCTTCAAGTGGAGTTGCTGGGTTCATGTATAGGCCTGCTTTCAACTATAATAAATACTGCCAAGTTATTCTCCAAAATATCTGTAGCAGTTTATGCCAGTTGTCACTGTATGAAGGTCAACGTTGCCCTACATTCTTGCCAATACTTGGTGTAGTTAAATTTTAGCCATTTGTGTGGTGGACTGTGATATCTCATTGTGGTTTTAATTTTTTTCCTGTTTATTTATAAGGAGTTAGCAGTTTAGTTATATTTATTGCTATTCATATTTTCTCTTCTGTGAATTGCTTTTTCTTATTTTTTTTTAGTTGGGTTATTTGCCATTTTGTTTTATCTTACCTTAGATTTTATTTTTTAGTAGTCTCCACACCCAGCATGGGGCTTGAACTCAGAACCCAAGATCAAGATTTGCGTGCTCTACTGACTGAGCCAACCAGGCACCCCTTATTTGTCTTTTTCTTTACTGTTTTTTTTTTTTAAGATTTTATGTATTTATTTGAGAGCAAATGAGAGAGAACATGCAGAAAAGTGCAGGGAAGGATAGGGACAAGCAGACTCCACACTGAATGGGGAACCTGATGCAGGGCTCAGCCTCATGACTCTGAGATCATGACCTGAACTGAAATCAAGACTTGGCCACTTAACCAACTGAGCCACCCAGGCTCCCTGACTTTTTCTTTTCTTTTTCTTTTTTTTTTTTTAACCCCAACTTTTCTTTACAGTTAGTTATTATGAAATTATGTATGTTAGACATGAATCTTTACTGGTCATATACCTTAGAATTCTCTTCAGTTTATCTTTTCATTTTTTTTAAAGATTTTGTAAATTTATTTACTTGACAGAGAGCAAGATCACAAGTAGGCAGAGAGGCAGGCAGAGAGAGAGGAGGAAGCAGGCTTCCTGCTGAGCAGGGAGCCCATGTGGGCCTTGATCCCAGGACCCTGAGATCATGACCTGAGCTGAAGGCAGTTGCTTTAACCCACTGAGCCACCCAGGCGCCCTATCTTTTCATTTTTTATATTACTTTATGCACAGAAGTTTTATATTTTTTTGCAGTAAAAATTCTAAATCTGACAATTGAAATATACTATTTATTTAAATTCCTTTTATGATTTTTGTGTACTTTTGGCCCATATGTCTTCTTTTTTTAAATTTTATTTTTGGTGCACCTGGTTGTCTCAGTCAGTTAAGTGTCCCACTCTTGATCTCAGCTTAGGTCTTGAGCGCAGCAGGGTGGTGAGTTCAAGCCCCATGTTGGGCGTGGAGCCTACTAAAAAAAAAAAAAAGATTTTATATTTAAGTAATCTCTATGCCCAACGTGGGGCTTGAACTTCCAACCCTGAGATGAAGAGTCACACATTCCACTGACTGAGACAGCCAGATGCCTTGTAGCCCGCCCATATGTCTTTAAAAACAGCTTTGTTGAAGTATAATTGACATACAATAAACTGCTCCTAGTTAAAATGTGCAACTTGATAAGCTTTGGCATATCCAAACACCCATGAAATCATCACCATAATCAAGATAATTAATATATCCATCACCCCTAGAAGTTCTTTCTCACTCCATTGCATTTCCTCTCTTTCCGTACCATCTTTCCACCGTCACTCAACTATTGAGCTGCTTTCTGTCTCTATAGATTAGATTGCTTTTTAAAGAATTTTATATAAATAAAACTCTGCAATGTCTTTGGCTTCTTTCACTTAGTATAATTATTTTGAAATTCATTCAAGTTGTTTATATTATTAATACATTTTATTGCATGGTTCTGTCATGATTTGCTCATTCACCTATTATTGATAGACATTTGGCTTATTTTGAGGTTTTGGCTATTACAAATAAAGTTGTTGTGAACATAAGTGTATAAGTCTATGTGGACAAATGCTTTCTCATGGATACATCCCTAGGTGGAATAGCTGGATCACATGACAGGTTTTTCAGAGTAGTTGTATCATTTTACATTCCTACCAACAATGTATGAGAGTTCTAGTTTTCCACCTCCTGATCAACACTTGGTGTGTCCACTCTTTCATTTTAGCCATTCTAAAATTAGTAGTAGCTCTTTGTGGTTCTAATTTACATTTCCCTAATGAATTATTTTTATTTCATTTAAAGATTTACTCATTAGAGAGAGACACACACACACACACACACACACACACTCGGGGCAGGAGTGGGGCAGAGAGGCACACACACTCAGGGGGCAGGGGTGGGGCAGAGAGGGAGAGGGTCAGAGGAAAAAATGGAATCGAATATATTCTTTGCAAACATACTCTCCTAGGCTGTGGCTTTTCTTTTTGTTCTCTTAACAGTATATCTGGAAGAACACAAGTTCTTAATTTTGATAAAGTTCAATCTATCAGCTTTCTCTTTTATGAATTACGTATTTCATGTTATATGTAAGAAATCTGCTTGTCTCAAGACTACAAAGATTTTCTTCTATGTTCTCTGCCGGAAATTTGAGGTTTTACATTTAGATCTATGTTCCATTTGGAGCTAATTTTCGTATATTGTATGAGGGGTGGATGGAAGTTTTTTGTGTTTTTAAAATGGTGTATCTAATGTTGCATATCTTTTGTTGAAAAAACTGCTTTCTCATTGAATTAAGAAATTGCCTTTGCACCTTGTTGAAAATCAATTAGCCATATGTATGTAGGTGTACTTCTGGACTCTATTCTGTTCACTGATATATTTGTCTACCCTGATGCCATTTATCACCCTCTTGTGTTGCTTTTTGAAACAGAAAATGTAATATGAAAGCAGTATTGCACATAGAGACAGGAAGTAGAAGGGTGGTTGCCAGGGGACTGAAGGGAGGGGGTAATAGGGAGTTATTGTTTAATGGGTTCAGTTTCAGTTTTGCAAGGTGAAAAGAATTCTATGGATGGATGTTGGTAATGGTAGCACAACATAAATAAATATACTTAATGCCACAGAACTGTACTTTGAAAAATGGTTAAGAGTTACATTTTTTTTTTTTTACTATAATCTTTTATTAAAAGCTGTATTGTACAATGTCTGGGGCAAAATGAATACTCAGTTTCAGGTGACTGATTTTAAAATAATCAAGACCCAGAGAGGTTAGGGAGCCTACTTCTCCCTCTCCCTCTGCTACTCCTGCTGCTTGTGCTCTCTGTCAAATAAATAAATAAAATCTTAAAAAAAAAAAAACCCACCCCAACAAAGTCAACTTCATATCTTGAGATTTTTGATTAGCAACTTTCAAGAAACGTAAGTGGGTGAGCATGCAACAGGAAGGTGGGAGAAGAGGATAAATTCAAATATCACCCATATCCTGCTTTAGTGAGTCATTATTACTAAAAAGGTTGATCTAGATAGAATACTTTTTAAGTTTGGAGACTTTAAAATCCAAGCTTTCTCACACTGGGGAAGAGTATTATTACAATTCAGTAGCTGTGTAATGTAGTGAAATGATATGCCCTGCAGCTATGCATTCAAACCTCTTACCCTCATCATTTGCTAGCTAACCTCTCCGGTTCGCCATCCTAATGGGTATAAAGTGGTTATCTCATTGTGATTTAGATTTGCATTTTTTAAAGATTTTATTTATTCAGAGAGAGAGAGTGTGTGCACAGGTAGGGGGGAGGGGCAGAGGGAGAGGGAGAAAGAACATCTCAAGGAGATTCAGCACTGAGCCTGGTGCCTGATGTAGGGCTCTGTCTCACGACCCCGAGATCATACCTTGAGCCAAAATCAAGAGTTGGGACACTTAACCAACTGAGCCGCCCAGGTGTCCCTGATTTGCATTTCCTCCTCCTCCAACAGACTGCCCGGCTGAGTGTGAAGCCCAATGCAGGGCTGGATCTCACGACCCATGAGATCATGACCTGAGATGAAATCATGAGTCAGGCATTCAACTGAGCCACCCAGGTGTGCCACCCCCTGATTTGCATTGCTTACTTAGTGATGTTAAGCATGTTTTTATGTGCTTTTTGGCCATTTGTCTGTCTTCTTTGGAGAAATGGATTTGGATTCAAATCCTTTGCCCATTTTTAGTTGGGTTGTTTGGGTTTTTTGTTGAATTTTAAGGCTTTTGTTTTATCTACTTGACAGAGAGAGAGACAGTGAGAGAGGGAACATAAGCGGGGGAGTGGGAGAGGGAGAAGCAGACTCCTTGCTGAGTAGAGAGTCCGATACAGGGCTCCATCCCAGGACCCTGGGATCATGACCTGAGCTGAAGGCAGACACTTAACAGCTGAGCCACTCAGGTGCCCCAAGGCTTCTTTGTGTATATCCCTTAACAGATATATAACGTACCAATATTTTTTCCCATTCTTTGGGTTGTCTTTTTACCATGTTGATAGTGTCTGAAAGTTTTAAATTTTGATTTAGTCCAATTTGTTGGTTTTTACTTTTGTCACCCATGCTTTTGGTATCTTATTTAAGAAATCATTGTTGGGTGCCTGGGTGGCTTAGTGGGTTAAAGCCTCTGCCTTCGGCTCAGGTCATGATCTCAGGGTCTTGGGATTGAGCCCCACATCAGGCTCCCTGCTCAGCAGGGAGCCTACTTCCTCCTCTCTCTCTGCCTGCCTCTCTGCCTACTTGTAATCTCTCTGTGTCAAGTGAATAAATAAAATCTTTTTTTTTTTTTAAAGATTTTATTTATTCATTTGACACAGAGAGAGAGATTACAAGTAGGCAGAGAGGCAGGCAGAGAGAGAGGAGAGAGGAGGAAGCAGGCTCCCTGCTGAGCAGAGAGCCCGATGTGGGCCTCGATCCCAGGACCCTGGGATCATGACCTGAGCCGAAGGCAGCGGCTTTAACCCACTGAGCCACCCAGGCGCCCAATAAATAAAATCTTTAAAAAAAAAAAAGAAATCATTGTCAAATCCAATGTCATGAAGCTTTTTCCCTGTGTTTTCTTCTAAGAGTTTTTAGCTCTTAGATCTGTATTCAGTTAATTTTTGTATATGGTATAGGCTAAGAGTCTAATTCTTTCGTGTGCGGATACCTAGTTTTCTCAACATGGTTTATTGAGAAGACTGCCCTTTCTCTATTAGCACCCTTGTGGAAACTCATTGACCATACATGTAAGATTTCATTTCTGGGCTCTCTATTCCATTGGTCTGTATGGCTGTCTTCATGCTGGTATACACTGCTTTGATTACTGTGGCTTTGTAGTAAATTTTGAAATCAGGAGATGTGAGAGCTATAACTTTGTTCTTCAATTCAAGATTGTTTTGGCAATTCAGGGTCCCTTGAGATTCCATTGCAATTTTAGGATGGATTTTTCTGTTTCTGCAAAAAAAAAAAAGTAATTGAGATTTTGATAGGGATTGCACTGAATCTATAGGTTGCTTTGGGTAGTATTGGCATCTTAACATTGGTAAGTTTCCTAGTCTATGAACATTTCCATGTCATGTCTTTCCATGTATTTGTGTCTTCCTTCATTTCTTTCAGCAGAGTTTTGTAGTTTTCAGTTTGCAAGTCTCTTTGGTAAAGTTTATTCCTAACTATATTTTTGATGTTACTGTAAATGGAGTAGTTAACTTCCTTTTCAGATTATTCATTGTTAGTGTATAAAAATCAGCTGATTTTTGTGTGTTAATTTTGTAAGTTTTCTGAATTTGTTTATTCTCACTGTTTATTTTTATTTTTATTTTTTTTAAGATTTTATTTATTTGACAGAGAGAGAAGGGAGAGATCACAAGTAGGCAGAGAGGCAGGCAGAGAGAGAGGAGGAAGCAGGCTCCCTACTGAGCAGGGAGCCCGATGCGGCCTCGATCCCAGGACCCTGAGATCATGACCTGAGCCAAAGGCAGAGGCTTTATCCCGCTGAGCCACCCAGGCGCCCTCACTGTTTATTTTTAATGTGGAATCTTTATCATTTTCTACATATACAACCATGTAATTTGCAGACAGTGGTCCTTCTACTTTCTCTCAAAATTGGGTGCCTTTTATTTCTTTTTCTTGCCAGATTGCTCTCACTAGGACTTCAGTACTGTGTTGAATAGAAGTGGTGAAAATGGGCTTTTTTTAAAAAGATTTTATTTATTTGTCAGAGAGAGAGAGCACAAGCAGGGGGAGTGGCAGGCAGGGGGAGAAGCAGGCTCCCCACTGAGCAAGGAGCCCAATATGGGACTCCATCCCAGGACCCTGAGATCATTAATTGAGCCAAAGGCAGATGCTTAATCAACTGAGCCACCCAAGCATCTCTTTTTTCCCCGATCTTAAAGGTAAAGCTTTCAGTCTCACTATTAAATATAATGTTAGCTGTGGGTTTTTCCATCTATGGATCTATATTATATTGAAATAATTTTCTTCTATTACTTGTTTGTTGTTGACTTTTTTGTCTTGAAAAGTTGTTGAATTTTTCAGATGCCCTTTCTGCATTAGTTGAAGTGATCTTGTGAGGGTTTTTCCCTTTATTCTGTTAATGTTGTTATTACATTGATTGATTTTCATATGCTGAACCATCCTTGCATTCCAGGAATAAATCCCACTTGGTCATGATATCTAACCCATTTTAATATGCCATTGATTTTAGTTTACTAGTATTTTGTTGATTTTTTAGTTTTCTTTAATCTTTGTCTGGCTTTGGTATTAGGATAATGCTGGCCTCATAGAATGAATTAGAGAGTATTTCTTCCTCTTTGACTTTTTTGGAAGATTAAAGTTAACTTTTGGAGCTGTTCTCATCCAAGCTCTCTACTGTTTTTGGTAACTCAGATAAAGACATCTTACAGATGCTATGGTAATTTTTAAGATGATTTCATAAATACATGAACATTTTATACAACTTCATCAGTAATGAAATGATTGTAAATTGAATAAACACAATAATTGTATTTCCCCTATCCAGTTGACACGCAAAAAATTGTATTTAGATTGTAATATGCAATAATTCTGACAGCTTCCAATCTGTCACTGTTGTAACACTAATAATAGGAATGTAAATTGGAACAAATTTTCTGGAGCAGAATTTGGCACTATGTGAAGCCTTAAAAATATTGCATCCTTTGACCCAGCAATTCCATTTATAGGATATTATCTTGAGAAAATTGTCATGGATACATGGAAGAAGTTAGAACAGTGCTTTCAACATTATAATAATGCAAAATTAAAACCATAAATGTCCAGAAACAGAGAATTCGATAATAAATTGTGGCACACACACAAGGCTGTGCAGCTGTAACGTACTGATGTTGGAGAAAATTTTACAAAACAATGTATAGTATAATTCCACTAAAATGCTTCTATTCAGGCATTATTAAAAAACTCCAACAACCTTTCAAACTTAGTATTAGCTCTTAACAGTGGTGTATTACCTGGATGGTAGTATGGATTCTTGATATTTTTATTTCTACTTCTCCATCTCTTTATTTTTTAAACAGTAAATGATACTAGTTTAATGACAAAACAATAAAAGGTATTAGAATTCAAAATGGAAAGATTCAAGAAAGTGCAGTTAAATTTTATGGCAGACTCAGTATCTAAAAATAATCTTGGTAGGCTGGGATGATGGACTGAATTCAGTGAAATTTAATCAGGATAGTTGAATTAGGTAGATACGATAGAGTAATAAGTCATATTTCTGGATTTAAAAAACCAGCTATAACCAATATGAAAAGTGTGAGGTGGGGCCCAGTAGCAACATTATGTGAAAGACTTAAAGGTTTTAGTTGACTTAGCCACCTTCTGTGTGTGAGCAGCCAGCCATTTTCCTCCCCTTCTATTCCATCTCACACCCAGCTTAGTCTCTTCATGGGAAACCTCCAGTGTTCCTCACCAACTGTTGTTAAGTCTTGTTACCATTTGACCCCATTTGTTTTGGTCATTTCTTTTTTTTTTTTTAAAGAGAGAGAGAGAGAGAGAGCACAAATAGGCAGAGAGGCGGGCAGAGAGAGAGGAGGAAGCAGGCTCCTTGCTGGCAGAGAACCCGATGCGGGCCTCGATTCCAGGACCCTGAGATCATGACCTGAGCTGAAGGCAGAGGCTTTAACCCACTGAGCCACCCAGGTGCCCTGTTTTAGTCATTTCTGACTTTCTTCAATGTTGCTGTCTATTTGGAGTCCTCCTGTTCCTCTTACTTTTGCTTTTTCAAACCTGATCCATACTTCGGAAACCAAATTTCATCTTGCTGGAAGCCTGTTTGTCAAGGTGCAGTCACATTTTACTCAAATTTATTTAATTCTGGGAATTTTGATGTGTTGAAAAATTAAAATCTGTAAGGTTTCTCACTTTATGTGCAAAATTTGAAATAATGCAAATCCTCTTCTATTATTAAAAGTGACAATTTCCTTTTGCCATAGGACATGTAGCTTTAATGATAAATACTGGATACCTTTTTTCTTTTCTTTGTGAACCACCAGCATGTGGGGTGTCAGTCAGCTCCATTGCTGCAAAACCTTACCAGAAGCAGTCATTTTCATGATACTGCTTGCTGCAAAATATTAAAGATAGTGCATAGGGGGGAGAAAGCAGAATTTAAAAGCATACTTAAAGTAGTTGTAAAATTGTGCATTCTGAGAGTACCTGAAGCAAAGCAATTGAAGTGTATGGGTTCTGGAGCCAGATGACCCTGAATTCAAATTTAAATCCTGAATCTAGCAGTTACCTACTGGGTGACTTTGGGCAAATATAACTTAATCTCTCTGTGTTTTGTTTTTTCATTTAAAAAAAAAAAGATTTTATTTTTAAGTAATGTCTACGCCAATGTGGGGATTGAACTTACAACCCCGAAATCAAGACTTGCATGCTCTACTGACAGAGCTAGCCAGGTTCTCCTTTGTTTTCCTCATTTTTAAAATGGGCTGGTGATAAATCACCTAGTTCACAGGGTTGTTGTGTTAGTAGCATGTAAAGCTCCTAGGAGAATGCCTACCTTATACTATGTGCTCAAAAATACTAGGAGTATTCCGTTGGGAATATTCATCTTGAACCATTTGAGTTTTATTTATTTATTATTATTACTTTTTAATGGCATTTTTAAAAAGATTTATTTATATGAAAGAGAGCCTGTATACACATGGATGAGAGCAGGGGGAAGAACAGAGGGAGAGGAAGAGACTCAGACTCCTTGCTGAGTGTGGAGCCCTATTCAGGGCTCAGTCCCAAGACCCTGAGATCACAACCTGAACTGAAATCAGGAGTTGGATACTTCATTTAACTGACTGAGCCACAAAGGTGCCCCACCATTTGAGTTTTAAGTTGCAATACCTCTCTACATAAAATATGACCATTCTGTAAAATGCTCCCTCTTTGGGGCTCTTGGCTGATTCAGTTGGAAGAGCATGCGACTCTTGATCTTGAGGTCGTGAGTTTGACCATGTTGGGTGTAGAGGTTACTTTAAATAAATGAAGAAGAAGAAAGAAATGCTGCCTCTTTGGCAGTTTTAGAAAACAGTAAGGATCCTGCCAATCTCTTTGAAACCATGTAATGAGGAATATGGATAGAATTCGGATGAGGAGAGGGGCACCTGGGAGGCTCAGTAGGTTAAACGTCTGCCCGATTAAGTCATGATCCTGGAGTTCTGGGATCAAGCCCTACATTGGGCTCCCTGCTCAGTGTGGAGTCTGTTTCTCCCTCTTCCTCTGCTGGTCCCCTGCTCATGCTCACTCTGTCTCTCAAATAAATAAATAAGATCGTAAAAAAAAAAAAAATCGGATGAGGGGAGATTTTTTTTTTCCTTCTAATTGTAAACCTAGTAATGTTCATTAAAATTTGGGGAGTTAGAAAAATATAAAGACAACACAAAATTGTTCATATTGCTACTACTATCCCAGTGCTAGCCGTATTAGCGCTTTAGTTGAGCTCCTCCTAGGTTTTTTCCTAGGCATTACTTTTTTTTTTTTTAATGTACAAATATGTTCTAATTACAACACATATACAGAGGGGTGCTGTGGTGGCTTAGTCGGTTGAGTGCCTTCAGCTTGGGTCATGTTCCTGGAGTCCTGGGATCAACCACCGCAAGCCCTGTGTCTGCTTCTCCCTCTCCCTCTGCTCCTCCCCTTGTTGCTTGTGCTCTCTCACTCACTCTCTCAAATAAATAAAATCTTTAACACACACACACACACACACACACAGCTGGAGGTATTTAGCCTAAGGAAGTAAGCTATTGGAGAAGTCAGGGTGAGTCCATAGTAACCTATGTTGGGATGTTGGGGGCCTGGTCAGGGTCACTGGCTATAGAAATAAAGTATAGGGGCAGGAAACAGGTATTTCTGGGGTTGAATCAACAAACTTTTAGGGCAGTGATATCAAAGATATTTTTTTTTAGCTCTCATGAAAAAAGGGGCAGATGGAACATAGGAAGACGAGCATATTTGCTGGGGAAGATGTTTGTTTTGGACAGACTGAGTTTGAGAATTGAGGACACTCAGATGAAAATGTCTAATAGGCAATTGAGGTATATAACAAAGACTTCCAGAGGTAATCTGCTTGGGATATGAATGAGAGAGCCCCAGTAAAAGTGAAAGATGATATCTATAGACATATAAATGTATTCGACCTCTCCCTGTGAAAGGGCAGATACTCAGCATAATATTGCCACATAGTAGGCCTTTGTGGAATAAATGAGTTAACTGAAATAAAGAGAGGAGCCATTACTTTGGTCTCTGTAGAATCCTAATGAACTTGTGGGAGTCATATTTATTTTAATTTTTTTAAAAAAAATTCTATTTACTTGAGAGAGAGTGCAGGAGCAGGGGGGAGGGGCAAAGGGCGAGGGAGACGCTGACTCCCTGCTCAACAGGGAGCCTGATATGGGGCTCAATCCTGGGACCCTGAGATCATGACCTGAGCTGAAGGCAGACACTTAATGGACTGAGCCACCCAGGTGCCCTGGAGTCGTATTTATTATTTACCTTCCCTTTCTCTTTCAGTTTTGTTGGTGTTTAAAATTTAAATTTCTAAGGAAAAACAAGACCTCTGCTTTTCTCTGCTGCTTCTGATGGAATGTCATTTGGATGGCTATAATTCATTTAACTTAATCTTGAATTAAAAAAAAAAAGCTGTTAGGGGACGCTTGGGTGGCTCAGTTAGTTAAGCAGCTGCCTCCGGCTCAGGTCATGATCCCAGGGTCCTGGGATGGAGTCCCGCACGGGGCTCCTTGCTCAGCAGGGAGCCTGCTTCTCCCTCTGCCTGCCACTCTGCCTGCTTGTGGGCGCACGCGCGCTCTCTGAGAAATAAATAAATAAAATCTTTAAAGAAGGTGATAGTAAGGAAAATCGTTCCAGTGATTCTTCAAATGCTCAGAGTATGTCATAATGGATATGTTAAAGGAGACCTGTTTAATTGGACTAACACATGAGGGTGAAAAGATTCAGGAATATAAGAATATATGTCAGTATAGGGCAAGCTTTATAAACATAAATACCCATGGGGTATTGGATCTTTGAAATTGTGTAACTTGTAGAAGTCTTAATGGAATGTCTGGATCAGAAGATACTGGATTGGTGTCAGGAGCATTCTGAGTGGGAAGGTGGACTGGAAAGACCCACCTCATCTCTATGCACTGTGCCCTTCTCTTTGTATACTTCAGGCAGCAGTTGGTTAATTTGCATGTGTGGTTTCAGCTGCCACTCTGTGTTGACTCATTCTGAAAGCTCCATGAGGATAGGCCCCCCCATGTCTTTTTCCCCAGCACTTAGCAGTGTAGGATTAGAGTAAGCTCTCCATAAATATTTGTCCAGTGAATAAAATGGTGAATGGATCAGCAAACATTTAGTGAGAGTTGAGAATGTTCGGTGGTGGTGGAAGTGGGTAGAGAATTGTTAGGCCCGTGAAGATTGATAACACATAATATCTGACCTCAGGGAGCGTAAAATCTGGTATTGAGTATAAATTTGTCAAGTTCTCAGGCGCCTGGGTGGCTCAGTGGGTTAAAGCCGCTGCCTTCGGCTCAGGTCATGATCCCAGGGTTCTGGGATGGAGGCCCACATCGGGCTCTCTGCTCAGCAGGGAGCCTGCTTCCTCTCTCCTCTCTCTCTGCCTGCCTCTCTGCCTACTTGTAATCTCTCTGTGTCAAATGAATAAATAAAATCTTAAAAAAAAAATTTGTCAAGTTCTCTGGTTTTAGATTAACCAGTGCAGACAGTAAGTCATTTGCTGACCTGAAACAGGCTTTGTTTCTAACCAAGATTTTAATTTCTTAACAGAGATTGTGTGAACTCTTATTTATATAACAGATAAGCACATATTCTGTGTTCCTTCTCTGTACTCATTTAGCTGCAAAAAGGATTGTTACAGGGTGAGTTTTATGATCCTCTGTTAATAAGAGTTTTTTTAAAATAAAATTTGGGATTTGATTAAATGAGGACATAATGCTCTTCTGAAAATACAGAAGGAGCATAGCAAGATAATTAATCGAATTGATAATGCTAAAATAAATGGCTTGATCAATCAGGTATGGAAAGACCAGATAATACAGTGTGTTAGCTAAGCGTTTTTACTGTATATGGTATAATTGTTTATCATGTTACTTCCTTTAAGGTTTTGTTTTTAAAGTAATCAAGACTATTCTTAATTATTGGAACTGAGATAGGGACTGTTAGTTTGGAAACTAAAGCTGCAGAGAATCCAGTGGAATCCTGCAATGCTACCACAGCTATTTGTAGTTCTTCAGGCAGAAAAATTAAAGACAGGAAGTTAGAACTTTTTGAAGAAATTATTCCCAGAGAGGGGGGTGTGGTATTGAATTCAAATCACATGTAATTCACTCAGGATAAACCTACCCTCTGAAAATAAGACTTTCCTATAGAAGTAGCCCCAATCAAAGAGTTAGGACTAGCCCAGTCAGAATGTGTATTCTATAGGAAAAAACTTGTATCCTGCCGATGCATAATTCAGGTGGTAACCTAACTAGATATATCAATTGACCATAAGCAAAACCTAATCAGTTGTTAGAAGGAAGATATATATTAAGAGAGTATAACTCTGTGGAACCTAGAGAATCCCCAAACATTAGTAGTGATTTTCTAGCATTGTCCAGAGAGAACATAAGCCAGTTTTCCACCGTCATTTAACAAATTCTTTGTGTTGGACACATGTAGTTTATCAGGCTTGATTGTATTCCATTTTCTTTTGTTTTAGATTTCATACGCACCAGATGCTGTCTTAGATAACCACAGTATGGACAATAGAGTACTCTGGGTGGTAATATGACTATCCCCTATTATAAACAAATAAATTGGCATTTGGCCTATATATTAATTTTAAAAATAAAGTTAGTTAAAAACACAAATATAACATCATTCTTTCATAAATTGGTTAGTGTAAACCAAGCCTAATCAGTTCTGTGTATGTAGGGAAAAATGGATTTTACGGAGTTATACAGCTGAGGGTAATACTCAGGAATAAGTGTCTTTTTATAGAAGGCAGGGATCACGGTCTTTTTTTTTTTCTTCAAAGATTTTATTTATTTGATAGAGACACAGCGAGAGAGCGAACACAAGCAGGGGGAGTGGGAGAGGGAGAAGCAGGCTCGCAAAGCAGGGAGCCCGATGTGGGGCTCGATCCCAGGACCCAGGGATCATGACCCGAGTCAAAGGCAGACACCTAAGGACTGAGCCACCCAGGCGCCCCAGGGATCATAGTCTTATTCTCGGATACCCAGTGCTTGGCACATGGTTGGGCTCAATTTAATGTATTAGTGAAACTCATTATTGAATTTCAGAGATCGAAACTCCAGACCTCTAGTGAAAACAGCTATAGACATTTTATGGCTTTACTCTTAGATTTATTCTCATGTCAAAAGAGCAGTTCTGGCTTTTCTTTAACTCAGCAGAATCAATTCATTAAGCGATGAAAATAGAATCTGCTAAACAAATCAGAACCTAAAAAGGCAAGTAAAAGGTGTATGCATTTATTAGAAAAAAAGGGGAGGGACCACGCTTGTGAGAACAAAGACCGTCTGTTTCATTGTTTTTATTGTTTAATTAATACTTTAATTTTATTTTTTTAGACCTTATTGCAATATGCAAGCAACAAGAATGCCTCAGAACATATGGTGTATCTTCTGGAGGTATATCGACTTGCCATCCAAAGCTTTGCCAGTGCACGCCCATATTTAACTACTGAATGTGAAGATGTCCTCTTAGTGCTTGGCAGATTAGTACTGTAAGTTTAAGTACTTAAGTCACTGTTAAAATTGAGTACTTTAGGTTGTAATGTTTGCCTGACTTCTCTATTCAGAGCACCAAAAGTCATACCTTTGAATGAAACTTCCTTTGCTCTGAGTCTTCATACTCTGGTTCCCAGGAGATAAAGTACAAGTGAAGCTCCAGCCAAACAACATTGTTAATCAGCATAATGTTTAATTGCCTCCACAGTCTCTTATTCAGGCTTAGCATCCAAGAATGATACATTTTCTTTCTGTCCTTAGGTATAGATCAATATAAGTAACAGAGTATCTGGAAACTATAGTGGTCTTTGAGGATCACTTTGAGGGGAAATACTATGAATTTCTGCAGTTCAATTATATTATTTGATCTAAGAGTAATTCTGCTAGCAGAAAATATCAGGGTATACATAAGATTACCAGCCTGAGTCCATGATAATTTTACTGCTTTTTTAATATTTGGCTGCCTAGTAGCAAATAAAATTACACCTTTAACGTAATTTTCATCTGCATACTGAAGAGGAGGTACAACAGCTATTCAGTTCTTAGATTGGTTTAGCTTACAGATTGTTTGGGAGGATAACTTCTAGTCTGGGTGGTCTTGATTATGTTAGAGGTAGAGAAATGGCCTTGCCAATCTTTCTGTTCCTTTGTAAGTGACAAGAACCTACACAGATGATAGTTACATATATTTATCTCTTTATCAGCTGACTTGACAGTAGCATGAGTTCCTGTTTTTGTCTTTTGGAATCAGAATGGTTCCTATTTGAATACCCTCCTGTATTCTAATAAATTAAATAAAACTGCTTGGAGTATGACTTCTAAAGGGAATATATTATTACCAAATGTTTTAAAGCCACAGTGTAATTATAAAGCCTCCTGGGTTTTTTTTTTTTCTCTTTTTTAAAGTGAAAAGCCGATATAACTATGTTGAAGAAAATTCTAAAGAGTAAGCAACAAATTTCAAATAGTCTAAACAAATGTAAAATGTGTATACAGTATCATTGTCATACTGTATTTGATTATGCTTATAACCACATTTATATACTGATTTCATTATTTTACATTATAGGAGTTGTTTTGAATTACTGCTTTCAGTGTCTGAAAGTGAACTGCCATGTGAGGTCTGGGTACTCTTTCTTCAGTCTCTACAGGTGAGTTGATTTGGGCTGAAAAAAGGTCTCTGTTTAGATATCCAAGAAACCTAGTTAATTTCTCCCAGCAAACTAAAATGAAAAATTTGGAAGAAAAACAAGTACATTGTATATTGATACTAAGTTCATGAAATTTTAAGAAAGAGGTCATCCAAATGAAGGGGTGTGTTTAAAAATTGTTTTTGTTTTTCATTTGGTTTTGTTAGCCTTCATATAGCTTAGGAATCAACACAAGTTTTCATTACTCAGAAACAAAGTTTAAAAACAAAAGCAAAGTTCTAGACAGAATACTATTAAAAATATAAAATTGTATGTGGTTATAAGGTAGCGGTATTTGGATCATTCTAAGTACACTTATCTAGCAATTTCCCCCTAACACTTCAGGGATTGCGTCTAGCATTATAAGTCCCTCAAATAACCAAAATAGTCATCATAGATTCTAGTCATACATTTTACTTACAGAAGAGCTACATTGGCTCTCATATTGGCTTGATTATCAGCTTTCTTAATAGGTGAGCACATCAGAAAGTAGCAAGTTATGGAGGATAGAATGGGATAGGAGGTAAATACTACAGGAGACAAATTTGCATGTTACTGATAGAGACAGAAAAACTATTCTAAAAAATACAATAGTAATAGCTGTCGTTCGTTAATCACTGTATACTAAATACTGCTCTGTTCTGTGTGTTTTATGTCTTGTACAACAATGTAGGGATCATTTGAATCTCTGTTTACAAACAGGGAGACAGGCATAGAGAGTGTTAATTAGCTTCCGCAAAGTTGCACTCAGATTTATACCCAGAGCTTGCTCTTTGCCAGCTAATCCTTGAGGACACAAATTCTATAGTAGTCTATACCTGTTTCATGTAGGCACAAGTAAAGATTTGCGTATTAACAGACATCATTATCTGGAAATTTCTTTCCTCTGGGATATATAACCCAAAATGAAATGACGATAATGTTAATTTTTGGGGGGAAAAGAGGATTTTTTTTTTTGTTCCTGTCCTTGGCCTATTTTAATCCCTGTAATGTGATTCTAATTCCTCACATATTTATACAGCTGTTAAAATCATCTTTCATACATAACACACTGATTTTGTCAAACTATGTTTTGAGGCCTGCCACTAGTTTTGTTCTGGTGTACAACAGTCTAGAAGGGCAAATCTTATTATTCTTGTTTGGGTTGTTACTGTTACTTATAATAGTATTCTTTGCGGAGAGAATACTGTCTTACTTCTTTATTATTTTCTTAGATTGTATGCCTGCATAAAATACTTGCCTTTTCCCTCTATCCTTGTAAGTTTTTCCACTATTTATCATACAGGATGTATTTTTGAATATGTGTTCAATAAAATGAATGCAGTAGAGGTACAGATAAATATAAGATATGGTCCCTGTTGAAATCTAAAAGGTAAAAAGCCCTGAAGTTTTCTTATTTTAGTGATAAATGGACGAGGCAGCAGGTAGTTTTGAGGAAAATTTCGGTAAGAGAATAGTTTTATCAGAGCAGGCTGCAGAGAGAACACTCTGATTCACTGTTTTCAGCTTGTATAACCCTTCCAGGTCTTTTGCCTATGGATATGAAAATATACCCTGAAATGGATTTTCTAATAAACAAAAATGAGATCCTAATTTTTGCTGGCTTTTTTAAATCTAATTTTATCACAGATGTATGTCTGAGTTTGTATCTATAGATATATCTATCTCCCTTATTTGATCATTACCTGTACTTCTGTTACATGGTTGCACCATAAATTATTTGGCCAAATCTCTGTTATTGTAAATAGTGCTAGAGTGAACTTCTTGCACTAGTATTTCTGCATTGTAGATTTCAAGATGTGAACTTGTATATTTTTTACCTTAAAAAAGAAACAAATTTAAGTTTTAAAATGATTTTTAAAATTCTTCCATAGTTTTTAAAGATTTTAATATGACCCTTTAAAAGTAACTTTGTTATAATATATACCTGTTGTTAACAAAGGATTATACACATCATTCTTATGCAGAGTACACTGTATTTTGAACAGATGAAAAATAGAAAGCTCTTTTTATTTTTAACCCAGACTGTGGTCTTGTATTTTAGTTTCTGTATATCAGGTGGATGGTATTATTTTCTGCCAAAGTGTGATGACACGGGTCTGTTAAATATTACATATATTTACATATAAGGTAATCAGACACAGGAAATTCTGAAATTTTTACGTGGAATCTTCATCTTCACTGTAGAATAAATGCCTGTCATCCTAAGTTAAGGAGAAAGAAGGCTGAGGAGAGTTCAAGCCCGTAAAGGAAAAATTGCCTCATTGGTTAAATACTGCTGTTAGTAAACTATTAATTGGAAATGCCACTTTCTGTGTCAGTTCTAAATTTTAAACCTTTTCTCTTCAGAAGATAACAGCAAATTGGGAGTACATGTGTTAAAAACCTATAATTTTGACATTAAAATTATAGGGAAAAATGAATTTTAATTCTTATATTTCACTTAAGTGAATGTAAGGTTATATTCTTTGGTCTGTGAACATCATTAACTTTTATTTTCCCAAGAATATTGCTATAAATGGAAGCTTACATTTCTTGATAATTTCAGCGTTCTAAAATAAGAAAAAACACATTAAAACTTTAGAATTTGGAAACAACCAATAATCCTCACTAGTAATAGAGGACAGTAGAGACATATACTTAGACATTTATGTCAAGTTAAATTTCTGATCCCTTTCTCCTGACCTTTTGAGTACATAAATATTTTAAAGAACAAACTATTCGCAATTATATTTGTTTTCTGAGGAGATAGAATGATAGCTAATAACCTAGACTTTCCATGATATTTTATATAGAGCCACTTTTTATTTTAAAAAGTCATTTGATAGAAGGATTTAAACAATGAAAAAATATATCACTTGGCCTCATTAATATTTCTGTTAGAAGGAAAAGGTTGCCTTTGTGAGTACTGCAGAATCCTTTAAAAGAAAGCTGTGCAGTGGCCTTAAAATAAATGTGAGGTTGTAAATTCATTTGTGATAATTTTACCTATGGTGAATTTAGGAAAACATTTTAAAGGTGTCCTTTAATTTAGTGAAAACACCCTAGTTTCATTTTTTTTTTTAAAGAAAATAGTAACAGAATTTACAAAACTTTGAGGATAGTTTTTTTTTTCCCCCTGCTTATTCTTTTTTAGGAAATGCAAGATAATAGTTCCTTTTGTAGTTGTTCAGATACATTGAAAAGGCAAAACTATTTTTATACTGCTTATTAGCCTATTTTCTGGATGTGCTCTTTTTGTTTTAGGAGTCACATGATGCATTATTGGAATTTGGGAATAATAACCTACAAATATTGGTTCATGTTACCAAGGAGGGGGTGTGGAAAAACCCGGTTCTTCTTAAAATTCTGTCTCAGCAGCCAGTAGAAACAGAAGAAGGTAAGCCTTAAAACTTTACAGACTATATTGAAGGAAGATTGAGATCTAAGAGAATTAGAATTCATTGATGAATGAATTTTTAAATTTTAAAATTTTAAAATTTTGTAACAATCACCTGTGTGTGTATACCCAGTTGGTTCTCACTGAATAGTATAAATAACCATTAGCATTTAATGTTTTGCCTAAGTATTCTTGAATTTTTAGATAGTGTTTTAAATATTCCTTGCACTTAGTTTAAAATGTTGCTTTGAGTAATAGTGTTCATATAAAGTTTCTGAGATAAAAATGAATAATCTGTTTCTAGTCTTTGGTATATGGTAGAGCTTTGCTCATACATTCTTCACTGGTTACTACAACTAAGGACCATGAAAAAAATTGCTTTTTTATTTTAAACTTACAAAATATTGGAATTTAGCATTTTGTAGAGAAATGCAAAGAATGAAAATTTTTATTTGCAGAATTATTAGTTTAAGACCAGAAGATTTGTGGATTTGAATTGATATTTGCATATTAGGCACAAAATATTATCTCATTTGATACCACCAATTGTGATTTCATTTGCTTTAAGTTAGTTGAAAATTAAAAGGATCACATTTTGTTAAGTATGTTTCTGGAATAAAAATGAAGGTCAGAAGAGTTTTTATACTTTTGGTATGTCTTTAATTTAGGTCTTAAACAGGCTATTTAAATATTGATGCCTTAAAATATCCCAGTTAACTTATTCATTCATCAAGTTTGACAGTCTACTATACACACACTGTTTGGTTTTTCGTGTATAGTGAGAAGATTGGTGATGGGGGTACTTAGAGTTTTCTCTTGGTTCCTTTTCTCTGCTAATTCTACTGCTTATTAGTCACACTGGTAAGGGGAAAAAAAGGGGGAAAGAGTTGTTAAATAGAAAAAAGGTTGGTTTTACTGTTTTCTTTTGAGGTTCCCAATAAATGTCATCCCTTTGTAGATATAGGCAGATGGAGGCTAAAATATGACTTTTCTTATTAATGAAAGTTGCTTAGAAGACAGAGCCAAATAATTCCTGAAGAATCCCAGAATTGGCCAGATTCCAGTCCAGATGAGGCTTGACTGGGGCAGAGAAGAACGCTTTACTCTCTTACTCTCTGTAGGCAGGCCTAAGCCCAAGAGGAAGAAGGGTGGAGTGGTATTAAATGTCCCCAGTTTATTAAATATTTTCTTGATATGCTAATCAAATACATCACCCTACCTCAGGAATTATTAACAGTACTTAATTTCTTTTTGTATAGAAAAAAATCAAGAAATGGGGAGAAGCACTAACGTCTTGTGGTATCCTCTCTATTCAATAAAGAGTAATTAAGTTCCCACTATCTATAAGACTCTGAATGGGTACAGAACATCCACATATCTAGGGAATTATTCTGTGAACTGCATATAAGTGGTGGGCAGCCTACATAGTCTTCCTGTATTCTCATTTGGTCCTTACCCTAATTTCAGGTCAGGAGATTAGGAAGCTTCTTTTATGGCTCCACTGCCCTTGTAGCCAGATATTAACATATATTTGAAACCAGAAAGCAGTGATTGTCATCTCATTGATTGTCCGTTGTTCAATAAAAATATACATTTTTAGCCTCCAAGGAACTCAGTAAACACCTTTGTTTGGTTTTTTTTTTGGATTAAAAAAAAAGATTTTTATTTTTCCTGTGGTGCCTGGTTGGCACAGTTGGTTAAGCATCCAAATCTTGGTTTTGGCTCAGACTGTGATCTTACAGTAGTGGAATTGAGCCCTGCATTGGGCTCCATGCTCAGAGTGGAGTCTGCTTGAGATTCTCTCTCCTTCTCCCCCACCTTCCCCCCACCCCGTGCATTCTCTCTCTCCCTTCCTCCCTCTCTGGAATAAATAAATAAGTAAACAAATAAAAGATTTTTTTTTTTGCTTTGATTTCTTGAATTTTGTATCCTCCCCATTCTTAAAAAAAAACAGTTTATTCCTGAAAGTATGGAATAAGTACCAGTTGTTGGTGCTTCTGCCTGGCATAGTTAGCAGGGAAATAATGGGTTCTCCCATCCAGATTTTAGCCCAGGTACTGAAGACCTTTCCATCCCCAGTGGCCTACCACAGAAGGTGGGGATGGAGAGACCAAGCCCAGCTGCGGCTGCACTGATGGTTCCCATCCTGAGCCTCAGGACTCACGGAACTTCCCCTCTTCACAGTGGTGATCGCAGCAGCTGCCTGGATTCAGGCAGCCCACCGACCAGGAGACCTCAGCGCACCGTGAACAGTGGGGACCTCCCCCGCCATAATGGAGTGATTCCAACTCCAACTTAAAGGACACCCAGGGCTACCATCTAGTGTCTGTTAGTTTTTCCAGCTGACTTCTACCCTACCTGGCACCCATCTCCCCCTACTTTCCCATCACTTATGACATCAAAACAATGGCTTTTCCCCCTTTTCCTTGAGACTCAGGAGGACCAAAGCTACAGTCTTTTGGGGTTGTTGTTGTTGTTGTTGTCTTTTGTTTTTCTCTCTCCCCTACTAAGGGTTGAAGGAAGGGTTCCATCCTTGTTCAGAGTCACCAGCTCCTTTCCCTAAATCAGGATGACAAAGAATCAGCTCCTATACCTCCTTCTGTGTTTTCTTTCCCACCCCACCTTATTTTTTGTGACCCTTCTAATCCCCACCTCTGAAGCCACTTTATGAATTGTCATGTGCCACTTGAGCCTCCAGTAAAAACAAAAATGGACTTCCTGTTAGAAAGCGGGGGGGGAAAAGGCTGTTTTAATGACCTTAAATGTTACCATTTTTTAAATGATGCCGTATGCACAAGGTAAACTCATTATGTTTGCAGTTTATTTTTAAATGGCTCAGGAAAAGAAAACTAAGTAACAAAATATGACAAAACAGTTCAGTTGTTGAATCTAGATGGAAGAAAGGATATATGATTAAAAATTATTTGGTACTAGGGGTGCTTGGGTGGCATAGTCAGTTGAGCATCTGACTCTTGATTTTGGCTTAGATTGTGGTCTTGGGGTCATGGAGTTGAGCCCTGCATAGGACGCTGTACTCAGCAGGGAGTCTGCTTTGGCCTCTCTCTCTCCCTCCCATTGGTACTCACTCTCTCTTAAATAAATAAATGAAAATTTAAAAAAATTATTTTGTACTAAAATGACAAAAATACAAAAAGGATGAGACTTGTTGCTGTATACTTTATTTTCATTTTAAATATTGAAATGTATGGCTGAATTTCCTTTTTTAAAAACAAAGTTACAGGGCGCCTGGGTGGCATAGTCAGTTAAGTGTCTGACTCTAGGTTTTTGCTCAGGTTGTGATATCCCAGGGTTGTGAGATGAGCCCCACATCATCAGGCTTCCTGCTCAGTGTGGAGTCTGCTTGAGATTCTCTCTCCCTCGTCCTCTGTCGCGTCCACTTGTGCTGTTTCTTTCCGTCTCTCTGAAATAAATAGATCTTTCAAAAAAACAAATAAAAAACAAAGTTAAGATGTATAACTTGAATTTTAAAATGCAAGATTAAGGGTGCCTGGTGGCACAGTTGCTTAAGTGACTGACTCTTGGTATCAGCTCAGGTTGTGATCTCAGGGTCATGAATGAGCTTGAACCCAGTGCTGGGCTTTGTGTTCAGTGTGGAGTCAGCTTCAGACTCACTCTTCCTCTGCCCCTCCCTGCATGTGTACTCTCTTGCTGTCTCTCAAATAAATAAATCTTAAAAAATAAAAAGATTGGTTTTTGTATTAAAAGTTGTTACAGTGGTATAATTGGTTGTAGTATATTGAGTAAAGTAGTTTTACGTCCTAGAAATAATAGCTACAATTTAGAGTGTTCGTTATGTGGTGAATACCATGTTAATGCTTTCCATATCTCATTCAGTCCATAAACCAGGTAAGAGATTACACATGTTCAAGATCACGTAGTTAAAATTGGAGGGCAGAATTTGAACCCAGGTGAGGAGATGTTAAAAGTTTATGATTGAAGAGTGGTAACCAGTCAGTTTTTAAATACATGGTTTTATTAAACTCCTCTAATAATGTAGGGCATTGTGCTTAGTGCTGTAGGGAATACAAAAGTTAACAACCCATGGTATTTGTTTACAAATTGCTGATGGTATAGGAAGGCAGATGACAGAAAAACGTAATAAAGCAGCTGGTATTGAGCATTTACCCTGTGCTAAGTATCTTATCTGCATTACTGGTATTTCATTTATGATTTGTTCCACTTGAGGCTCAGAGCGGTCAGTTAATTTGTCCAGGAGTCTCTCACAGCTTTGTATGTGCCAAAGTCATGATGCAGTTTCACATTGGTGATTCGAAAACCTGAGATCTTAGCCTCTTTACACTGTAATCCTTTCTTCCTGTACTTAGAAAAGTAAGTGTGGTGAAAGAAGTAAAATGCTGTGAAGATTTATAGAAGAGGTTAGCTTGTTTAGATAACGTGCTTGTATTCATGGTGGCATTTGTGAATATGCTTACAAACTGGTAGGACAGATACACAGCAGAATCTGATGTTAGGCAGAATAGTATGTTAGGTTGGCAGATATGGCAGGCAATATATGGAAGAATTAGTTTGGAGAATTCAAAAAAGAATTGCTAGGATACAATAAGGATATAATAATAATTGAGGGACAGAGTTGGTAAGGAAGGATCATGCCAAAATTTCATTTCTGTATGATTGAGAGAATACCGTTACTGAAAATAGAAGTAAGGAATGAGCTGTTTGAATGGGAGATATGATTTTGAGCTCATTTTGTGGAATTTAGTGCCTGTGGGACTAAAATAGAAAAATCCAAGTGGAAGTGATCTGTTTTCCATCCATACTTTTTGACCTTGACTACATATTAGAGTATCTATGGAATTTAAAACCAACACACACATGCTCTCCTTCTTTCTTTCTCCCTCTCTCCCATCCCCTCCTCCTCCACTTCTCCCCCTCTGTCTCTCCTTCTGTTCCTCCCTCTCTCCCTCCTCGCTGCTCCCACCCCAGGTCTAGGCTTCACCTGCTAAATCAAAATCTGTGCAGTTGGAGCTCTAGAATCTAGACCTTTTTGAAGTACCACAGGAAATGGGCACCTTTCACCTACATAGAATGAACTATGTGATATATTTTAGTGGGAAAAGAAATAGGTCCTCTGTACTCAGAATATTTCTGGAATGATAAATAAGAAATTGGAAACAATTGTTTTTTGTGGGGAGGGAGACTAGAGTACTGGAGTTAGGGCAGAAAGGAGACAACTTTTATTGTACACCTTTTTTGTGCCTTTTTGAATTTTGTGTTATGTGCATATACGGTATTAAACCTGTTTTTGGAAAGAGTTTTTAAAACTATAAATAATAGCCAAACTATGGAAAGACCCCAGTTGTCCACCGACTGACGAATGGATAAAGAGGATGNAGAGAGGAGGAAGCAGGCTCCCTGCTGAGCAGAGAGCCCGATGCGGGCCTCGATCCCAGGACCCTGGGATCATGACCTGAGCCGAAGGCAGCGGCTTTAACCCACTGAGCCACCCAGGCGCCCTGGAAAGAGTTTTTAAAACTATAAATAATAGCCAAACTATGGAAAGACCCCAGTTGTCCACCGACTGACGAATGGATAAAGAGGATGTGGTGTGTGTGTGTGTTTGCGAGTATGTACACACATGCACACAGACACACACACACAGGAATATTACTCAGCCATCAGGAAGACCGAAGTCTTGCCATTTGCAGCGATGTGGATAGAGCTAGAGTGTGTTATGCTAAACAAAATAAGTCAGGGAAAGACAGATACAATATGATTTCATTCATCTGTGGAATTTAAGAAACAAAACATATGAATCTGGGTGGGAGAAGAGGGAAACAAACCATAAAAGGCTTAACAATAGAGAACAAAATGAGGGTTGATGGAGGGACGTGGTGGGGGGCTTTTAAGCGATGGTTTCTAAGGTGATGGGTTTTAAGGAGGCATTTGTGATGAACACTGGGTGTTGCATGTAATTGATGAACCACTGGATTCTACTCCTGAAACCAGTAATTGCACTGTATATTGACTAGCTAGAATTTATTTTTATTTATTTATTTAGCTGTGAAAGAGAGGAGAAGGCAAGGGGGTCAATTAGTGTTCAGAGATGAAGACCCTTTGCGCTTCTTTGCTATTGGTCCTTCAGGATAGTCACAGATCCTTTTTTTTTTTTTTTAACTTATTTGACACAGAGAGGGAACGCAAGCCAGGGGAGAGGGAGAAGCAGGCTTCCCACTGGGCAGGGAGCCCCCATGCGGGGCTTGATCCGAGGACCCTGGACCATGACCTAGCCGAAGACAGACACCTAACGACTGAGCCACCCAGGCGCACCTAATCACAAATCCTTATCACTGTTACTCAAGCACGTGATGTGTGACAAGGGGTCTTACAGGAACTAGGAGGATCCCTTTATGGGAAAGATACAAAATGCTAATCTGTGTGTTCTAGGAGTTCTGCTAAAGATAGCCTAAAGGACAGTGTATACATCTCTTAGATCACAGAGTGGCTGTTTGGGCTAAGTAAGCTTGGAGGGAAGGCAACTCCTCGTGGCATTCCAAAGACCTAAGCCCTACTCTGGAAACCTTCCCTGCCCTCAGTGGCCTCTCTGTTACATTTTAGCAAGTCAGGTATTATGGTTGATTTCATGTTCTGCATTGACCTCAACATCTCCCCCTTTTTGTTTCTTTAAAGTGGCAGCAAGTAGTTCTTGAGGCATTTCTCTGTGTAGATATGCTTCACATCTCTGGCGGTGGATAAAGCATTTATTGCAATTTTGCAGGCTATGATGAGAGGAAAAATAGTAGTAATTATTACAATAGCAAAGGATCCCCATTTTGTGGAAGAGAACCATGTGGCCGGGTTAAGCTCACTGAGCTTCTCTGTGAAGCGTATGATATCCCACCGCCATCAATGAGGCAAGGATTTGATCCTTTAGATGCTGAACATTGTAAGTTAAATTACCAGGGAATGATCCATGCATTTGTTTCTTTATCTTTTCCCAATCATGTGTGGTCTGGTTCTAGGGTATGGGGGTAACACAGATGGATCTGTGAGCCCAGTCACATAAGAACCCTTGCGAGTAGGCTAAGGCTTCTTGTTTTTACCCAAGATATTCAATAACAGCTCCCATTGGTTGAAGACGTCCTAATATTTTTTGATCGATAGTTTGTTGAAGTTGAAATTCCCTTGTGGTATTAATAGCCAGCTGATCCACAAAGGCATCAGTCTGAACCGAGTGAGAAAGAGAGGCAGCTGTCACGCTAGTGGGGGCAATAATTGAGATAGTCACGATAACACTGGCAATGAGTAGACCCAAGAAGCACTTGGGTTGGCTGATGTCAGATAATGCCTCATTCAAAAAGCTAATGGATTTGGTATTTCCCAACCTCTGGTAAGATTAACAGGGATAGTGGCATGGTTGAAAATAGGAAAAGGAGTATCTGCCTCAGGAGCATGTTTCCAGAGGGGGGATTTACAGGTCCATAAAAGGACATGAAGCACCTAGGCAGCAGTAGAAAAACAAGAANTCCTCTAATAATGTAGGGCATTGTGCTTAGTGCTGTAGGGAATACAAAAGTTAACAACCCATGGTATTTGTTTACAAATTGCTGATGGTATAGGAAGGCAGATGACAGAAAAACGTAATAAAGCAGCTGGTATTGAGCATTTACCCTGTGCTAAGTATCTTATCTGCATTACTGGTATTTCATTTATGATTTGTTCCACTTGAGGCTCAGAGCGGTCAGTTAATTTGTCCAGGAGTCTCTCACAGCTTTGTATGTGCCAAAGTCATGATGCAGTTTCACATTGGTGATTCGAAAACCTGAGATCTTAGCCTCTTTACACTGTAATCCTTTCTTCCTGTACTTAGAAAAGTAAGTGTGGTGAAAGAAGTAAAATGCTGTGAAGATTTATAGAAGAGGTTAGCTTGTTTAGATAACGTGCTTGTATTCATGGTGGCATTTGTGAATATGCTTACAAACTGGTAGGACAGATACACAGCAGAATCTGATGTTAGGCAGAATAGTATGTTAGGTTGGCAGATATGGCAGGCAATATATGGAAGAATTAGTTTGGAGAATTCAAAAAAGAATTGCTAGGATACAATAAGGATATAATAATAATTGAGGGACAGAGTTGGTAAGGAAGGATCATGCCAAAATTTCATTTCTGTATGATTGAGAGAATACCGTTACTGAAAATAGAAGTAAGGAATGAGCTGTTTGAATGGGAGATATGATTTTGAGCTCATTTTGTGGAATTTAGTGCCTGTGGGACTAAAATAGAAAAATCCAAGTGGAAGTGATCTGTTTTCCATCCATACTTTTTGACCTTGACTACATATTAGAGTATCTATGGAATTTAAAACCAACACACACATGCTCTCCTTCTTTCTTTCTCCCTCTCTCCCATCCCCTCCTCCTCCACTTCTCCCCCTCTGTCTCTCCTTCTGTTCCTCCCTCTCTCCCTCCTCGCTGCTCCCACCCCAGGTCTAGGCTTCACCTGCTAAATCAAAATCTGTGCAGTTGGAGCTCTAGAATCTAGACCTTTTTGAAGTACCACAGGAAATGGGCACCTTTCACCTACATAGAATGAACTATGTGATATATTTTAGTGGGAAAAGAAATAGGTCCTCTGTACTCAGAATATTTCTGGAATGATAAATAAGAAATTGGAAACAATTGTTTTTTGTGGGGAGGGAGACTAGAGTACTGGAGTTAGGGCAGAAAGGAGACAACTTTTATTGTACACCTTTTTTGTGCCTTTTTGAATTTTGTGTTATGTGCATATACGGTATTAAACCTGTTTTTGGAAAGAGTTTTTAAAACTATAAATAATAGCCAAACTATGGAAAGACCCCAGTTGTCCACCGACTGACGAATGGATAAAGAGGATGTGGTGTGTGTGTGTGTTTGCGAGTATGTACACACATGCACACAGACACACACACACAGGAATATTACTCAGCCATCAGGAAGACCGAAGTCTTGCCATTTGCAGCGATGTGGATAGAGCTAGAGTGTGTTATGCTAAACAAAATAAGTCAGGGAAAGACAGATACAATATGATTTCATTCATCTGTGGAATTTAAGAAACAAAACATATGAATCTGGGTGGGAGAAGAGGGAAACAAACCATAAAAGGCTTAACAATAGAGAACAAAATGAGGGTTGATGGAGGGACGTGGTGGGGGGCTTTTAAGCGATGGTTTCTAAGGTGATGGGTTTTAAGGAGGCATTTGTGATGAACACTGGGTGTTGCATGTAATTGATGAACCACTGGATTCTACTCCTGAAACCAGTAATTGCACTGTATATTGACTAGCTAGAATTTATTTTTATTTATTTATTTAGCTGTGAAAGAGAGGAGAAGGCAAGGGGGTCAATTAGTGTTCAGAGATGAAGACCCTTTGCGCTTCTTTGCTATTGGTCCTTCAGGATAGTCACAGATCCTTTTTTTTTTTTTTTAACTTATTTGACACAGAGAGGGAACGCAAGCCAGGGGAGAGGGAGAAGCAGGCTTCCCACTGGGCAGGGAGCCCCCATGCGGGGCTTGATCCAAGGACCCTGGACCATGACCTAGCCGAAGACAGACACCTAACGACTGAGCCACCCAGGCGCACCTAATCACAAATCCTTATCACTGTTACTCAAGCACGTGATGTGTGACAAGGGGTCTTACAGGAACTAGGAGGATCCCTTTATGGGAAAGATACAAAATGCTAATCTGTGTGTTCTAGGAGTTCTGCTAAAGATAGCCTAAAGGACAGTGTATACATCTCTTAGATCACAGAGTGGCTGTTTGGGCTAAGTAAGCTTGGAGGGAAGGCAACTCCTCGTGGCATTCCAAAGACCTAAGCCCTACTCTGGAAACCTTCCCTGCCCTCAGTGGCCTCTCTGTTACATTTTAGCAAGTCAGGTATTATGGTTGATTTCATGTTCTGCATTGACCTCAACATCTCCCCCTTTTTGTTTCTTTAAAGTGGCAGCAAGTAGTTCTTGAGGCATTTCTCTGTGTAGATATGCTTCACATCTCTGGCGGTGGATAAAGCATTTATTGCAATTTTGCAGGCTATGATGAGAGGAAAAATAGTAGTAATTATTACAATAGCAAAGGATCCCCATTTTGTGGAAGAGAACCATGTGGCCGGGTTAAGCTCACTGAGCTTCTCTGTGAAGCGTATGATATCCCACCGCCATCAATGAGGCAAGGATTTGATCCTTTAGATGCTGAACATTGTAAGTTAAATTACCAGGGAATGATCCATGCATTTGTTTCTTTATCTTTTCCCAATCATGTGTGGTCTGGTTCTAGGGTATGGGGGTAACACAGATGGATCTGTGAGCCCAGTCACATAAGAACCCTTGCGAGTAGGCTAAGGCTTCTTGTTTTTACCCAAGATATTCAATAACAGCTCCCATTGGTTGAAGACGTCCTAATATTTTTTGATCGATAGTTTGTTGAAGTTGAAATTCCCTTGTGGTATTAATAGCCAGCTGATCCACAAAGGCATCAGTCTGAACCGAGTGAGAAAGAGAGGCAGCTGTCACGCTAGTGGGGGCAATAATTGAGATAGTCGCGATAACGCTGGCAATGAGTAGACCCAAGAAGCACTTGGGTTGGCTGATGTCAGATAATGCCTCATTCAAAAAGCTAATGGATTTGGTATTTCCCAACCTCTGGTAAGATTAACAGGGATAGTGGCATGGTTGAAAATAGGAAAAGGAGTATCTGCCTCAGGAGCATGTTTCCAGAGGGGGGATTTACAGGTCCATAAAAGGACATGAAGCACCTAGGCAGCAGTAGAAAAACAAGAATACATACCATGGTAGAACTGGTTAAGCACAGGTACCATAGCCAAGAGCATGTTTTCAGGAGTAGGGGGTTTATCGGTCTGTTGTAGAATCTCCTTGGCTTCCTGGGTCTTCTTCTTGAGTTCTCCCCAAGTCATGAATTTGGCCTTGTGGGTACTGGGGAGGCGCCTGATGGGTGGCTGTTTTTCTTCTAGATTCAGGTGACTCCTCTGAGGGCCTGGATTCTGGCTGTGCCAGGCCATGATAATGTTTAACATTTCTAGCAGNCAGTGCGGGGCTCAGTCCCTGGACCCTAGGATCGAAGGCAGACACGTAATGACTGAGCCAGCCAGGCACCCCAAATCATTGATACCTTAAGAGAAAGTTTTCTTAATCTGGAAGAGCAAACATTAGAGAATCAGCAATGTTTTAAATAAGAGTCAAAAAACTGTAATAATTTTTTAGTTCATTTAGTCCCATGTTACTAATTCTTGTTTAATTTGAATGCAGCTTTAGTTAGTTCTGGAAGTTTTTTACCCATTTGAGTTTTTTAGGTTTTTAAAGATCTCAAAAACCTGTATTTGTCCTTTATATGAATTTCCTTGAAGATGGAGCTCATTTTGTAAGAGAGTAAGACCAATTATAAATGATGAAAACCCAGAAATGGACATTGTTAATGATCTGTTAATGAGAATTCTTTATGATGCTATTGACAAGGAATCTCAGTTATTTCTGTAACACATGAAACACGTCAATAGCCAGAATATTGAGTGTTGATGACCTCATACCAGAAGATAACATATCAAACAAGCCTAATTAGTCAATGAGACTTTGTTCATGATTTAAATCTTGGGGAAGTTTGTTAAAACCCTAGAAAGTTTTAAAATACATGCCTAAATAGAATCATGGATGTCAAAGACTTGATAAAGGCAAAACATAGAAACTTTTTTCTGGAGATAGCAGACTTTCAATCTTATAATATACCAATGTACTTATAAAATCCTTTTATTTTAATCTTAGTCTGTCCTGACCACACCTAAAATTCCTTTCCAAAGATTTCCTTCACAAACTTTCTACAACTTCCTTTTGCATTCAGACTTTGTCCCAAGCCATCTCTTTCCAAACAACCAGTCTCATTTAGGACAAAATTACCTTCTTTTTGCCTTCCAAAAATGTATTTCCATTCCTTATCTTTCTTACATTATCTCCTACTTTTCTACATACAGAGTTGCCAAGTTTTGTGCTCTTAGAAATCTTAGTCTCCAGTGAAGACTAAGTAGTAACCAGTTGTGAACTGTTACACCAAAACTTTAGACGGCAAATTTGTGAATCAGTTAAGCACAAAGTGTGTTTACCAACCACAAATATCCTTAATTTCTTTCCAGTAAGTAGTGAAAAGCACAAACCTATGTCTAGTAATCAATGATTTAGCACCTTATCCTATTTGGAAAAGACCTAGATGTCCAATGAATTTAATCCCACTTGCCATCCTAACAAAACTTCAAAGTTTCAGGTTACTAAAGACTTTGAAAGCTATCTTAACAATTGCCCATGAAAACTTTGAGATAGTTAACCATCATTTTAAGTCATCTTTTTGTTAACAAATTGCAGCAGAGACAACACGAACTTATTTGGCCTTCAATAAATTTTGGTGGAATAGAAGTTTCATATTCAATGCTGATAACTTTAAAGACATGTATATCTTAATTAAACTGACAACTTTAACTTAACAACTTTCACTTAACTTTAAATACTGAATTATGTTCCACCTGGATCCCTCCCCATTGTCAGTTTTTACCTGAGACACTGGTGGGGAATTCTAGATTGAGTGGTGTTAAGTCCAGGGGGTGCTTTTCTTGCTCCTTGACAGTGAGGGAGAAGGAGCCACGGTGCCTGAGGCACCGAGGATGGTCTAGAAGCCAGTTATGCAGGCTGCGCCCAAGATGGTGCAGAGAGAGAAAGGGGAGGGGGAAACTGAAGTGCTACCAGAAGGCAGAGAAAGGGTTCCCAGTTCTAGAGCTCATCAGCTCCAACAGAGGAGCAAGTGCCATGTTTTCCTGCCAACAAGGGGAAATAGGCAGTCCATGTCAGGCCAGAGAAGACAGAGAATTTCCCCCAAAACAAAGGGAGTTTCAGGCAGCTGCTTGGGAATATTCCTTAGAGCCCCCATCCCAAGGTAGACTAACCACAGTTGGCTCCAGTTGTAGCCATTAACTCGGGAAATGAGTGAGAGAGAAACCCCCACATCTGTTAAAAACAGTGAGAGAGAGAGAGAGTCAAGAGTCCCCTTTGTCTGGGATGACCTGTATTTCCTCCAGTAACCTGGGTTTACTCGGAGGAGGCCTATTTAGGTAATTATCATCCAGTATGTCAGGCGGGAGTTTACTAGCCAGACACATTCTGCAAGAGGCTGTTGGAGTGCTGGTATAGAGCAGTGAAGGTACCCCTAGATACCCGAGGTCCATTTGCCCTAGAAGAGATCTGATAGATCCCAGGTCAGTCCTTTCCTAAATTTTACAATCTGAATTGTTTCCAGTGGGTTAAAAGCTACCCCAAAGGAGAGTCCTTGGAAACTGAACAAAAGGTCATTACCTACAAAATCCCCCTGACTCCCAGGTAGCATTGCATGCAGGATGTCAGAGGTTCCTGCGACTGAGGCATCCCCCGAAAAAAATCCCTGTGACCACTGCCACTGATACAGGCCCCTGTAGGAGGGAGGCCTGCCCTCTCTCCTGCTTCCCCATCGGATTCTAGACTACCCTGGGTGCTGGCATATGGATCTAAATAGTATGCCTTGAAGGTCATGCCTTATTGTATGTACCTGGCCTTGAAGAACCTGCCATTTTTAACCCATGGAGAACACTAGAAGTTTTACAAGGGGAAATTATCCAATTTTGTAGATTAAGTAGTTAGTAGAGGACATTGATGGAAAACAGTAAAGATAGAAGTCCATTATGGCATAAGCAACATTCCAACGCGTGTAATTTTTATAGCCAGCTTCCTTAGGAAATGGTCCCATGAAGTATTGCTTGCTAGATGTAGCCCCCAGTAAGAATCGACTAAGTAGGGGATGAAGGGGGGAAGGTGGTAGAATTTCATAGTCAGGGGGAAGAGGGAGCTCTTCCTCCTTGTTGTGTCTAATGTGAGAAGTTAAAGGGCAAATTTGGGGAGTCGAAGTTCTAGGTTCCCCTTCTTTAAAGACGTTTGAATTGTCCTCAGTATGTAAAGGGGCCACAGCAGACCTGACTAGACCCCACATAGTAAGAGAAGCAAGGGGCACCTTTTTACCTTGTTTATGGCAGCATTTCAAGTTCTTTCCAGTTCTCTTCCATACTTCGAAATCTAAAGTTCCTCAGTCAGGGAACCATGGGTTCTGTTTAGTAACAACCTGTAACAAACCCTGAAGTTGGTCCTCTGTTACAGAGGCCCTGCTCAGCTTAAGGAGCTGTTTCTCATTTATAATAGCCCTGTTAACCTTTAAAAGTTGCTTTAAAACCTTAACATATTGTCTCTGTTCAAGAGAGAGGCTTTGCCCCATATCTGGAGTTCTTAGAGAACTTTTAATTCCGTAAAAATACCCAAGCCTGAAACTTCCCCGAACTTGGCCATGAGCTAATGCCAACTTACTGTATACAGACTTTTTGGCTTTTGGTCGGGGGGGGGGGTGTCCCTACAGTGTCCATTGCAAGATGGTCATGTTGGGGTCACCACTTGCTGGGAATGGGCAGCAATCCCTGTACCAATGGATGAAAGATTACTTTACACTTTGCTGTGAAAAAGAGAAGGCAAGGGGGTCAACGCTCAGAGATGAAGACCAACTAGTTAGGATTTAAGTAAAAATTTGAAAAATTAAAAACTGTACAGTTTTGATGTAGCTAAAACTGGGCCAGTGGTTTATCCCTCTCCCTGCAGTAGTTTATCATTAATATTAATGATTTCTAGTCTGTATATGGCCTGTAGACAAGGCAGCATGGGCATCATCTGAGAGGCTTGTTAGAAAAGCAAAATCTCAGGTCCCATTCCAGACCTATTGAATTAGAATCTGCATTTTAACAAGATACCCCTAGTTATTCAGAAGGCGCTTTCAAGTTTGAGAAACACTATTTTAGATGAAACACCTAAAGCAGTTAGTTTGTTCATGACTTGTCTTGACGTACAATATTCTCACCTCTATTCTTTAAATAATGGTGTGTAATGATATCATATACTTGTTGAGTATCTACTCTTCATAAATTGAGGGATTGTCTGAAACACTGTAAAAGTCAGTGCTCAGATGCTTAATATTTAGTACACTCAGAGCAGCGTTTTCCAAAGTGTGTACTGAACCAGGAACATATATTTTACATTGTACTAATAACGTGTAAAAGGGTTCTCTGGTCAAATCAGTTTGGGAGACATTGGGTTAAATAAAAGTGAACAGTTTTCTTTATTGCAGGACTGTTCAGAGATTTGACCAAGGAATCCTTTTTTTTTCTAGGACTATCTCTCAGGTCTTTTGGTCGGTGGAACACACTTTGAGAAATTCCTGGTTTAGAGGAAAGAACACCACTGGCTTTGGAATCCTTGGCAAGTTACCTAATTTCTCTGAATATTAATTTTCCTAACCTTAAAGTGGGGATAATAATACTTGCCTTGGTGGTGGTGTGAAGAATAAATGAAAGGTATATAGAAACATTCAGCCTAAAGCTTGGTATCTCATAAAAGTGTTCACATGGTAGTTGTTAATATTACATAGGTTACTTCTTTTTCTTGCACTTGTGCTTATAGTTCATTTCTGTATTCCTTAATATCCTTATCAGAAGTGAGGGAGGAGAAGGTCAAATAATTAATTTTGATAAAATGTTAGTAGTTTTATTAAGAGGTTTGGTGTTCAGAATAAAACTACTAAGTAATGTGGGAATCATTAGCAAATTTAGTTTTGCTCTCTGCTCTATTAGATGAGTATTGAGATCAGAATAAACTTCCGAAGTTATATCAGGTGAATTTTTATTCAGCTGATATAACTAACCAACAACAAAAGATATCAAACTTTCATGTTAACCTTGATGTGTTATGAGGTATGTTATCAAATTTTTATTTTTCCTTTTTTCTAGTCAATAAATTGATTGCACAAGAAGGACCTTCCTTTCTACAGATGCGAATAAAACATTTGTTGAAATCTAACTGCATCCCTCAGGCCACTGCTTTATCAAAACTGTGTGCAGAATCTAAAGAAATTTCAAATGTGTCATCTTTTCAGCAAGCCTATATCACATGCTTATGTTCCATTCTCCCTAATGAAGATGCTATTAAGGAGGTGAGTAAAGCAGATAACTGCTCTTGTCATTCACAGTTACTATGAATTTAATAGATTTTGATAAATGTTGCATGGCAGGATGAAAACCAAGACTCATGTTTTTCCTGACTACTGAAAAGTGCCATTTTAATTGAATATAACTGTTGAACAGTTTGAATATAAAGTTGTCTTGTAGGTGGATTTGAAAAGTAGACAAAGAATATGCAGATAGATATTTATGTATTTGGGCAATGGTTTGCTTTGAAATCTTCAAATGTGAAAGTTATTTTTTTAAATTGATCTCTCTGTTAGGGGAATGCAGAAACTATTACTGACATCAAGGGATAAACTAAACAGAATGGTGCTTAGCTTTAGTTTAAGTTCCTTCACACATATAAGTGTAAGCAGGGGAGTATAGGACTTTAGAACCCCTGAATATATTTTGAACTATAATTAAGTGGATAAACTGGATACCATGGAAAATAGTAACAATTGAGTCTTTTAAAAAACTATTTTATCAGTCAGGTTGCATTTTTTAACCTGAGTCATTATCTTTAAAAAAATTGGAATTTGCTTTCTCTAATAGTTTTTGATAAATTATATGGAGAAAGATGAGGAATTCTAGCTATGTTCTGTCATCTACCTATAATTCTCTTAGATCTGATACATAGATTCTCATTTCACCTGTACACTGAATTTCAGAATCCCAGTGGGGTCAAACAGGTGGAGAAAAACAGCCTACTGATTTTGCTTGAAATCAGTCACACTAAATTTTTTTAGGCCATTCTCTTTCCACTTCATAGATTACTATTTCATATTTTATCATTTTTCTTCAATCCTATACTATAATGCCTTCTGCCCCATCACACTTTCCATTGATGAACTTTCTCCCTATTTCTCTGAGGAAATTGAGGCAGTTGGAAGAGAATTTCCATGAGCTGCCTCTATGACATGTGTTCATCTGCCTGTATGTATGCATGCACACCTTTGCTTCCATTACTAAAGATAACTGTATCTGGTCTCCTAAGGCAGTCCCCTTGACTTCAGTATCACATCCCATCTGCTCTTGCCCCCTCAAGAATAATGCTACAGTATTTCTTTTCTCTACTGCATCATCAGTTACACCACTGCTGTAACCATCCTGTCAGCATTTGTGCTGTTCTTTCATCTTTAAAAAGGAAGTCTTTAGATTCTGCTTCCCATTCAGAGACCATCCCACTTTTCTCCTGGCCTTTCAGCATAATTTCATTTCTTTTCTTTTTTTTTAATATATTTTTTAAAGATTTTATTTATTTATTTGGCACACAGAGAGAGATCAGATCACAAGTAGACAGAGAGACAGGCAGAGAGAGAGGAGGAAGCAGGCTCCCTGCCGAGCAAGGAGCCCGATGCGGGCCTCGATCCCAGGACCCTGAGATGATGACCTGAGCCGAAGGCAGAGGCTTTAACCCACTGAGCCACCCAGGCGCCCTCAGCATAATTTCTTGAACAAGTTGTGTGAATTTACTGTTTGACATTTTTCTGTTTGAACACATTGTTTGTTTTGTAAGATTTTATTTATTTATTTAGAGCTCAAGGCAGGGGCAGAGGAAGAGCGAGAATCTCAAGCAGACTCTGTGCAGAGCACAGAGCCTGATACGAGGCTCGATCCCATGACCCTGAGATCATGACCTGAGCCAAAATCAAGACTTAGATGTTTAACCAACTGAGCCACCTAGGCGCCCCTCTTCTTGAACACATTGTAATATGGCATTAACCCCTGCCAGTCCACCACATCGTTAAATCTAATGATTTCTCAGTTTTCATCTTACTTAGTCTGACTTGTTTGTCTTAAACTTTTAACAGTTTTCCCACTTAGATTCTAGGATATCACACTCTCAGTTTTCTGTGCACTTGACCGGTTAGTTTTTCTCAGTTCTATCTACCTCACTCTTCCTCATCTCTTCAATGAGTAAATATTGCAGTACTCTAGGACTCTCCTTGTATATCCTTTGTTTTTACTTGTATATATTCCCTGGTTGTCTCTTTTATACTCATGGCTTTATCCAACTATGGTCAGAATCTGAAATCTCCAGCCCAGCCCTCTCCTCTGAACTCAGACTCCTATCCAGCTGCCTAATCACTATCTGGCATGCTCAGTAGCATCTCAGACTTCACATGTCCATGTTAAGCTCCTGGTCTTCCTGATATTAGGGCTTTGTTTGTTTTTATGAGCTTTCTTCTGAATAAAGTCTGTAGTTGTCCAGTCTCAGTGTTAGAAGTGGAGGTGGGCAAGTGGTGAATAACTGGCTTTCATTTTTTGAGTCCTTACTATATGTTAAGCACTGTGCTAAATGCTTTATCTAGATTGTCACATTCAGTTCTCACAACAACTTGTAGGTTGCTCCATTTTATCGGTGAGGAAAATGAGGCTCACATCAAGTAATAAGTTTGTGCTTACACGAAAGTGATTAAGCTGAGATTCAAACCTGAGTTTGGTATACTATCACTAATATAGTTAATATATTACAGATACAGATAATAAATATTATCCTAGGTGATATATACCTAAAGGTTTATATGCAAAATGATGTCTTAGGCATTGGGGTTACAAAGATGAATCCACAAGCCTCTGAACTGGCCTATTTGTTTTCACTCTTGCTCTCTACATTTTATTCTTTCTAAAAGTAACTAGAATAATCCTCTTTAAAACTTAAGTGGGGCCCTGTCACTCCCTTGATCAAAACCACTCAGCAGCTTTCCATCTTCTTCAGAATAAATCCAGAAGTCTTTATTCTGTGTCATGGCCTCTGGCTACTTCTATAAATATCTCTGACAGTGTCTTGTACAACTTAATGCTCACTGCTTTCTAGCCACCCTGTCTTTGCTGTTGTTTGAACAAACCAAGCATATGCCTGCCTTAGAGCTTTATAATTGCCATATCCTCCGCCTGGAATCATTTGGATGGCTTGTTCCCTTAACATCATTCACGTGCCTCCTCAATATTACCATATCAGGAGGCCTTCCTCACTGTCCAATCTAAAATAGTATCCTATCCCCCTACTCTGCGCTAATTTTCTTCAAGTAATACTTGTTGTCATTATTAGAAATATGTACAGGATACATCTAAAATGGCCCCTTGCATTCTCTGTCCCCTTACCTGTCTGTTTCTTCTTTATATAATTATATTACTACCTCCACTAGACATCATATTTGCTGCTTTTCTCTTAGATTGAAAACTGTAAGGATGGGGACATAAGTTTGTTCACTGCTGTATCCCTACATTCTAGAAGAATGCTTAGCATAATAGGCATTCATGAGGGGGTAATTATAAGCCTGTATGCTAATTTATTTATTTGCATTGTTGGGAAGGGTAAGGAGATAGGAGACTGCTTACCTCTAATAACAGTTTCAATATTTTGTGTTTGGGAAACTTAATCAGATTAAGTTACAGTAATGGTTATATTCAGCACCTGATATATGCAAGAATTCAGAAGAAGCGAAAGTACTAGACCATGGATGGATTCCTCTTCATTCTATAACAATAACAACTTTTCCTTTGATTTCTCAGCCTTTATTTATTTAAAACTTATTTTATTTTGTTTGTAGCATTGTATGAGACATTGGCAAAAACAGAATATGTATTGCCTAGTTTGGTTGCCAGAAACAATTCTAGAAGAAAAAAACTAAGCTGTATGCTACTACCCCTAAGTTCAGGAGAAGTATAGGATCTTTGTAGACTGACATATAAGGCTTTTAAAAATCAATCCTTTAATTAGACCTTGAAATGATGGTAGGGTTTGGATGGGTAGAAAGAATGGTTTTGGAATAACTGCCTGTGATAGTAAAGGCAGAGAAATGAATGTACATTACAGGGGCCCAGTAGAGCACACCTTGCCATGGCAGAGTGTATGTGTTAAGCTGGTCTTATGAGAAGTAAGACCTGTTGGGTGGGGAGAAGGGGAAGTCCTTGGGGACTCTAGTGCATTAGAACTTAGATTTGAGGGGTTTGGTGGCTCAGTTGGTAGAGATCATCCAACTCTTGATTTCAGCTCAGGTCATGATCCTCAGGGTCATGGGATCAAGCCCCACATTGGGCTTTGCCCTCAGCATGGAGTCTGCTTGAGATTCTCTCTCCCTCCCTCAACCCCTCCACCTATTTACGTGCTTTCTCTCTCTCTCTCAAATACATATTGGGGCTCCTGGGTGGCTCTCAGTTAAGTATCTGCCTTCCACTCAGGTCATGATCCTGGGTTTCTGGGATCGAGCCCTTCTTGGGGCTCCCTGCTCAGTGGGTAGTCTGTTTCTCCCTCTCCCTCTGCTCCTCCCCCCCACTAGTGCTTGCTCTCTCAAATAAAGTCTTTTAGATAGATAGATAGATAGATAGATAGATAGATAGATAGATAGATAGATATTTTTTAAGAAAGATTTTTTTTTTATTTTATTTTTATTATTTGCCCAAGGGGTACAGGTCTGTGAATCATCAGGCTTACATCTTTCACAGCATTCACCAAAGCACAAACCCTCCCCAATGTCCATAACCCATCCACCCTATCCCTACCCTCCCACCCCCCAGTAACCCTCAGTTTGTTTTATGAGATTAGAAGTCTCTTATGGTTTAAGAAAGATTTTTGCAGTAGAAGGTAGGAGGGTTTAGAAGGTAGGAAGTAAAATGACTGTTTTAGGAAGCTTAGACAGAAACGATATATTAGGTTTAGAAGAGGTTGCATTTAGCAAGAGGAGAAAGAACAGGACTTGCTGACAGGACAGAAATAAGAGGGTAATGTGCAGAGATACTGTCAAGAGACTCGTAGGGCCTGGGAGACCAGAAGAATGCAGTGTTCTGCTAACTGACTAGAGTGGCAGAGATGTGAAAAACAGGGAGGACTTGGGAGAATAATTGACTTTGTTTTATTCATGACCTGTCCTGGTTTATTAATAACAAGACAAAACAGGATTTTTCCCTGAAGTTTACATATTTAATTCCTTTCAATAAATTTGTTGAGTTCGTAAGGAATGGGGTTAGAGGAAATGTGGTTTGATTCTCTACAACAGAGGTTGGCAAATAATGGCCTGTGGGCCAGATCCACCCCAGCTGCATGCTTTTATAAATAAAGTTTTACTGGAACACAATCATGCCTATTTGTTTATCATTTATGGCTGTTTTTACTCTACAGTGGCAGAGTTGAGTAGCTGTAACAGAAACTACCAGGCCCACAAAGCTGAAAATATTTTATATCTGATACTTTATAAAAAAAATGTTGACTGGGGGGTGCCTGGGTGGCTCAGTGGGTAAAGCCTCTGCCTTCGGGTCAGTTCATAATCTCAGGGTCCTGGGATCAAGCCCCATATCGGACTCTGCTCAGCGGGGAGCCTGCTTCCCCCTTTCTCTCTGCCTGCCTCTCTGCCTGCTTATGAGCTCTGTCAAATAAATAAATAAAATCTTTTAAAAAAATGTTGGCTGGCCCCTACTCTACAAGAATCAGATTTTCCAGTGTATAGCTGACATTAAATATCATTTAGTGTAACCCTCTGTGTTTTACTGATGAAACTGAGGCCAAGATGATAATGTTTCCAAGGCCCTACCTGCATTAAACTAATTAGAGAGTTCAAACTCAGGTTATAACACAGATCTCCTTGCTTTCTGGTCGTACAGTACAACTTATTTCCAGTTAGTAAACATGATGAGCCCTGTTAAAATAGGAAACAGCTTAGTGGTGTATCATTCTGTTCATACTTATACATTTATGTACAGATGTGATTTAAAACCTTTTTATAATGTTTGGGATTAATTAGTTAAATATATCAATGTAAAAACATTTAGCACACATCATAAAATTATTTCACTGCTACTGTCATAATTAGTCTCTTCTCCAGTGATGTTTTCTTTTGCAACTGACAACAGAATTAAAGAGAATTTTTAAAATTTGCTTTGGGAAAGTACTAATGAATCACTAGATGTTTATTAATTGGAGTTTAAAATCAGCATATGTTCTAAGGTAACGGAGTTCTATACACATTTGCCATCTACTTCAACTGAGTTCAGGAGAAGCGTCAAATTAACTTGAGCAACAGCTGGGAATACAAGTACTTGTATGTTGTCTCCCGTGGGTATCACTGTAATGGGTGTGTGTAATAGGAAACCTCTGCTGGGGAGGATTTAGCCAGACACATACAATTAAGATTAATTGAGGGGATTAGCTTGAAAGCCAAAATTCAGAACCCCAAGTTTAGAACTTAGTGGAATCCTCAAGTTCTAGTTTCATTTAGAGTTGAATGAGATGATGTTGCTATTAATTTTACATATGAAAGGGTTTTTAATTAAAGTTACAGGTTTGGCAATGGCCTAGTGTCCCATGTGGATATTTCCTATATTTTTTTCATTACTCAAAGAGAAAATTTTTTCAAAGATTAAGTTTTCCACATATAAGGATAATGATGTTTTAAACATGAAACATTTCTATTATTTATGAAACGCCAAGGAATCTGTCAGTAGAACTCTTGGCATAGTTAAGATAGGGGTCCATTTCAGTTTTAATCCCTGAGTGAACTGTATCTTCAGTGTCTAATGTTAATAGACACAGCAGGAGAGGTTTGTTTCTTCTCTTGATGGGGAAATGAAAAGACAAACACGACTTAATTTACTCACTAGTCTTAACGCTGTTGGGAATTGACACAATCACTAGGTATAGGTGATAAACAGAGCAAATACATTTAAACAGGACCCATTGAGAATTCATTTGGGAGTAAAAGAAAAAGTAAACAGGAGCGTAGAAATTTCAGGTATAGCTTAAATAAGAATCAAGATTAAGATGGATCCTGAACAAGGAGTAATAACAAAGTGTATAATTAAAATTAAAACCTAAATAATTTTACTTTATTATATGGGAAACGAATGGTACACTCAAAAAATACATTAAAAGTCAAAAGGCTGTATGAAGAAATTGAGGATTTGCCTATTTAAAAATTTTTAATTTTTAAAGGTGCCCCAGTTTTAAAAGTCTATTAAGAGTAACGAATGATTTGCCTTATGCCTCAGAACTGATCAGGAAAATACTGGCTTGAAAACCACTAATCTAGAGAAAGATAAATGATAAAATATTTCAGTAGTGGCACTGGCCAGAATACTAGTTTACCTTGGTAGCCTAATCATGAAAATAAGAAGGCAGATAATGCTGCCTCTGCTCACCTTCTCTTATGCCACTTGGCTACCTGTTATACCATTGGTGTTTAATTGGCTGATTATTATGAAAGTCTTCTAATTGCATCTGTTCTTGTCTCTATAGTTCATTTTCTACAATATCCAAGGTTAAGGTTATCTTTTTTTTCTTTTTAAAATAAAAGTAGACTTTGGGACACCTGGATGGCAGAGTTGGTTAAACATCCAACTCTTGGTTTTGGCTCAGGTTGTGATCTCAGGGTCTTGAGATAGAGCCTTGTGATGGGCTCTGCCCTCAGCACAGAGTCTGCTTAAGATTCCCTCCCCCCCCATGCTCTTACATGCTCTCTCTCTCTTAAATAAATAAATCTTTAAAAAAATTAAATAAAAGGCACTTTGTTTTGAGATAATTTTAGATTCATATATTATTGTAAGAAATAATATAGACCTACTTTCCAGTCACTTAACATATATTCATTGGAGGACTCTGTTAGGCACTGGGTATATAACGATGAACAAGGCAAAAGGAGAGAAGAAAGGAGACCGTATTCACGTACTGTGAGACTAAGAGGGAGAGGTATGAGTTGGAAATTAAGAGATCCAAGTCATCAGCATTTAAAACCAGAGAGTGAATAAGATGAACTTTTTCAGAGCTCCAGAAATTAGTTAAAACCTAACTACAATCCAAGGACGTTTTATTCAAGGAAACCAGAGGAATCTTTAAGAACAATGAAATAAGTGGCATTTTAACTTGCCTTACTTCTCATGTCCTCCCAAGCTTTACAATAACCTTGAAAACAAACATCCTCAGAACCACAGTAGCTATGAAAACCATCAGTTAGCAGCCAGCTGAGGAAGCAGAATTGATGTTGGAACTCTGCAAAAAGCCTGTCCCCAGAGAATTGTCAGTATTTGATCTCTTTGGCATCTTTCTGAAAAGCTCCATTCTCAAGGCTTGTCTTTGACTCACTGCTCACCATGCCAGAAGCTCTGTTCTCAGTGTATTTGTCAGAAACAATCAGTGGTAATTGTTTAACATGACAATTTTCCTCAAACATTGTCTGAGGAGGCATCACCACTCAGGCTAATGAGATTGGCTGAAAAGATTAAAAACAAAAACTGGGATATGGGATGTCCATAGGGGATTTTGAAAACCTCTGGTATATTCCTAGAATTCTGTAAGGTAACATGCATGTACAGAGCTATGTGTCTGGTGAGGAATGGCCCAAAATGGCCCTAATCCCTCACCTCTTCTATACCTTGAGGCTCTCTGCACAAGTAGAGAATGAAAGGCAAGGCAAGGGCGCCTGGGTGGCTCAGTGGGTTAAAGCCTCTGCTTTCGGCTGAGGTCATGATCTCAGCGTCCTGGGATCGAGGCCCGCATCGGGCTCCCTGCTCGGCGGGGAGCCTGCTTCCTCCTCTCTCTCTCTGCCTGCCTCTCTGCCTACTTGTAATCTCTCTCTCGCTGTGTGTCAAGTGAATAAATAAAAAATCTTTTAAAAAAAATTNCTCTCTGCCTGCCTCTCTGCCTACTTGTAATCTCTCTCTCGCTCTGTGTCAAGTGAATAAATAAAAAATCTTTTAAAAAAAATAAAAAAAAAAAAGAAAGGCAAGGCAAAATATTAAACTGCCTACTGAAATATTGAAAGTATGCCTCAACAGACAGAGACGCTTGGCAAAAGGGACTTACTCAGGCATTTAAGTAAATCTCTTGAATATATTGAACATGTAGCTGACCATTAAGCTAACCAAGCGGAGACTCTAGTGATCATACATGTGACAAAGAATACAGACTTTACAAAATTATTCTATGAGAGTCACTGAACAAATACTAACAATAACAAACCCTGAAGAGGTGGGGGAATCTGGTTTCCACAATTGCCACAGTATGTTACTTAAAATATCCACTTACCTTGTAAAGAAACATGATAATCCATACACAGGGAAAATAGCAGCTAGTAGAAGCTTTTCCTAAGAACAGCCAGATATTGGACTTCCTAGACAAAGAATTATAAATCAGATATTACAAATATAGTCAATTCTTGTCATTTGGGGTAGTTATGTTGTGTATGGTGACTGCAAACACTGAATTACCAAATACTGAAGCCATTGCTCCTGGGGGAAATACATGGTTAGGTTCCTGCGAGGTTATGGTCATGACATTTTTGTCAACTGATTAATACATAATTTTCTATGTATGCTTCTGTTAAAGACACTTTATTTAATATATATTGTTGATTCATTAACATCGAACTCACAGCCAACAGCATGGTCACACAAGCCTGAGTAAAGCTTATCTAACACATGTGTTTTCTCCATGAGGCATATCAAAGCTTCTTGTACTTAGCACTTCACTACACACTGGTGGTCTATTTTAAATAGTGAAATCACCAATGAAAACAAAATGAACAAAATTAAATCACCAATGAAAACAAAAACGCAAAAAAGTGCCACTAAATAGAACATGAAAAAGATACTTGTTAGAGTATGAGAACTGAAACTAGAAGGCAGAATGTCACTTTGTTCCCAGGCCTTCCCTGGGACTAGAGGACTCCCAAATTTTCACCACTCTGTGCATGTACATGAATGCCTCTGAAAGCATCATGAGTAGACTTTGGAAGTCAGAAATACATTTTAGCAGGTAGCCATATTTGTGATTACAGAATCTGTGAATAATGAAGATCAACCATATAGTCAAAGAACCAAAGGAACCATATCTAAAGAATTAAGGGAAAATATGAGAATAGTGTCTCAACAAGTATAGAATAGAGAAGTAAATACAAATTATAAAAGGAACGAAATAAAGGTCTAGAGTGGGAAAGTACAATAATAGAAATTCTTTCGTTAGAGAGACTCAGCATCAGATTTGAATTAACAAAAAATCTGCAAACTTTGAAAGAGGCCAACTGAGATTATCCAATCTGAGGAACAGCTGAACCCCAAAATATATGTGTTGATAGAATTAAAGGGGGAAATAGATAATTCACGTATAATGTTTGGAGACTTTTTTTTATTTATTCATTTGACACACAGAGAGAGATTACAAGTAGGCAGAGAGGCAGGCAGAGAGAGAGGAGAGAGGAGGAAGCAGGCTCCCCGCTGAGCAGAGAGCCCGACGCGGGCCTCGATCCCAGGACCCTGGGATCATGACCTGAGCCGAAGGCAGCGGCTTTAACCCACTGAGCCACCCAGGCGCCCTGTTTGGAGACTTTAATACCCCACTTTCAGTAATGGATAAACTACTAGGTAAAGAAATAAAGGCTTGGGCAGCACTGTAAACCAACTAGACCTAGCAGACATCTATAGAATACCCAACAGCAGCAAAATATACATTTATCTCAAATGCACAGGGATCAGAAGTTCTCCAGGAGAAGCTGTAGGCCACAAAACAAACCTTGAAAAATTTAAAATTTGATTGGAATAATACAGAGTATGTCCTTCAGCCACAGCGGAATGAAATCAGAAATTAGTTAACAGGAAATTTGGGAAATTCACAAACATGTAAAAATTAAACAATATCTTCCCAATAAGGATTGGGTCAAAGAAAAAAACGAGAAATTAGAAAATACATTGAGATGAATGATGGAAGCACGGCATGCCAGAATTTATGGGATGCAGCTAAAGCAGTGCTTAGAGAGAAATTTACAGTCGTAAAATGTCAAACTTGAAAAAGAAGGTCTCAAATTAAAAACCCTACCATCTACCTTAAAAACTAGAAAAGAAAAAGTAAGCCCAAAGCAGACAGAAGGAAGGAGATAAAGAGTAGCATGTAAGTAAATGAAATAGAGAATACAACATCAGTAGAGAAAAGTGTTAAAGTTGGTTCTATGTAAAGATCAGTGAAATTGATAAACTTTTAGTTGGACTAAAAAGAGGAAAGAATACTCAAATCACTAAAATTAGACATGAAAGAGAATATTACTATTGACCCTACAGGAATAAAAAAAAAAGATTATACAGGAATGCTATGAAGAATTAAATAACAAAAATTAGATTTACTTAGATGAAATGGACAAATCCTTAGAATTTTTTTTTAAGATTTTATTTATTTGACAGAACACAAGCAGAGGGAGTGGCAGGCAGAGGGAGAGGGAGAAGCAGGCTCCCCGCTGACCAGGGAGCCCCATGTGGGGCTGGATCCCAGAACTCTGGGATCATCACCTGAGCTATCCAGGCACCAGGACAAGTCTTCAAACTGATACAAAGTATTAAAATTGACTCACAAAAGAAATAGAATATACCTATGACTAGTATAGAGATTGGTAATTTAAATTTCCCACAAAAACCCACATCCACATGACTTCAATAATGAACAAAATATATACAGAAGATCATAAAGTCTTGCAAATAATAGAAGAGAAAGGAATGTTTCCAAACTCTTGCCATGAGGCCATCATTATTCTGATAACCAAAACCAGACAAAGACATCACAGGAAGGAAAGCTACAGACCAAAATCCCTAGAGAAAGTGATGCAAAAATCCTCAACAAAAAACAGCAGGCCAGGACGCCTGGGTGGCTCAGTCCGTTAAGCGTCTGCCTTCCCCTCAGGCCATGATCCCAGGGCGCTGGGATCGAACCCAATGTCAATCTCCCTGTTCAGTGGAGAGTCTGCTTCTCCCTCTCTCTCTGCCCCTCCCCCCTGCTCATGCGCGCACTGGCGCGCTCTCTCTCTCACTCTCAAATAAATAATATCTTAAAAGAGCAAGCCAAATCTAGCAACCTATAAAAAGGAGTATATACTTAGATCAAGTGGGATTTATCACAGGAATGCAAAGTTGGTTTAAATCAGTCAATGTAATACACCACATTAAAAGAATGGAGGACAAAACCACGTGGTCATCCCAAGAGAGGCAGATAAAGCTTTTAACAAGGTCCTACACCTTTCATGTTAAAAACACTCAACAGGGGCACCTGGGTGGCTCAGTGGGTTAACGCCCCTGCCTTCGGCTCAGGTCATGATCTCAGGGTCCTGGGATCGAGGCCCGCATCGGGCTCTCTGCTCCGCAGGGAGCCTGCTTCCTCCTCTCTCTCTGCCTGCCTCTCTGCCTACTTGTAATCTCTCTCTGTATCAAATAAATAAATAAAATATTAAAGAAAAAACACTCAACAGATTAGGAATAGCAGGGAACTTCCTTAGCCTGATAAAGGGTATCTATGAAAACCTGTGGGTGACATATTTAATAATAAATTCATTGGTTTTCCCCTAAGATCAGGGACAAGAATGGGGGCTTTTTTTTTTTTTTAATTTATTTGACAGCGAGAGAGGGAACACAAGCAGGGGGAGAGGGAGAAACGGGCTTCCCGCTGGGCAGGGAGCCCGATGCCAGGCTCAATCCCAGGACCCTGGGATCACAGCCTGAGCCAAAGGCAGACGTTTAATGACTGAACCACCCAGGTGCCCCAAGATTGGGTGATTTGCCAGTTTTATTCACTATTGTACTGGAAGTTTTAGCTAGGACAGTTGGGCAAGGGGTGGGGGGGGAGGCATCCAGATTGTAACTATCTCTGTTTGCACATACTATCTTATATAAAAATAATCCTAATAAGATCAATATACAAAAATTACTTTTATTTATATACATCTAACAGTGAACAACATGAAAATGAAGTTAAAAACAATTTCAGGGACAATACCATTAAAAAGAATAAAATATTTAGGAACAAATTTTTAAAAGGAAGTATAAGATGTATCCACTGAAGATTTATAAAATGTTGAAAGAAAGTGAATAAATGGGACAACATTCTGTGTTCGTGGATGAAAAGACTTGCTGCTGTTAAGATGAAGGTGCTCTCCAAATTGATCTACAGATTTAGTGCTATCTTGTCAAAATTCCACCTTCCTCTTTTGCAGAAATTGAGAGGCTGATCCTGAATTTCATGTGGAAATTCACAGAACCCAGGATAGCCAACACAATCTTGTAAAAGAACAAGTTAGAGCAGAACTGGATGGCTTAGTCAGTTAACTATCCCACTCTTGATTTTGGCTCAGGTCATGATCTCAGGGTCTTGAGATCAAACCTGGCATCGGGCTCCGCACTAGAGACTGCTTAAGATTCTCTCTNTCGGCAAACTTTTTCAGTAGGCCTTGTGGGCCACATATGGCCTATGTGGCATATTCTTCCTCTTCACTGTCTTTTTTTTTTTTTTAAGATTTTATTTATTTATTTGACAGAGAGATTACAAGTAGGCAGAGAGGCAGGCAGAGAGAGAGAGGAGGAAGCAGGCTCCCCACTGAGCAAAGAGCCCAATGTGGACCTCGATCCCAGGACCCTGAGATCATGACCTGAGCCAAAGGCAGAGGCTTTAACCCACTGAGCCACCCAGGCTCCCAACCCCTTCACTGTCTTAAAAAAAAATAACGAAAACCCTAGTTGGAGGACTCACACTTCATTAAAAAGTTATAGTCAATGTGGTACTGGCAAAAAATATGCAGAAAGATCAGTGGACTAGAATCTAGAAATAAGCCTTCACATTTATGCACAAATGATTATTTGTATGAATACCATGACAATTCATTGAGGGAAAGAATCTTTCAGTGAATGAGTCTTTGACAACTGGATACCCACTTGCAAAAGACGAATTTTAACCTTTAAAACTATATATAAAAATTAACTCTCAATAGACCATAAACTTTAATATACTAGCTAAAAATGGAACATCTTAGAAGAAAATACAGGAATAAATATTTAAGGCCTTGGATTAGGCAATTGTTTCTTACATTTGACGCCAAAAACACAAGTGACAAAAGAAAAATAAGATTTCGTCCAACTCCATCTAAAGGACAGCATAAGGAACGGGAGAAAATATTTGCAAACCAAAAATCTTACAAAGGCCTTGAATTTAGACTATATGAAGAACTCCTATAAGTCAACAATAAAGAGACAATCCAGTTTTAAAAGTGGTAAAGGCTTTTTTGTTAAATTAATAGACTTTTTAAAAAAAACCAAATGGTTTAAGAAAAATAGGACAATACAGAGTTCCCAAATACATCTCCCAAATTCCCAGCTTTACCTGTTAACATCTTGCCGTTAGTCTTTTTTTGTTGTAATTGGTGAACTAATACATTATTATTAACTAAAATGCATAGTTTAAAGTTTAGTCTTGGTATTACACATTCTGTGGGCTTTGACAAACGTGTAATGACATGTAACTACCATCACAGTATCATACAGAGTAGTTTTACTGCCCTAAAAATGTTCTGTTCTCCACTTAATTCATCCTTTCCTCTCTTCCCCTAAGCTCCTGGCATCCACTGATCTTTTAACTGCCTCCACAGTTTTGCCTTTTCCAGAATGTCCTATGCTAGGAATTATGTAGTATGTAGATTTTTCATATTGGCTTCTTTAACTTAACAATATGCATTAAGTTTCCTTCATACCACTTTGTGACTTTATACCTTCTTCCCTTCCCTGCCTACCTCCCTTCATCACTCCTGTTGCTCTCTGCTTTTTGGGGGGGGGGCGGGGGGGGAGCGAGCATGAGCTCGTGAGCTCAGGGGACAGGCAGAGGGAGAGAGAGAATTCAAAGCAGGCTCCATGCCCAGTGCAGAGCCCGAAGTGGGGCTTGATCCCATGACCCTGAGATCATGACCTGAGCTGAATTCAAGAGTTGGACACTTAACCAACAGAAGCACCCAGTCGCCCCTCTGCTTTTTTCCCCCTTGGTTGTTTTGTTGTTGTTGTTGTTGTTTTAAACAAACCAAAGTCCATAGTTAGGGTTCAGTCTTTGTGTTGTGTTGTACATTCTGTTACCAGATATTCTTGGGAGTCTCCTGCTGCTGCTTATTGTATATGCTGCATTTTCTGGAATGACTGGCGTATTTGTGCTTTTTATAGTTTGGGATTGTGAACTCAGTTTTGGTGGGGTGGGTAGGAATAAGGAGTGCTTTATTTCTGAGGATTCTAATAGGCCTTAGTTAGCATATGTCTCTATAACTCAGTTTTATCTTTGCTTCTGCCAGGTGATTGAGAGATGTTACCAGCTAGAACCTTCTTTTTATTTTCTTTTTTCTCATTTTTGGCGTTTTTAGACAACAGAGTAGTAGTATTATGGCAAATTCCAAGTCTGAAGGACAGGTTATAAATTCTCAAATATTTTTTTTTTTATCCCAGCAGAACCCAGGATGAGATTGCCATCACCCTTTCTCTGAGTTTTTAGCTGTTTAGGAGTTCTGACTTTATGCAGCAGGTCTCATTGCCAACTTCCTGTCCCTCTGTCCAAGCTTTATCATCTCCCATCCATGAGTTGTAAAATACAAGCCTCTTAGTGAAATTAACAATGATCCAGCAAGTTAGGGCAGTTGTCTATTCACACTTAAACACTTTTTCCCCTTAGTGATTTCTTTGATTTATTTTTTTAAGATTTTATTTATTTGTCAGTGAGAGAGAGCACAAGCAGGGGGAGGGGGGAGCAGTCAGAAGGAGAAGCAGGCTCCCCGCTGAGCAAGGATCCCAGGGTTGGATCCCAGGACCCTGGGATCATGACCTGAGCCAAAGGTAGATGCCTAACTGACTGAGCCACCCAGGCGTCCCGATTTTATTTCTTGAATGTTCGGCTGTGTATTCTGTAAAAGACATTTCTCTTTTATCCAGGATTTCTAAGTGCTTTGCCACAGGAAAACTTAAAAGCATTACTCTTAATCTTTATTCCTTATTCAGCACCAGGATTGACAGGAAGTTATGTGACTATACACACACACACACACACACACACATACGCACACACGCACGCACAACACAGATATATATGGTTTTTTGTTTTGGTTTTTTTTTAAGATTTTATTTATTTATTAGAGAGAGATTACAAGTAGGCAGAGAGGCAGGCAGAGGGAGAGGGGGAAGCAAGCTCCCCACTGAGCAGAGAGCCCGATGCGGGGCTCGATCCCAGGACCCTGAGATCATGACCTGAGCCAAAGGCAGAGGTTTAACCCACTGAGCCACCCAGGCGCCCTTATATGGTTTTTATATATATAAAATTCATAGGGTAAGGTGGTACGTTTTCATCTTTGCCACCAGAGTTTCCAGCATTAGCCACTTTATTCCTTTTTTTTTTTCCTGTAAAGATTTTATTTATTTACTTGAGAGAGAGAGAGTGGAGAGGGAGAGGGAGAAGCAGGTCCCAGTGTGGGGCTTGATCCCAGGACCTGGGATCATGACCTGAGCCAAAGGCAGATGCTTAACTGACCGAGCCATCCAGGCACCCCTCAGCCAGAGACAGCACTTTATTCCTTATGCTGAAAGTTTTGATTCTTCTAAATACAAATGCCATTGATAATGCTTATGCATGATTTATATTTTTGTGTCATTCCGTTTATCAGACATTGTTACGAAGTAAATTTTTGGTAAGGAAAAATCTGAAGGAACTAGTTAGAATTTTGAGAAGGCTTAAGGTGTGTAGAATGAATGTTCCTGACTAGTCTTTCAGGTGCTTTTAAGTTCTTCACTGGTTCTGCTCACTGTCCTTCCATTTCAGTTCAGTAAATGTTTATTGACTACCCTTAGAAACAAAACAATCACATGTCCTCCAGTGTTCGGCTACTGTTAGCCTATGTGCTACCTTTATGGAAATTGGCAAAAAGTACCTCCTCTTTCACACGGTTGCCTTCCAAAGGTCTCCCTTCTGTGAGAAGGAGCCTCATGCCAAAACTTAGGGCTTGGCAAGCTGACTGATTTTCAGCCTTCATTAACCTCCTTAGCTGGTTATCTTTATGTAGGATGAAACTACACAACTCTAGGACATGCCCTTATTTAGATGTCTTCTAGTGTGCAATTGTGCTTTGTCCAAAGTCTCTAACCTTATTTAATCCAACCTTTTATTCACTGAATGTAGCTTTCGTGGTAGATATAATTCTTTACAATTACATCACATAACATTTCCCCTCCTCCTATGCCATGATTACGCTCACATTTCTCAGTTTCCTCTTTCTGGCATCCTTTTTTTTTAGGCCATCCCCACCCATATGCATCCAGACCCTCATATCTCCCCAAGAGCTTTTTTCCTCGAAGCCTTCTTTGCTTACTGTAGTCCACATTAGTTTTGTCTTCATTCTGTCCCACTTATTTATCTCGTGGCCACTATGTTATTTATCTTGTGGTTATCTTTTATTCCTACAGATATTTATTGATGTTCCCCCAGGTGCCTAATACCATTGTAGGTACTGAAGATACAGTGGTGACTAAAAACAAATTTTTGCCCTGACAGAACATATATTCTACTAGGCAAGATAAATAGTAAACAAAGACTTAATTATTTGATGCATGTGTCCTACTCATCTTAGTAGCTATAGAATGTAAACCACAGGGGTACGAATCATACTTAAGAACCAAAAAATTCTTTCAGTACCTATGCAGGTATTTCCTAGATACTTATTAAAATTCTCAGAAGCTTGTCAGTGACCTCATTTTAATTTACAGTGGCTAAAAAGTATTTTATGGCATAAATTTGGTTTTTAGTGTATGGTTATAAGGTATTTATTAGAAAATGTTGGGGACCAGTAGTATAACCATACTTATTAGTGAAGTGTTAAAAGTATGTCATTTTAATTTGCTCGATTTTTCAATTTTTTTATTTTCCTGTTTATTTACTTTTGTTTCTTTATCATAACTCTTTTTCCTCTGTATTCAAGAAAATAACAGGTTTTGGGGGCAAAATACAGATACTCTTTAACTAAAAATGTTAACTGAATGCTTACTTCTCACAAAGTTTCTAAAGCAGGCACTAAGTGGGATTAAAGCATGAGATAAGATGTAGTACCAGCTAGCTTTCAAAGGATTTAGAATCAGGGAGAGTAGGTAATAGATTGAAGGATTCAATTTCTTCATTCGTAAGAATGACCAGATTTTTCTCATTACTTAAATGAAAGTGGAAAAGAAGTCTAGAAGGATTGGCTCTGTGTTGGTAGCATCGATAAATATGTGTGAGGCAAAGGAGTTCTTGAATTGGAAGGTTGTACAAAAACCCCACTATAAACTAGTCCTATTTTTTTTTTAAAGATTTTATTTATTGAGAGCAGGAGGGAGGGGCAGAGGGAGAGGGAGAAGCAGGCTCCCAGCTAAGCAGGGAGCCCCACATGGGGCTCATTCCCAGGACCCTGAGATCATGACCTGAGCCGAAGGTAGATGCTTAACCCAACTAAGCCACCCAGGGACCTCCGAAGGTAGTTTTAAAATACTCTATACATTCCCATTGTGGCAGTTAATATACATTGTAATTCTCAGCAATTGCCTGCTTACTCATTTATTATCCGTGACTCAACTGTGAGTTCCATGAAGGCAAAAATCAAGCTGGCTTTTATCCCCAGTACTTCGTAAATAACACTGCTTTGAAAGATGTGTACATTTTAATTTTAACGTGGCTGTTTTTTTCCTGTGGATTTTGTGCAAGAGGATTTTGCATATCATTTTTATAAGAGTGTGCTCTTGTCTTCAAGGAATTCATAGTCTAGTTGGAGAGCTAAAATTAAAAGCTTAAAAGCTCAAAACAAGAAAATAATAAAAAGGCCAGTATGAGTCACTAGTTCAAAAGCTGACCCAAAGTGGAATAAAAAATAGTCCAATTAAAAATGTTGATGAGATGCTGTGAATTCACAGTGGAGCAAGAGATCTTGGACACTAGAGTGATCTGTAAGGAAGACTTCATGATGAAAAAAGTTTCCATTGAATGTTGAAGGATGGGGAGGATTGGCCTGTCGTGCGAGAGGAAGAGAGCTGTTTGTTTAGGCTTATTATAACCTATTGGGTAGTGTTCATCTATAGACTATTTGTAATAAATGGAAATAATAGAACTATTTCTGCCTTGTAAACTATAGTCTGGATTTTTCATATCATTTCCTCCTCCCCCATCATTTTAGGTTAGCTAATTTTCTCTTGAAATCTGTATTTTAGCTTACTTCACTTTTGTCCCATTTTTTCCTTAACACTCTGGTTCCAAGGTGAAAGCTCTCTCTGAATTGTACTCCTTTAAAATATAAGAGCTTCCCTGTAGGAATGAAATGACATGAGATTCATTTTTCTTTTTGTTTATTCTTCTGATTATTAGCCACAGTTCTTAGGTTCATCTTTTATTTGTGAAGTAGAAATAATATTGCCTGCCTTGCCAATTTTACGTATTTACCATGCTAATAAAATAATACAGTTTTCTCATTCAAGTTATTTGAAATGGATGAAAAATGTTATAGAAATGCAAGTTGTATGTTCTTTCCATTCTAATTTACATGTCCGACTTAGAGGTTTTTCAAGTTATTTCTCAGTGTAGACATGTTGCTGTTACATTGCAAAATCAAATTTTAGAGTTCTTGATTTTGGACGGGAGCTTGAACATGGCCTGGATGGTAGACGGCTGCTCTGGAACAGCTGTTTTCACTTGCTGTGGAATTCTTATTTTGGTCCCTCAGTCACTTCAGTTTTAAACGCCCTGTGGTGGTCCTTTTGTCTCTGGATGACCCTTCTGATAAATTTAGCTGTGAATGAGGTTATGGTTGTTTAGGGTATCAGTAAAATTCCATCTTCATTAAGGATGATTAAGGATGTGGTCTTTTTTTTTTTTCTTTTTCTTTTTTCCTTATGTGAAAACTGAATTTAACTTTAATTATGTTTTAGACTTTAACTTAACTTTACCTCCCAGTAGTCCTTAGATATAAATTTGCATTAGGTGTGATCTTGCATCTGAAGGTCTTTTGAAATGCTATCTAGTACTCTTAAGGTTGACTTTTTTTTCCTTTTCTTAAATGTTTCATGAAAAAGTTTTTTTTTTTTAAGTTTTATTTATTTATTTTTTAAGATTTTTTATTTATTTATTTGACACAGAGAGAGAGATTACAAGTAGGCAGAGAGGCAGGCAGAGAGACAGGGAGAGGAGGAAGCAGGCTCCCTGCTGAGCAGAGAGCCCGATGCGGGCCTCGATCCCAGGACGCTGAGATCATGACCTGAGCCGAAACCAGAGGCTTTAACCCACTGAGCCACCCAGGCGCCCCATGAAAAAGTTTTTAATAGCTTTTCTAATAGGCTCCCTATTAGCCAATTCCTGTTAGAACATATTTTTTAAGACTTAGATGTAACTTTAGTAGGCACGGATATCACATTTTTTATTGATGTATAACTGACATATTAACATTGTATTATTTTAGGTGTACAACATAATACTCGATATTTGTATAAGTTGTGAAGTGGTAACCCAAAATAACTAGTTGATGTCTGTCATCTTACATAGTCACAATTTTTTTTCTTGTGATGAGAACTTTTACAATCTATTCTCCTAACAACTTTCAGATATGCAATACAATATTAACTATAGTCACCATGCTGTACTAAAACATATTAAATTCTTATAATAACTCCATGAGGGAACTCCTATTATTTCCATTTTACAGATGAGGAAACTGATACATTGAGTTACTGAGAAGTTATGTGACTTATCCATGGTCACACAGCTAGCAGCTATAGAGTTGGGAAGAGAATATACACAATCTGGTTTTAGAATAATTGCTTTTAGCCACTATACTATACTGCTTATTATGTCATTGCATCATCTTTGAAAACATTAGAAAACACAGAATTGTATGAGGTTCACTTTGTAAATGCGAACTTTTTACCCTGATTAAACTTGATTCATTTTACTCCATTCATCAGCGCCTACTTACTCTTTTATGTGTTTCGGACAGTTATTAGGTGCTGAGTTTTGAGCAAGGTATACATAGCCTGTGACCTCATTAATTTTACATTCTAGCAGAGAAGACAAATGCTAATAAGTTCTTCATCTAATGATTGAATTGCAGTTGTGATAAATGTTACAAAGAAAGAATTAAGAGTAGAGTTTTGGTATGTGGGTTTGTTCTTTTTTTCTTTGAAGTATAGTTGACTTTTGGAGGAGTTATTTTTTGGTTGTTTTAATTGATAAAAATAGAGTTTTTGGTGGGGATTCTGACACGGTCTTAGAACCGAGATGATTCTATGAGAAAATGGCAAGAAGGCTTTCTATGCCTACCTGAGGGTATGACTAAAATTACAGACTGAGAACCACCTGTTGGAACTGCATAGCACTTTGGAAGAGATGAGCTCTTATATACCTCATTTGCTCTGATAAATGCTTTATTTATCCTGAAATTTAGCATTGTTTTGTACTTTTGGTGAATGGTGTAATTAACATTTATAATACACATAGAGAAATGACAAAGAAATCCTTATCTTCTTTATTAAGATAGGGAAGTGATAAAATAGAGTTAAGAAAGGGTCTGCCTTATTCTCCTGTTTTATTAGTTTGTAAAAAGAGCCCCAGAAAATTCTGCTTTGCCCAGAGGTGGTTTTAAGATTTCTATAAATACCATAGATGAAAAAGATGTATTTCTAAATGTTTCAGTTGTTTGAAAATTCACTTATACCAAAGATTTTTTTTTTCTTAACTCCATGAGAAAGTGGTATGTTACCAGCATTTGAATTTAAAACAGTTCTCAACCGGCCTCCTTTAGCCTTACTGGCAGTAAGGATAAGCCTTGTATTTTTCTATCTGTAATTAGAGTGACTTGAATAAAATTGAAAGAGAAATAGGGACACCTGGCTGGCTCACTTGTAGGAGTATGCGACTCGATCTTGGAATCATGAGTTTGGGCCCCACATTAGGTGTGGAGATTATTTAAAAATAAAATTTTTTTAAAGAGTTTATTTATTTGACAGAGAGAGATAGTGAGAGAGGGAACAGAAGCAGGGGAAGTGGGAAAGGGAGAAGCAGAGAGCCAGATGCAGGGCTCGATCCCAGCACCCTGGGATCATGACCTGAGCCGAAAGCAGACGCTTAATGACTGAGTCACCCAGGTGCCCCGAAAAATAAAATCTTCAAAAAAAAAAGAGGGGTGTCTGGGTGGCTCAGTCATTAAGCATCTGCTTTTGTCTCAGGTCATGGTCCCAGGATCCTGGAAACGCGCCCTGCGTCGGGCTCCCTACTCGGCAGGGAGCCTGCTTCTCCCTCTCCCACTCCCCCACTTCTGTTCCCTCTTTTGTTCTCTCTCTCTCTGTCAAGTAGATGAACAAAATCTTAAAAAAAAAAAAAAAAGATGGTGGTACTTCAAGTGAAATAATCTGAAGTTATTATGTATAATTTGACTTATTTATATGGTAGCAGTGTTCATGAATAATTTTAACTAGGCTCCACGCCCACGGTGGGGCTTGAACTCACAGACCTGAGGTCAGGAGTTGGATGCTGTACCGACTGAGCCATTCAGGCACCTTACTGCCACTAAGGCTAAAGGAGGCCGGTTGAGAACTGTTTTAAATTCAAATGCTGGTAACATACCACTTTCTCATGGAGTTAAGAAAAAAAAAATCTTTGGTATAAGTGAATTTTCAAACAACTGAAACATTTAGAAATACATCTTTTTCATCTATGGTATTTATAGAAATCTTAAAACCACCTCTGGGCAAAGCAGAATTTTCTGGGGCTCTTTTTTTTTTTTTAACTGTACAAATAATTGTTTTTAACTGTACAAAAATGTTTTTATCTGCAGAGGAACTTCCTTACAGTGTCTACTCTCTTCTCTTTAGTGTTTTCTTGTACGTAATATTCCAGAAGACTCAGCTATGAGTTAATAGAAGAAAATTATATCTTTCTAATTGCCTCATGAATTATCAAAGATAGAAAACATTAAAAGAAGCTTCATATTACATAACAAAATTTATATTTCTTTTTTACTCCATCTTCTCATTTTTGATAGATTGCAAAGGTCGACTGCAAGGAAATACTAGACATCATATGTAATCTGGAATCTGAGGGTCAGGATAATACAGCATTTGTTCTTTGTACAACTTACCTTACCCAGCAGCTCCAAACTGCAAGTGTATACTGTTCTTGGTAAGTATATTTACTTTTTATTCTCTTTGTTTGTTTAGCACAGAGTATGGCATTTAGAGTTTATTTAAAACATTGGCTTGTTTCAAGTCTAATGCCTAACTGATGACATGTGAATTAAATCTTGCTTAGAAGCTAAACTGTTTAATTAAAAATGTTATTGGTTTAATTTTTTCCAGAAGAGTCCAGAAATAAAGAGAAGATAAAAAATTTGAACTTCTCTTAATCATCTTATAGAGGGTTGTCTGTTAACTTTAAGATATGTTGTCTTTGAAGATAAAATCATGGCAACATGAAATGAATTGGTGTTGGGTCGTTTTCCTTAACACTTATTATATCTTCTGGTAGTCATTTCCCCCTCGTATTTGGAAACCCACTAATTATTTAGGTTTCTGGGTCAACCTTGCATTAGAGAATGAAATCCATTTGAATAGTAATCTTGTAACTTTGGTACTATATAGCAGAATTGCACTTAAATTTTTAGTTTTAATTCAGTTTATATCTTGTTTGCCTACAGAGTACTTAATTACTAAAATGGAAACAGTAAGTGTAACCCACAGTTCTTTCATTCTAACTGTGTAGAATCTATTTAGGCCAAAGGGACATACCTGGTACACAGGAAACCTCTAGAATGTGACCGTCAATAAGTATCATATTAGTAGTATGGATAATGGTGTAGGATACTAGAGAAAGGTACTCATACTGTATGTTTAAGAAAGGTGTCAAGGAGGTATTATCAGCTTTAATTCAAAGAGTGGGTTGGATTTGCATGATCTTGATGGGCGGAACCTTGACCATTTTAGAACCTAAGGATGGCTTGATTGAAAATGAGCGTTTTGATTATAGGAAAACCTGGTAAAGCCCTTTGTGTACTTTAACCTTCATTGGTCTCCTTTTGGAGCATCTGTATTTGTACAATTTTATTGTTATTAGCATTATTTCTTTTTATTTACTATTTTGTATAGAAATATTATTTATGTACTATAAATTATTTTACCCAGTCCTCATAATTATCATTGTGCAGATGAGGCAGTGGAGGACAGAGAAATACAGTAAGTCTTGTGATTGTCCAGGGTCTTAAGGCAAAAGTGATAGAGTTAAAATTCACATCCAGGATTACTGACTACTAATCCAGTGCTTTTCTTCTCCAGTTGTTTTCTTGGCACAGGGCCAGAATTTGGATTGTAGCCATCTTCCACCGAGTCCCCTATGCCAGAGTTATATCTCCTGTGAGAAAGGAGATAGTGGAATAGGGAGTTGAATATATTTTGTAATAATCATTATGGGCATTTTGTTAAGAAACTAAAAAAGAGGTGATACAAATAAAAAGGATTAACTAGCAGTGAGGGTTTTGATCATTAAATTAAGTAATTTTTTTCATACATTACAGATTAGAGATTTTAGCCTCAGTAAAACAGATATACTTCTTGAGGAACAGACCACAGTTTTTCTTGTTACAGTTAATTTCTTTGCCTGTAATGAAAAGTTTCTGCTAGTGATAGCTAGATTTTCAGGGCAAAGAAATGTATTAAATCACATATGGGATGTGTTATAGATAATGGAGGTTTTTTTGTTTTTTTTTTTTTAAGTTTCAGGTGTACAATATAATGATTCAACAATTCTATACAATACTCAGTGCTCATCACAATAAGTGTACTCTTAATCCCCTTCATCTATTTCACCCATCCCCCCTCTCATTTCCCCTCTGTAACCACCAGTTTATCCTCTGTATTTAAGAGTATTTTTTCATGTGCCTCTTTTTTTTTCTTTGTTCATTTGTTTTGTTTCTTAAATTCCATATATGAGTTAAGTCGTATGGTATTTGTCATTCTCTGCCTGATTATTTCACTTGGTAGCATTGTACCCTCTAGATACATCTGTATTGTTACAAATGGCAAAATCTTATTCTTTTTTATGGCTGAGTTTTATATAGCATATATATAGATCTAGATACATAGATATCATATTTTTTTATACATATATCTGTTGATAGACAGTTGGGCTGCCTCCGTATCTTGGCTACGGTAGATAATGCTGTAATAAATATAGGGGTGCACATATCTTTTTCACTTAGTGTTTTTGTGTCTTTTGGGTAAATACCTAGTAGTGGAACTACTGGATCATATGGTAATTCTGTTTTCAATTTTTTGAGGAACCTCCATACTCCTTTCCAGAGTGGTTGCACCAGCCTACATTCCTATAAACAGTGCACAAAGTTTCCTTTTTCTCTACATCCTGGCCAATACTCATTATTTCTTGTTTTTTTATTTTAACCGTTCTAACATGTGTGAGGTGATATCTCATTGTGGGTTTGTTTTTTGGTTTTGTTTTAATTTTTCTTTTTTTTTCTTTTTTTTAAGAAAGAATACTCAAGTGGAGGGGAGGGGCAGAGAGAGAGAGAGAGAGAATCTTAAGCAGGCTCCACGCTCAGAGTGGTGCCAGTGCTGGGCTCCAGCTCATGACCCCAAGATCATGACCTGAGCCGAAATCAAGAGTTGGACACTCAGCTTGACTTGAACCACCCAGGTGCCCCTCATAGTGGTTTTGATTTGCATTTCCCTGATGATTAGTGATGTTGAACATCTTTTCATGTGTCTATTGGTCATCTGTATGTCTTTGGAAAATGTCTTTTTGTGTCCTCTGCCCATTTTTTAAAAAAGATTTTATTTATTTATGTGTCAGAGATACAGAGAAAGGAAGAGAGAGCGAGAGCAAGAGAGCACAAGCAGGAGGAGCGGCAGGCAGAGGGAGAAGCAGGCCCCCCTGCTGAGCAAGGATCAGGATGAGGGACTCAGTCCCAGGACTCTGGGATCATGAGCTGAGCCAAAGGCAGATGCCTAACTGACTGAGCCACCTAGGCATCTCCTCTGCCCATTTTTTAATTGGGTTATTTGTTTTTGTGTCTGTTCCGTTGTATAATTTCTTTAATATCTTCTCCCATTCAGTAGCTTATCTTTTCATTTTGTTGCTGGTTTCCTTTACTTTGCAAAAGCTTTTTATTTTGGTATAGTCTCAGTAGTTTTATTTTGTTTTTGTTTCCCTTGCCAAAGGAGACATATCTAGAAAAATGTTTCTATGGCTGATATCAGAGAGATTACTGCCTATATTTCCTTCTAGGAATTTTATGGTTTCAGGTCTCACATTTAGGTCTTTGATCCATTTTGAGTTTATTTTTGTGTATGGTCTAAGAAAGTGGTCTAGTTTCATTCTTTTGCATGTAGCTGTCTGGTTTTCCCAACACCATTTGTTGAAGAGATTGTCTTTTTCCTAGTGTATATTCTTGCCTCCTTTGTTATAGATTAATTTACCATAAAAGTGTGGGTTTAGGGGCACCTGGGTGGCTCAGTGGGTTAAGCCTCTGCCTTTGGCTCAGGGTCTCAGGGTCCTGGGATCGAGCCCCGCATCAGGCTCTCTGCTCGGCAGGGAGCCTGCTTCACCCTCTCTCTCTGCCTGCCTACATGTGATTTCTCTTTCTCTCTCTCTCTGTCAAATAAATAAAATCTTTTTTTAAAAAAAAGTGTGTGTTTATTTCTGTGTTATTTTGTTCCATTGAATAATGTGTTGGTATTTGTGCCAATACCATATAGCTTTGATTCCTTTAGCTTTGTAGTATGATCTTGAAATCTGGGATTGTGATACCTCCAGCTTTGTTCCTCCTTTTCACGACTGCTTTAGCTATTTGGGATCTTTTGTGGTTCCATGCAAATTTTAGAATTATTTCTTCTAGTTCTGTGAAAAATGCTATTGGTGTTTTAATAGGGATTGCACTGAATATGTAAATTGCTTTGGGTACTGTGGACTTTTTTTTTTTTAAGAGAGTGGGAGAGAGTGTGGGGAGGGGCAGAGGGAGAGGGAGAGAGAATTCCCAAGCAGGCTCTACATACAGCATGGAGCCCAACACAGGGCTCAGTCTCAGAACCCTAAGATCATGACCTGAGCCAAAATAAGAGTCAGATGCTTGACTAACTGAGCCACCAAGGTCCCCAGGTAGTGTGGACATTTTACTAATAATTGGTTTTCCCAACTCATAAACATGGAATCTTTCCATTTGTTTATTTTGTCTTCAATTTCTTTGATCAGTGTTCTATATATAGTTTTTAGAGTATAGGTCTTTTACTTCCTTGGTTAAGTTTATTCCTAGGTATTTTATTCTTTTTGGTACAACTGTTAAATGGGATTGTTTTCTTAATTTTTCTTTCCACTACATTATTGATGTATAGAAGTACAACAGATTTCTGTATATTTATTTTATATCCTGTGACTTTACTGAATTCCTTTATCAGTTCTAATAGTGTTTTAGTGGAGTCTTTAGTTTTCTGTGTATAGTAGTATCAAGTCATTTGTAATGATTTGGATACCATTTATTTCCTTTCATTGTCTAACTTCTGTGGCTATAACTCCCAGTACTGTGTTGAATAAAAGTTGTGAGAGTGGACATCTTTGTCTTATTCTTGGTCTTAGAGGAAAAGCTCTGTTTTTCACCATTAAGTATGATGTTTGCTGTGGGTTTTTCACATATGGTCTTTATTATGTTGAGGTATGTTCTCGCTAAACCCACTTCATTGAAAGTGTTTATCATGAATGGACATTTTGCTTTGTCACATGCTTTTTCTGCTTCTGTTGAGACAATTATATGGTTTTCATCCTTCCTCTTGTTAATGTGACATATCATGTTGATTGATTTGTGAATATTAGATCACCTTGCATCCCTGGAATAAATACCACCTAATGTGATGGTGAGTAATTTTTTTTTATGTATTGTTAGATTTGGTTGCTGATATTTTGTTGAAGATATTTGCATCTTGTTCATTAGAGATACCATCCTGTATTTTTCTTTTTGTGTAGTGTTTTTACCTGGTTTTGGTGTTGGGGTAGTGCTGGCCTGCCTCGTAAAATGGATTTGTAATCTTTCCATCCTCTTCTATTTTTTAGAATAGTTTGAGAAGAATAGGTGTTAACTGTTCTTTAAATGTTTGGCATTTCACCTATGAAGCCATCTGGTCTTGGACTTTTGTTTGTTGGGAGTTTTTTGATTACTGATTCAGTTTCACTGCTAGTAATTGATCTGTTCACATTCTCTATTTCTTCCTGATTTGGGTTTAGAAGATTGTATATTTCTAGGAATTTATCCATTTCTTGTAGGTTGTCAAATTTATTGGCTTATAATTTTTCATAATATTCTTTTGTAATCCTTTGTATTTCTGTGGTGTCAGTTATTTCTTTCATTTCTGATTTATTTATTTGGAACCCCCTCCCCTTTTTTTTAAATGAATCTGGCTAAAGGTTTACCAATTGTGTTGATTTTTTTTTTTTTTTTTTAAAGAACCAGCTCCTGGCTTCATTGATCTGTCCTATTTTCTTTAGTTTCTATTTCATTTATTTCTTCTCTAATCTTTTTTATTTCCTTCTGTCTACTGGCTTTGGTCTCTTTTTCTAGTTCCTTTAGGTGTAAGTTTAGGTTGTTTATTTGAGATTTTTCATGATTACAGAGTAATTTTAAAAATATAGCCGTACAGTTCTTTTAATATTCCTGATAGAGTTTCTGTTTTAGAGTGACCCATAATTTTTTTTCTAACTTTCTTCACTCAGCCACTTTAGCCCTTCCAAGGATGTTAGTGGCTCTAGGATTAATACTGCTCCCCTGCAGCAGGAAGGGATTAACAGGGATTTCCCTTTTATTGGCCTCCTAAGGAGCTATAATGAGTAGAGGAAAGAAAATATTAAGTCACTTCACACTTTGTTAAAAATAAGCTTCTTCCAAGCAATTCAAAGGGAAATAGGATCTAAAATTTTCAAATTTGGAAACTTTTTTTATTTTTTACCCTTCTGTTGTTTTCATAGGTGTTTATTTGTTTTGCTATTGGGATATTGGAATAGAATAACATAAAACAATGAATTTTACTAAAGAAAAAGAAACTCAGGAATTCTGTTCAGATAGGATAGATTCTTTTGTTGTGCTAGAAATTTCTTTTTTTTTTAAAGATTTTATTTATTTATTTGACACAGAGAGAGAGAGAGATCACAAGCAGGCAGAGAGGCAGGCAGAGAGAGAAGGAAGCAGGCTCCTCGCCGAGCAGGGAGCCCGATGCGGGCCTCGATCCCAGGACCCTGAGATCATGACCTGAGCTGAAGGCAGAGGCTTTAATCCACTGAGCCACCCAGGCGCCCTAGAAATTTCTTGTGTTGAAGATAATGGGTATATAGAATATTTGTCTAGAAAAGAAAAAATTTTTAATTTTTTTTTTTTAATACTGGGTATTTGTAAAAATGTGACAAAGTTGGAATCTGACAAAAGCAGTCAGTTATTTTTTAAAAACATATACTGGGGCTTCTGGGTGGCTCAGTCGGTTAAGCGTCTCCCTTCATCTTGGGTCATGATCTCAGGGTCCTGGGATCGAGCCCTGCATTGGGCTCCTTGCTCGGTGGGAAGCCTGCTTCTCCCTCTCCCTCTGCCCCTTCCCTCAGTTGTGCTCTCTCTCTCACTCACTCTCAGATAAATAAAATCTATAAATAAATAAATGTATGTATGTCTGCCTGCCTGCCTGCCTTCGGCTCAGGTTATGATCCCAGGAAGGGCTCCCTGCTCAATGGTAAGCTTCTTCTCCCTCTGCCCCTCCCCACTACTTGTGCTCTCTCACTCTCTCTCTCCCAAATAAATAAATAAAATCTTTAAGAAAAAGAGAGATTTCTTTCAGAGGTATTTACAGACCACAATAAAATATATTACTTTACAGCAGTCAGCATATTATTGATCTCAAAACGTATATCGCTTAGCTTATTCATTAACCCTGGCCCCAAATGAGTTTTGGCTCTCTGCAAAAATCAAGGATGTGCTGGAGGAATGAGTTTCCTATAGCTGTCTGCAGTGGTAATGTTAGAGTAGCCACAAAAATAATAAAGATAACCATTTTTTAATGGGATAGTGTACATAAAGATGTATAATTACTATCACTACTTTTTTTTATTTTCTTTAAATTCAAGTTAGTTAACATATAATATATTATTAGTTTCAGGAGTAGAATTTAGTGTGTCTCGTCTCTTGCATATAACACCTAATGCTTGCTTACATCAAGTGCCTTCCTTAATGCCCATCATTACCCACTTCCCCCCTGCCCCCAGCAACGCTCAGTTTGTTCTCCATAGTTAAGAGTCTCTTATGGTTTGCCTCCCTCTCTGTTTTTATCTTATTTTATTTTTACTACTGCTACATTTATTTATTTATTTATTTTAAAGATTTTATTTATTTGACAGAGAGACAGCCAGAGAGGGAGCACAAGCAGGGGGAGAGGGAGAGGCAGAGGCAGGCTTCCCGCCAAGCAGGGAGCCCGATGCGGCACTTGATCCCAGGACCGTGGGATCATGACCTGAGCTGAAGGCAGACACTTAACGACTGAGCCACCCAGGTGGCTCTGACCTTTGCTTTTTTAGAACTGAGTTTAAAAAAAAACAAAAAACTGAGTTTAAATCTTGTATGTTGTACATTTGTGTTTTTCAGATGTAATTTCATGCCTGTTCTCTCCCAGCCTAGACTATGATATACCAGGGTCAACATGTATGTTGCCCTCAGTGCCTGTCAAAGACCAGATGTCCATATGTTTTATTTAACCCAATTTTGTTGGAAATAAAAAGTAAAAAACATGGTCAAGAGAATCAGCTACTGTTTTTGCAGGAGCCACCTTTAGGGATGGTCACTCCTGAATTCCACAAAGTTTTCTTTGCCTCATTCCCAAAATGCCTAAATTCTGGATATCAGTGTGACATGTTAGGTGGACTCCACGGGCTTGCTGCTGTGCCATAACATCGTGTAGTTTAAAGTTCCTGCTTGGTAGCTAGATCTCTGCCAAAATATGTTTGCCACTAGTTTTTTTTTTTTAAGATTTTATTTTTTTATTTGAGAGAGAGAGATCACAGGTAAGCAGAGAGGAAGGCAGAGGGAGAGGGGGAAGCAGACTCCCTGGTGAGCAGAGAGCCTGATGCGGGGCTCGATCCCAGGACCCTGAGATCATGACCATGACCTGAGCTGCAGGCAGAGGCCCAACCTACTGAGCCACACAGGCACCCCTATTTCCCACTATTACTAGAACTAAATTTCCTTTCCAATTTTTATGAATTTGTGTATAATTTGTTGACTTGAGTTAGGCAGGGAGGGGGCTAATTTGAGGCATTGGGTTAATAAATTATCTGAACATTAGAAGCATCCATACAGTAGAATTATTTTCAGTGTATTCTTTAATGGCTATCCATTTTAAAAAATAATATAATTGTAGTAATTAAAGAAGTGTTTGTCCTCCCTAGTGCTGTATGTATGATCCAGCAGGCCGAGTTACTATTTATTGGTGGTTTCAGTTTTCCAGTGTGCAGATTTGAATGGATGACCTCATGGCATTTTCAGGAGTAATATACTGTTTGTTTTGGTTTCATTCAGGCAAGTTCATGTGTTTGTATGGGTAATAGCAGTTCTAAATTACTGAACTGTAATTGTGTAAATATGTATAAAAACAAAATACAATGTAAAAATGACCTTTTTTGGTCATGGTTATTTGGATTTAAGGTAACTATAGCTTCAAATATTTAATTTGGAATAAATTAAGTCCTAGACATTCTGATTTATTTTATTTTGTTAAAAAATACTTTTTATTTATTTGCACACACACAAGTGGGGGTGGTGTGGGGTGCAGAGGGAGAAGCAGGCCCCCTGCTGAGCAGGGATCCTGATGCTGGGTTCAATCCTAGGACCTTCAGATCATGACCTGAGCTGAAGGCAGACACTTGAGTGGCTCAGTTGGTTAAGCGTCCAGGTTTTGATTTCGGCTCACAAGTAATTTTTGGTCATGGGATCAAGCCCTGTGGTGGGCTACTTGCTGAGCAGGGAGTCTGCTTGAGATCCTCTCTCTTCTTCTCCCTCTGCTTCTCCCCTCTAAAATAAATAAATCTTAAGAAAAATTATTTGAGAGACTTTAATTCTCAACTTATCAATTTATCAGATTTGCCTAACTTTAAACTTCAAGCTAGTTGATGAATTTTAGATCCTAGATATTCCTTATTTTTTTCTCATCGTGCTCAGGTTTTACTGGTTTTGGTAATTTCATTCTTTTCGGGTAGGATAGATTTTTATACATATATTTTGATAGAACTTTTTATCTCTAAACATATATAATTCTCTGCTTCCTTTGTTATTCTGAATTTTGCACTATTCTCAAAACTTTTTATTACTCAGGTACTTAACATCTAAAAGAAGCAGTCTTGTGAGTTTAAAAATGAACAGTCATCCCAATTACTTGCCTGGCCAGTAGCTATTTTCAAAGGTGACCTGTCTCAGTTTTTGCTTTCCCTGGTTAGGAAAGCAACAGTATAGTCACCAAAGACAAATATTTAAAGGCATCTCAGGTTAATTTTATTTATTATAACTCCAATTTGCCATTACAAAATATTATAAGCTTTCATTATGTATCTTTTAAGGCATATTTCCATTTCAGTCTTTGAAGCAAGTTTTACGTTTGTAAGAATTTCATCGTATGAGAACCCCAGTTACCTCTTTAAAAGTATAAGTTCTGTTAAATATGTTTATTTTCTGTTATTAAAAGAGAGATATGGGGCGCCTGGGTGGCTCAGTGGGTTAAAGCCTCTGCTTTCAGCCCAGGTCATGATCTCAGGGTCCTGGGATCGAGGCCCGCATCGGGCTCTCTGCTTGGCGGGGAGCCTGCTTCCCCCTCTCTCTCTCTCTCTGCCTGCCTCTCTGCCTCCTTGTGATCTCTCTCCCGCTGTGAAATAAATAAATAAAATCTTTTAAAAAAAAAAAAAATAAAAAAAAAATAAAAGAGAGATATGTTCATTTGTTAAGCTCTGTATTTGTGCCCACCTTCCTAGAATAGTCTTTTAATAACAGTAAGATATTAGTGTTCTAAAACTGGCTTGTTAAAATAATACTTTTCTAATGAAAATTATTTTTAACAAATATTACCCACTGTATATCGGAGTGTACAGAAAAAAGTCACTTTTTTTAAGTGATAGCATTCTCTCTTTAGTTTTACTAAGTAACTTACCTTGTATTCATATTTTACATTCATATTAGCATTTTTATCGTAGGCATTTTTGAGTTTCTAGTGCTTTTCCTTAAGAGTTTTCTCTTAACCCATTCAGTGCTTTTAATTAACTTAATCTTTCCAGGCTTTTCTTTGTTTCCATAATGAATATTTCTAGGATTCTTGTATTTTAGCCATTTCCAAGAGTGCTATTTTACTAATTTTATTAGTAATATTTAAACATCCCCACATACATGCCTAAGTAGCATCATGACACTTTAGAGCTGGAAGGGGCAGGAGATTAGTGTGGAGAAGTGTACTGTTATGATATTTATTAGTTGTGTATATTTTGTTAGCAGTGTAGGGATGTCTAATGTTCCCTGCCCATTAGGATAAGGTTTAATTCAGTCAGTATATTTGCCAGGGTAAGGGGTTAAATCTTTTAGAACACAGTGGGATCTAAGTGTTTTAAGATGTCAATGTAAAGGGGCGCTAGGCGGCTCAGTTGGTTGTGTGACTCTTGGTCTCAGCTCAGGTCTTGACCTCTGGATTGTTAAGTTCAGGCCCCTCGTTGGGCTCCATGCCTAGCCTAGTGTGGAGCCAGCTTAAAAACTGTCAGCATATAAAGGGAGTGGTCTTTGTTATTTTTACTTTTCCCCACCGCAAAGAAGAAAGAAGTGGTAGAATTTTCAGGGAGGATTCTCAACAATTTTACCAGTTTGAGAGGACACAATAGGGAATATAGATAGCTTTTTCTTTCCTATAGTATTTGCTTGCTATTAACTTATTTTTACAAATAAAACAAAATGGGGTGGGGAGGTGGACAGCAAATACCAGTTGCTTTAAATGTTTTACCTTAATCTTTCTTTTTATAGGGAATTGACTCTCTTTTGGAGTAAACTGCAAAGAAGAATTGACCCTTCCTTAGACACTTTTTTGGAGCGCTGTCGTCAGTTTGGTGTCATAGCTAAAACACAGCAGCATTTATTTTGCCTGATTAGAGTTATACAAACTGAAGTGAGTAATTTTGCTTTTTTATGATGATTGTCCTGAAATGAAGAAATGAGTGGAGAGAGAACTTCTCAGGCAACTCCTCTTAGATGAGGGACGATGAGAAATAACGGACTTTAATAAGATTCTGGAATTAGACATATCTAGCCGTTCTGCAGATTGACCTTCTGGAATCCACAGCTTTTCTTAATGGAAAATAGTGATTTGAAGTGACATACCATTGGAGGAAAGGAAGATTATGTTTTTGGGCTGTCTCCTCAACTACCCTGTATCTACTTTTACTAGAAAAAGTTTCTGTTTTTTATGCAGGCATGTTTGCATATTAACATAATTTTTATAAATGAAAGTATAATTGTATTTTTAATATTTTCCTTAAGAATGGAGTGATACATTTCCTGAGTTTTGAAATAATAGAACAGTTACAGAATCAACTCTATACAAATTATAAACTTTGGTGCAAATCAATAGGAAATATTTATTTGCTAAAAAGAAATGAAGTGCCATATAGAAAGCCTTGTGTTTTGAGTTCAGCCCTGTATATATATTAATACTACCAGCCTAGAGATTCAGGATGAATCTTATCCTGTGCTCTATTTTTATGTTGTTTTTAGTATCTGCTCATGACTGAGCTCTCAGGATACCCATATCTGTAATGGCTAATGGGTTTGTTTTATGGGTTAGTTCTTTGACAACATCCAAGGATTATTTATACTAATATTGAGGCACAGTTGTATCTTTGATACATCCTGCCTCCTTTAATGTTGTAAACATCTGTATCCTATACTTTATTTAAAATACGTTGGTCTGGTCTTCTCCAATGAAGACAGGAAAATGTACTTTTATTAAAAGTAAATTCGTGGTCAGATAGATAAGTTAGGTGGTAATTATTTCTAATCACTATGAATGCAGTTGTATCGCCTATCACAGAAACAACATGTGTAAGTAATTATATTTTTAAGATTGGTTTTAGAACTGGCCTTTAAAAAGTTTTGTTTTATTTTTTATTGCCGCTTAAGAAATTACCACAAACTTAGCACTTAAAATGACACAAAATTGTTAGCTACAGTTTTGTATGACACAGTGTAGCACAGTGTGGCAAGGTTTGCTGTTCAGAGTATCACAAAGGTAAAATCAAGGTGTTGGCCAGATTGTGTTCTTATCTAGAAGCTTTGTGGAAAATTCGCCTCTAAGTTCATTTTTACTGCTGACAGAATTCAGTTCCTTTTGATTGTAGGACCAAGGTCCTCATTTTCTTAGTGGCTGTTAGCCACATTGCTTTCAGCTACTAGAAGCCTCCTTCATCCCATACCTGCATTTTAAGCCAACAGAGGTATAAGGAATTCTAATTTGAATCTGACCTTCTCTAAATCTGACTTCCAGGCCTAGATTTAAAGGGCTTAAATGATTAAGTCAGGCTCACATAAGTAATGGCACCTGTTTTAAAGATCAACTCACTTGGGTCCTTAATTACACCTGCACAGTCCTTTTTGCCATATGACATAGTCATAGGAATTTTACAGGATCCACTTAAACTTGAGGAGATCACTCAAAGGTGGTGAGGGTTACTTGCAGTCATCTTAGAATCCTGCTTACCATGAGGAACCACAGAGGATGGGAAAGCTACTAGAGGACTAAGGAAAATGGGTTTCTTACACAGACTAAGGAACTTGCTGTTCACTTGCATAACCAGAAGGCATTTCTCTTTAATCCTAGTCTTAGGGTACTTCCCACTATAATCATTCATGATAACTAGCCTGAGTGGTAGAAAAGATGTGGATTGGTAGGTGGAAGGGGAGTGAGTGTAAAATTCTGTTCAAATTGAGAGACTCTCCTCTAGGTTTTTAGAGATGATCTAACCTATTGCAATTAGGATCTAGTTCTGCAATGAATGGTAGATATCCCACAGTAGTAGTGGTCTAAAGAAGATGGAAGTTTCTCCTCCTCTCATATAGGTAGATAATCCAGGCAGATAGGCCAAGGTTGCTTTTAGTGGCTCCACATACCAGAAAGCCAGGTTTCTTTTGTCCTCTCTGCCATCAATACATAGTTTTCATCTCATATTCTAAGACCTAATATTCCAATCCTAGGTATCATGTCTCCATTCTGGATAGCAAGGTGACAGGGGGTGAGGAGAGAGGGGCAAGCCACACAAACCATGCCATGATACACCTTTTCCTCACTCCCTCGAATACACACACACAGCCATATGTAGCTGCAAGGAAGATGAGATATATTTATTATGTCAGGTTTATTTTGTAACCAGATAGAAATCAGACGTTCTGTTTTTGCAGTAAAAGAGGGGAGAAGGATATTGAGAGACAACTCGTAACCCTTGGGATGGATGTGACATAGCCCTTGGGGTGGAACAGGTTAATGATGCTGTAAAAAGCTTGTGTGGAGTTTAGACCTCTTGCAGAAGGCAACAGTGAGTGTATAATGGAGAGGGCTTTATAATAGTACCTCTTTATTTTCTGGGCTTCCATTTTCTATAAATAGCTTAAACCAGCTAGCTCATCACATAAAGGTGCTTAGAGTTGGAGCACCTAGGTGGCTTACTTGGTTGAGCATCTGACTCTTGATCTCAGTTCAGGTCTTAATCTCAGAGTCATGAGTTCAGGCTCCGAGTTGGGCTCCATGGTAGGCATGGAGCCTACTTTAAAAACAAAACCAAAAAAGAAAAAGTGCTTAGGGTTGTTAGACTTTAAAAATAGCACGACAGAATGGATGTAAATGAGGTTATATTTTGAAATGAAAGTAACTAAAAGAGGGATCAAGTTGAATCCAGTTTATTTGGCCATACAGCCCTTTTCAGTGGAACATACAGTGCTTACTGTTTGCAAAACAAGACTTTGTCTAGTTTAATTCCTTCTCTTTAGTAATGAAGAAGCTGAAAATTGGAGGTGTGTGATTTGTAAGGATCATAAACCTAGTATGCAGCATGTCAGCTCTAGACCATGGGTTTTGGACAAATTGTGTAATATGATAGAAGGTTATCATTTGTAAATCAGAGCACAGGGACTTGGAGGGTCTGATAAGTTTTAAAATAACACATAGGTTCTTAACAAATTATTATTATTTAACTCCTTTTTGGAAGACTGAGATAAACAGCAAAGAATGTCCATTCTTTCTTAAATAGCCAAATTTGGTTGAAATGGTAAAATCTATGAAATCACTAAGCACTTTTCAAAAAACAGTCTAAAAACACTGTTATACATTCTTAACAGCTATCACAAGAAGTTACTTGTTAAAAGAGTGGTGAATAAATTAGAATTAGGATATGGAATGTAGAGCTGAATTTTAAAGGCATTGATGGACATGACTAAATTGATTTTAAACCAGGTAGCTGAACAAGAGCTGTGTGGCATATTACATCCAGGGCACGTAGATTATAGCCATGTCGATAACCTTTAGAATTCTTATGGTTATAAAGTGGTTAAGAACTGAGGTTATGCACAAAGATTGCTTTAAGTTTAAATCCTTGTTCCTCTGCTCACTACCTGTTGACATTGGGCATTTAACGTGATGAGCCTTGGTTTCTTCATCTATAAAATGAGGATGATGTATGAAAAGAATATTTGAAGTAGTGCCAAGAATGTATTAAGGGTTCCGTAAATTGATGATAGTTGTTTCTTTGTGTTCCTAGAATTTGGAGTGGTGCCCAACACAGAATAATTGCTTAACAAATTGATTACCAATTTGAACAGTAGAACTTATCCTCAATTATTTTACATGGTATTCTGATGAATACTTACGATATGCTAGCAATGTAATAATTATATTATATTCATTTTTATAATAATGTTAGGAGGAAAATCTAATATTACCAGTGCTGTTAGCATTTTATAGATGAGGCGGCAGCAGCTTTGGAGTTAAGAACTTGTCACTTCACTGAAGTTGGGATTCAAAGGCTATCAAAGTCTGATCGAAAATTCTATGCTCTTGGGGTACCTGGCTGGCCCAGTTAGAAGAGCATGCAAGTCTTGATCTGAGGGTTGTGAATTCTAGCCCCATGTTGGGCATGGAGATTACTTTTTTATTTGTTTGTTTGAGGTTACTTTTTAAAAAACTTTTATGCTTTTAAGTACTGTATTTTAAGCCACTCTGACATATAATTTTACTTGTAAGCCACTCTGACATATGATTCCACTTGTCTTTTGCTCATGATATTTTCACATTCCATTTCAGCCTCTCACATGAGTCATTTTGTATGCACTAGCCTTTTATCACATATGACCAGATCTTTTTCCTGATTTTTGATTAGTTTCTGAGAACCTGTTGCTATAGGGAGATTTTAAAATTTCTGTTGTTTTTTTCCCATGGGAAGCTGAAGTACAGTACACCTATAGCTAATTAATACTAAAGTACTAATTCTTTTAGGAGAAAATGGGGAGGAGCCTTTGGGTGGCTCAGTCAGTTAAACATTGGACTCTTGATTTCAACTAAGGTTATGATCTCAGGGTTTGTGAGACTCAGCCCCACGCTGGGCTCGATGCTGGGCTTGGAACTTGCTTAAGATTCTCTCTCTCCCTCTGCCCCTTGTCCTTCTAAAAAAAGGCGGGGGAGGAAATGGGGAGAATCATTTATTTTAGCCTTAAGATTTTGAAAGTACCCAGCTATTCATGACGCGTGTTTCTTCAATTGAATTCAGTCCTAGACTCACTTTTATACAGGTGTTTCCCCTTACACCCATTTATTTAAGCCCCGTCCTTCCTAACCAGCTTAAGACAGTTCTTTTTTGAATCCTTCAGTGCCCTTATTTATCCTGAGTTCCTTTGAGTTCATGTACCTTTATTGTTTATACATTTGACATATATTCCTTGAGGGTTAGAGATTGCTTTAGTATGCAGTGCCTTATAAAGTTGGACATTCTACAAATGTACATTGTTACTGTTCCTGGTTGTAACATCTAATCCAGTCCTTTGCATGTTGAGACAAGAAGGATCTAAATGTAGCTTGCAGAAGAAAGATTAAAGATAAATTTAAGAACTCTAAAAGTTTTGAGAAGTATATGTCTTACCAGTGAAAGTTATGTAATATTTCCATAATGAAAAAGAATAATAACTCCCCCCCCATTTTTCTTATAGGCACAAGATGCTGGTCTTGGGGTGTCAATTTTACTATGTGTCAGAGCTCTTCAACTCAGATCAAGTGAGGATGAAGAAATGAAGGCATCAGTTTGTAAAACAATTGCTTGTCTTTTACCAGAAGATTTAGAAGTCAGACGAGCCTGTCAGCTTACAGAATTCTTAATTGAACCCAGTTTGGATGGATTTAATATGTTGGAAGAACTGTATTTGCAACCAGATCAAAAATTTGATGAAGAAAATGCACCAGTTCCAAATTCTCTCCGATGTGAGCTCTTACTAGCTTTAAAGGCCCACTGGCCTTTTGATCCTGAATTTTGGGACTGGAAAACTTTAAAACGACACTGCCACCAACTGCTAGGACAAGAAGCCTCCGATTCTGATGATGATCTAAGTGGCTATGAAATGTCTATTAATGACACAGATGTTTTGGAGTCATTTCTCAGTGACTATGAGGAAGGTAAAGAAGATAAACAATACAGAAGAAGAGATTTGACAGATCAGCATAAGGAGAAAAGAGACAAAAAACCCATTGGTTCTTCCGAAAGATATCAGAGGTGGCTTCAATATAAATTTTTCTGTTTGTTATGTAAGCGGGAATGTATAGAGGCCAGGATTCTTCATCATTCTAAGATGCATATGGAGGATGGAATTTACACCTGTCCAGTTTGTATTAAAAAATTCAAGAGAAAAGAAATATTTGTTCCTCATGTGATGGAACATGTTAAAATGCCACCAAGCAGAAGGGACCGCTCTAGAAAGAAATTACTGTTGAAAAGCTCTCAAAAGGGGATTTGTCCCAAGAGCCCCTCTGCAACCCTGGAGCAAAACCAGTCATTAGATGAACAAGCCAAAGGAGAGTCTCATGAATATGTCACATTCAGCAAATTAGAAGATTGCCACCTGCAAGACAGAGATTTATACCCATGTCCTGGCACAGACTGTTCACGTGTATTTAAGCAATTTAAATACTTAAGTGTGCATCTTAAAGCTGAACACCAAAATAATGATGAAAATGCCAAGCACTACTTGGATATGAAAAACAGAAGAGAGAAGTGTACTTATTGTCGACGACATTTCATGTCTGCTTTTCACCTGCGGGAGCATGAACAAGTGCATTGTGGTCCTCAACCTTATATGTGTGTATCTATAGATTGCTATGCAAGGTTTGGATCAGTGAATGAGCTACTTAACCATAAACAAAAACATGATGATCTGCGTTATAAATGTGAATTAAATGGCTGTAATATTGTTTTCAGTGACTTGGGACAGCTTTACCACCATGAAGCACAACACTTTAGGGATGCGTCTTACACATGCAACTTTGTTGGCTGTAAAAAGTTCTATTATTCCAAAATTGAATACCAAGATCACCTCTCAATGCATAATGTTGAAAGTTCAAATGGAGATGTGAAGAAATCAGTGAAACTTGAGGAGGCTGCACCAGGCGAAAAGCAAGATTGTATTGATCAGCCCCATCTACTTGACCAAACTGATAAATCACATTTACCTGAGGATCTTCTTTTCTGTGCAGGATCAGCTAGTTCTCAAATAGAAACTTCAGAAAATCTGAAAGAAAACAGTGACAGTAATTCTAGTGATCAGTTAAGTCATAGCTCTTCAGCTTCCATGAATGAAGAGTTAATTGATACATTGGATCACTCTGAAACCATGCAGGATATATTATTATCTCATGAGAAAGTCTTTGTGCCCTCCAGTTTAAAAGAAAAATGTTCTAATGTGGCAGTTTGTTTTGATGGGACTAAGTTTACCTGTGGTTTTGATGGCTGTGGGTCCACGTACAAAAATGCAAGAGGGATGCAAAAGCATCTACGGAAGGTTCATCCATACCATTTCAAACCCAAAAAGATAAAGACAAAAGATCTCTTTCCCTGTTTGGGTAATGAACATAATCAAACAACCGAAAAGTTTGATGCAGAACCTAAACCCAGCTCAGATACAAATAGTGACTCTCCAGATGAAGGTCTAGATCATAATACTCATACTAAATGCAAACGAGAATATCAAGGTTATTCCTCAGAAGCTTCCATTTGTGCTTCTAAAAGGCCGTGTACAGAGGATACCATGTTGGAACTTTTGTTACGCTTGAAACATTTAAGTTTGAAAAACTCAATAACACATGGATCTTTCTCAGGGTCATTGCAGGGGTACCCATCCAGTGGTGCTAAGTCTCTTCAATCAGTTTCACCTACTATCTCAGACCTTAACTTTCAGAATCAAGATGAGAATATGCCAAGTCAATACCTTGCACAGTTGGCAGCTAAGCCTTTTTTCTGTGAGCTTCAAGGATGCAAATACGAATTTGTGACCAGAGAGGCTTTGTTAATGCATTATCTTAAAAAACATAATTATTCAAAAGAAAAAGTCTTACAGTTAACCATGTTTCAACATCGGTATTCCCCATTCCAGTGTCATATTTGCCAAAGGTCATTTACAAGAAAAACACACCTTAGGATTCATTATAAAAATAAACATCAAATTGGCAGTGACAGAGTAACTCACAAACTATTAGATAATGAAAAATGTGATCATGAAGGCCCATGCTCAGTAGACAGATTGAAAGGTGATTGCTCTGCAGAACTCGGTGGTGATCCCAGCAGTAATTCTGAGAAGCCACACTGTCACTCTAAAAAGGATGAATGCAGTTCAGAAACGGATTTGGAGTCATCTTGTGAAGAAACAGAAAGTAAAACCTCTGATATTTCATCACCAATAGGTAGCCATAGAGAAGAACGAGAAGGACGAGAGGGACGAGGTAGCAGGAGAACTGTTGCTAAAGGAAATCTCTGCTATATTTTGAATAAATACCACAAACCATTCCACTGTATCCATAAAACTTGCAACTCGTCATTCACCAACCTAAAAGGCTTAATTCGTCATTATAGAACTGTACATCAGTACAACAAAGAACAATTATGTTTAGAGAAAGACAAAGCAAGAACCAAAAGGGAACTTGTCAAATGTAAAAAGATATTTGCTTGCAAATACAAGGAATGCAACAAACGCTTCCTGTGTTCCAAAGCTCTTGCTAAGCACTGTAGTGACTCTCATAACCTAGACCATATTGAAGAGCCTAAAGTGCTTTCCGAAGCTGAATCTGCAGCAAGGTTTTCCTGTAACCAGCCTCAGTGCCCTGCTGTCTTTTATACGTTCAACAAGTTGAAACATCACTTGATGGAACAGCATAATATTGAAGGAGAAATACATTCAGATTATGAAATTCATTGTGATCTTAATGGCTGTGGCCAGATTTTCACTCATCGCAGTAATTATTCTCAACATGTATATTACCGACATAAGGACTATTACGATGATCTATTTAGAAGCCAGAAAGTGGCAAATGAAAGGCTACTAAGGAGTGAAAAGGTGTGTCCGACGGCACTCACGCAAGGGCATGAACATCAGACTACCAGGAGATCGTTTAATGCTAAGGCTAAAAAATGTAGTTTAATCAAAGAAAAGAAGGCTCCAATTAGTTTTAAAACAAGAGCTGAAGCGCTTCATATGTGTGTGGAGCAGTCTGAGCACACACAGTATCCCTGCATGGTTCAAGGATGCTTATCTGTGGTGAAGTTGGAGAGCAGCATAGTGAGGCATTATAAACGCACCCATCAGATGAGTAGTGCCTATTTAGAGCAACAGATGGAAAATCTTGTCGTCTGTGTTAAGTATGGTACCAAAATTAAGGAGGAGCCCCCTTCTGAAGCAGAGCCCTATATAAAGAAAGAAGAAAATAGCTGTGAATCAGAGCACACAAAGCACAGCCATCCCCCAGGTGACAGTAGCGTGCCTGCCCAGAACACAGATTCCCTTCATCCAGGCGAAAGGGAGGGAGGTCAGAAAGGATGTACAGAAAGCAAACCAGTGTTTGATGCAGATAACCTGCTCTACAGAGGAACTTTGAAATGTAACCATAGTTCAGAAACCACTTCTTTGGAACAATGTAATATAGTTCAGCCTCCTCCTTGTAAAATAGAAAATTCCATACCTAATCCTAGTGGGACTGAAAGTGGGACTTATTTCACAAGTTTCCAGCTGCCTTTACCAAGGATCAAAGACTCTGAAACTGGGCAGCAAAGTTCAGGGCAAGAAAACACTGTAAAAAGTTCAACCCATGTCCCAAAAGAGAACTTTAGGAAGCATCCACAGCCCAGGTCATTTGATTTGAAGACTTATAAACCTATGGGATTTGAATCTTCATTTCTGAAATTTATTCAGGAAAGTGAAGAGAAAGAAGATGATTTTGATGATTGGGAGCCTTCGGAGCACTTAACATTAAGTAATTCTTCACAACCCAGTAATGACTTAACAGGGAATGTTATGGCAAATAATATGGTTAATGACAGTGACCCTGAAGTTGACATACCTCATTCTTCCAATGACTCTGCAATTCATGAGAACCTGACTGCAATTCCACCTTTGATAGTAGCTGAGACAGCAACAGTTCCTTCCTTGGAAAACCTGAGGGTTGTATTGGACAAAGCATTAACAGACTGTGGAGAGCTTGCCTTAAAACAGCTTCATTATCTTCGGCCAGTGGTTGTCCTTGAAAGATCTAAGTTTTCCACACCAATTTTAGACTTGTTTCCAACAAAAAAGACAGATGAGCTTTGTGTAGGAAGTTCCTAAATAGCAATTTTGTTTTAGAAACAGACTGGCTCCAACACTGCAACATGGGGACAATTGCCAACTTGAACAAAGGCTGAGAACCAGCCACACCGTTGTTTAGGGTAGAATAGGCTGTGTATTTACATGAATGTATAATATCTATGTCAGCAGTATTGGCTGAGTCCATTAGCTCTCCAGTTGGTTTATTGATTGGGTTTTTTTTTGTTTGTTTGTTTATTAAAAAAAGAAATGGAACTGTACTCTTGTTTGGTGCTAATTAATACATCAAAATATATTGGGGCTTCCTTTTTCAAATTAAGTGTGCATGATTGTATATGGAACAAAAACTAAGATCCCAGGGTGGGAGGGCGAGGGAAAGGGATATGGAGTTCTTACTTGACTTGAATGTGCACCTGAGGGTGCTTTGTGTAATATATTGTACACTACAGCATCTTATATTTTTTGAGTTGAGTTTCAATAAATTACAATTTTTCACCCATTTCTTGTTTACTCATAATGAGTTTTCATGCCATACATAAACTGAAACTGCACTTGTATTTTCTGGAATGTGCACTTACATTTTGCCCCAGTAGTTTTTTGTTTCTTATAAACCAAACCATTTAGATCAAGCTTCTTTCTGAATGACTATTGTCTTAAAATTTTTTGTGCAAAGAAAATTCTGAAATTGAGGAATTAGCTCTGAGAGTCCAGATAGCTTCCAAAAGAGGATGTCCAGAAGTTGTCCAGTTAGAAAGAGAATACCAAGCAGAACATGGTGGGCATAGATGGATGCTGTCATGTTTCCAGGGAACTACAAAAGAATTTGGTAGGCTGAAATGAAAGGGGAGCACTGAGGTGGATGAGATTATTGTGGAGATAGTTGGGCAGGAACCCAACCATGAATGTTAAGGAGTTTGGACTTGAGTCCACAGGCAGCTGAGAGCCTTTGAAGGATTTGAACAAAATAACATGATAATGTGAATTGTAATAATGTTAAATTAATAACAATCACTTGAGTTTGATTTGAGGGGCTGAGAATGGAAACACTAAGACTGTTGAAGTATGTGAGGCAAATGTGATGAGACTTTATACTGACAGCTGCAGCACAAGAAAAAGGAGATGAAATTGAGAAATTTAAAGAGAGGGTTGTTAGGCCTTGGAGGGTGAAAAAAATATTTTGAGGAAAACAACGATTCAGTAGTGATGCATTCAATTGAGGAAATGCAAAAGGAGGAAGCGAATTTGGGGAAGAGGATGGAAAGCCAAGATGAGTTTAGCCTTCGGATGTGTTGAGCCTTAGTGGATTGTGAGCCATGTATGTCTGATGACAAGGAAAGCAGTGTGTACTTGTAAATACAGCAGCTTTATTCTCTGTTCTTGTGAGGTTCTCAGTCACTTTCATTAGCTAGCAATGAAGTGATTCAGACACTCCTAACATCCCTTTCTCATGCCTGTGGTTAGGATTTTAAGATCTTTTCTCTTGACTCTTAAACCTTGTTTTTTTGTTTTGTCAGCTCTTAAGGAATTTCATTCTGCCACCTCCTTACCCTAAGTCTAAAGCACACCCTCCCCTGTGCCTAAGTGGTTTCTTGGTTCCGATCCTAGTAGGTTACAGAGGGTTCTCAGTTAAGAATCTTTTGAAAGGAAAAGTGGCAGAAACCGTGGAACATCTTAGAGGCTAAGGCTACTAGTGACTCCTTGGGGCCTTTCGCTGATTTCTGTGGGCTTCAGTTTCCTCACCCATAAGTGAAGAAATTTGGGATATCCTCTTGAAAAGTCACTCTGTGATCCGAGTATGAGAAACATCTGGTGGCTTCATTCTTAAAATTCCTTATACTAGAGATTTTTTAACCCGGAACAAGAGAACGTTGCTAATTTGCTTAAGATTGAACTACATCCATTCAGCTACTCCTCGTTTCTACCCCCTGAAAGGACCAAGTGAGTCTGTTTGTAGTGGAACCAAATCCTAATTTTTAGAACTCTGTTGAAAGTTTGCTTCAAGTATAAGCCAAACGGTTTGTCATAAGAGTACTTTCTGTTCCAGTTGGAGCATTTTGCTTTATTTGATTTTTATTAAAAACAGTGTTTTATGTCATATGCAGCATGTGCATGATAATACAGAAGGTCAGAGAGTTAATTCTTGTAGCTTTTAGTACTGTCATTGTTACTTGAGACGTCTTTGGGATTTGTTCCAATGCTGGTACAAACCTGGAAGCACTGGCTACCTTCTATTTTTTATTTATTTTTATTTTTACTTTTAAAGATTTTATTTGTTAGAGAGCAGGGGGAGGAACAGAGAGAACGGAAGAAGCAAACCTGCACTGAGCACAGAGCCCACGCAGGGGTCTCTATATCATGACCCTGAGATCATGACCTGAGCTGAAATCAAGAATTGGAGGCTTAATGACCTGAGCCACCAAGGTGACCCTCAGAGCCTTTTTAAATTCAAGAATGCCCCCTTGATGATGGGTATACGTTGAGAGTGTTAGACACTTTCTTTTTTTTTTTTTTAAAGATTTTATTTATTTGACAGAGAGAGAGATCACAAGTAGGCAGAGGCAGGCAGAGAGAGAGGAGGAAGCAGGCTCTCTGCCGAGCAGAGAGCCCGATGTGGGCCTCGATCCCAGGACCCTGAGATCATGACCTGAGCTGAAGGCAGACGCTTTAACCCACTGAGCCACCCAGGCGCCCTAGACACTTTCATTCTATCCTTTTACCCACAATTCTCTTGTTTCAGTGTTTCCCCATGTTCATTAACACATGTGAAAGAGGGAGGGTGGGGAGTGATGGAGAAAAAGGATTTTGATCAGTATTCCTAGAGGTTCCATCCCAAATCTATCCCCTCTTCTTTGTCCCAGGTTGCCTACTTCTGATCTCCAAAGCCAAGGACATAGTCACCGGAGGATGGAATTAGTCATTAAACAAATATTTCAGTGCACCCATATTCAGAGACTGTTTCAGATGCTTTGGAAGATAAAAATACCAAAGTAAGTTTGTCAAGGCATCTGCCAGTGTGGAGCTTTCACATGAGGGCTGGGGTAGCTTAAGCTTTGTTAATCAGTGTGATAGTGGACCAGCAGCATGGGCATCACCTTGGAGCTTGTTAGAAATGTTGACTATCAGGCCAGGCCCCACTCCAGACCTTCTGGCCCCAAATCTGCATTTTAGTAAAATCTCTAAATGATACATAGGCATGGAAAAATTTGTGAAGCAATAACTAGAACAAAGTGGAAAGTATTATGAGAATTCAGGATAATTACACTTCATTAAAAGCACCTTACATAAAATTTTCTTACTGAATTTTCATAACTTCTGAATTGGTACTGTTACCCTCATTTGACAGAAAAAAAAAACAAGGGTGAAGTGTTTTGTCTAGCTGATAAAAGCTGGGAATATGTGGAGCCTAGTCTCCAATTTCTTCTGACTGGAAGGATATCAGAGAGGGGAACTTAATATGAAGGAAAAACATTGGAAAGTTGCAAGTGGCATTTAAAGTACCAAAAAAAAACAGTTCTGTAATTAAACTGAGCATATTGTTTGTGGAAGTGAATAATGGGAGATAAAGTTTGAAGTGTAATTAAAAGCCAAGTCATGCAAATGCAGATTGGAAAATCACACATCTATTATTGACATTTCCTCATTCGAGAAAGAGAGGGATACTAGTTCATTTCTGTGAGTCCATTTTTCTTTCTGAGAGAAACTTGTAAAAGGAAAGTTTCTCCACCTCCCACCTCCACAACAGACTGGTACCTCCTGACTTTATACTGCTGACTCAGGGGCAAAGCCTCCTGTTACGTAGAGCTGAGTCTGGAAAGAGTGCCCACTCTAATCTGACCTGCTTGGTCTACACCTGCAGGAATAGATTCTGTGACAGACTGCATTTGGAGGTCCGAACCACTTTGAGAAAGGTAACCAGGATAGTCAGGAGATTTAAAAACCTGTCAACCTGTATTTGACAGGTTTAGCCTGAAAAATAGAGAAGACTAGTGGCGCGGGAAAGCTATATCCAAAAATTCACTCAGACCATAACATCTGCTAGCTCCCGGATGTTGAACATTGACACGTAGGTTTCCTGTATGTGGAGGTTAGAGTCTAATAAAGAAGATAGACAATAAACAAAACACTACAAATGAAGTGCTGCAAAAGAAGCTGTGGCTGCAATGGGACCTCAAAAAGCCAGGAAAAACTGCCTTGGGGAAGTGATGTTTGAACTGAAACCTGAAGAACAAGTAGGAATTAGCCAGAGAGGGTAATCCTATTGTGTGCTAATGCTTTGTGTTGTGCTCATGACACTGACAAGTCTGGTATAGCTAGTGCTGAGAGTAAAAATGGGAAAGAGAAAGGAGGGAAGGCTGCGTAAGTCAACAGCAACCAGGTAGTTTAGTGCCATGCAACCAGCTTCTAGATTTTGGATTCTGTTTGAAAGGCAGAAGAACCTGTTTGAAGAACCTTCTGAAGGCATGAAAGTAGGCATTGCACAAGTCATTAAGTTGCAGTGTGTACGCGAACTAGTCCTAGTATCTGATATGGAAGACTCCTGGGTGGAAGCAATTGTCTGCTGGTTGGATGGCTGGATATGGATGGATGACTCTGTCTAAAGGTGGCCTGAGATGCCTGGCATAGTGGGAATTCTTCATTGGAGGTTTTCAGGTATCTAAGAAGGGAGTCGACTATAAATGGAATTTTGGGACTAGATTCTTTTAAGGCTTTAACCTTACACTACTGAGACTGACAATACCTTGTATTTGGTCAGGGATGTCACGACAAATAATAGTTGCACTTACTTATCTGTATGGGTAGCTTGTTCTTTAATACAAATTACCAAATTCTCATTACAGGCCTACAAGGTAGGAATTACTCCCACTTCACAAGTGAAGATATTAGGGCTCAATATAATCAGTATAAGTATAATTTGCTCAAGGTAACAAGGTTAGTGAATAGGAGAGCCAAAAACTTTAATCCAGATCCATTGTACTCCCAAAGGTCTATCCTCTTAATAGCTACTCTATAAAGATTCTATCTGAACAAGTACATAAATACAGTAATGGGCATTTGATGAATATACAGTTTAGGCCATAAGGATATTTAGAATTCTTCCAGGGGACTTTGTAGTCCCCTAATATTTTATTTAATGTCTGCTATGTGCCAAGCCCTAGAGTTATAGTAGTCAGTAAAAGGGACATGGTCCCTGTCTTCCTTAGGTTTAGAGCAGTCAGGGAAGACAGATGTTAAGCCAAAAATTGCACAAATAACTATAATTGTGTTAAGTACTTTGAAAGTAAAGTGTGAGGTGCCATGTAACAGGGAGATCTAATCTAGTATCAAGAGTCTCGAGTAATGATTTAGTTGTCACAGCCCTATCTTTCTCTGAAGTTTCTGGTTACCATTCTTTAATGTTTCCTGACCTATGTTTAACCTATAATAGCCAAATCCCAAGTCTTATCTGAGTCACTGTTATTTCTTGCTAGAAAGGATGCTCTTGTCATTCACTAGCAGACTATGGGTTTAACATCAGTAGCAGCCACTTGTAAATCAGTAGCTTATTTCACCCTGACATAAGTACTACATTTCCAACAGCACTGTAGACTCCATTTTCTGGATGTGTCTCTGACACCCCAAGCAACTTGCCATACCACCCTTTCCTGCAAGAACAAAACAACTATTCCTCCTATTCCAAGCCTCCCTATTACTGTTCTTTCAACCAGAATGAACAAATTGGAATAGCATCAGACAGTATTTTTCTAAAAATTATCGTAACTGACCCTTTCTCCTCTTCCTTTTTGCCTCTCGCCTCCTACTGGTGCAAACCCTCTTTTGGATTCTTGCTGTCTTCACAATTGATCTCAGTTTCGAATATGCACATGTGTGAACTCTTTTCTCATGATTTTTGGGGGCAGACCATACATACTATATTTTCATAACTCCTTGCTGAATGTAGATAGGTACTAGTCAGCAAATAATTGATTTGAAAACATGCCATATAAGTTATTGTATAGCCCACTATAGTTTACAAAGTGCTTAGAAAGTCATACCATCTGTTTCTAATATAAACCTTGCAAAGGATGTGGAATCCCCATCTGTAAACAGATGAGCAGAATGAGGCTCAAATATATTTAAATAGTCTCCCCAAAGATCACAATTTCTAAGCAATAGTGACATGTGAAAAAAGGGAATGCTGCAAAATAATCCAGTAATAATCTCCCTCCACATTTACTGAGTGAACTATTCACTCTTTAGGAAAGCTTTCTTAAACTCTCTTCTCAAATCTCCACTTAACCTCAGTTTTCTCATTTGCCATATGAAAATAATTGCTGTCCTTTCCATGCATCATTGGAAGTGTTCTATATCTACACTCTGCAAGAAGGTAACCACTAGCCACATTGGCTACTTAAATGTAATTAAAATTAAATAAAATGTAAAATTCAATTCCTTGGCCACACTCTTTACATGCCAAGTTGACTACTGGCTACCATATAGGACAGAACAGATATAGAATATTTCCATCATTGCAGAAAGTTCCATTGGCCAGAGCTGTGCTACAGCTAAAACTTGCCAAAAATTAAGGAAAGCAATATGACTGAACTGAAAATTCAAGCCAGTGTCTGGTTGGTTTTGAGTGAGAAGTTTGCCACGTGAGTGGGAAGCAAGCTGACCTTTAGAACAGTGACATCACAATGCACAGTTCACAATGGCTCTAGAACACCTGGGCTCCCAGACCGCTCTAACTCATATCTAGGTTCCTGAAACCTCTGCACATGTAGTTCCTGGAATTGCTGTCTTATTAAAATGTCAACATCTTTTCCTTCATCTTCATCTGTCTGGTACAACATCATAGATTATCTTTCTCTGAGCTCGATATGGAATTGGCTACAAGCAAGTCTTCTGGGAGAGACTAGTCCACCTCAGCAAACAAATTTTGGTCTACTAGATAATCTTGCTCCAACTGTGCAAGTTATCCTGAGGATTTCCTTTTTGCTTTTGTTGGGAGTAGGAGTATATGCCTTATGGAAACGAAGTGTTCAGTCAATTCAGGTCATACTTTAAATAGTTCTAAATTGAAATTTGGTTAGCTCTCCTGTATTGCTGCTACCCAGTTTTAAGACCATGCAGATGAGCAAAGATGAACCCTAGTCTCTGAAATTGGTTGAAACTAGGTTAACCTTAAAAATTTTTGCCAATTAATTTTTGAGCATAAAATGCTCTTTCTCACAGCGGTCTTTGGCTTGTTCTAGAATAAAATAGATCAAACAAATTCATAAACTGAGAAGGCAGCCTAACCCCAAATTTATTTGATCACATATTCATCTTTGATTTCCTACTATGTGCCAGAGACCATGAGGGGGTACCTTTTAAAAGAATAGGCACTGCAAATATAAATGGGATCTTGGGTTTGGCCTTTCTGTTCTTACTGTGATATTGTTCTGTGACTGATGCCAAGGCATGTATATTCATTTAGGCATCACAATATTTTAATTTTTTCCTTGTTTTTACAACATCAGGCTCAATAAATATACAGGGGTTCTTTTTGGGAATAGAAGTATAACTAGCTGGGATTATAAGAAACATTTAGGATTTTACATACTTCTAATCACCAATAATAATAACTTTTAATAGTTTATTCACCAGCAAAAACAGCTATATTTACAATATAGTCAAAATGCTTTTAGAATCCCAACAATTCTATGAAATGGATAGAAGTTATTTTCATATGACAAACAAGGAAACTGAGGTGCACTGAGGTTCATTGGAAATCTAAGGGGGTAGGATTTTATTTTTTATTTATTTTTTAAAAAAGATTATTTATTTATTTATTTGACAGAGAGAGAGAGATTACAAGTAGGCAGAGAGGCAGGCAGAGAGAGAGGAGGAAGCAGGCTCCCTGCTGAGCAGAGAGCCCGATGCAGGCTTCGATCCCAGGACCCTGAGATCATGACCTGAGCCAAAGGCAGAGGTTTTAACCCACTGAGCCACCCAGGTGCCTGGGGGTAGGATTTTAAAAAGACTTTCTTAAGGTTTACTTGGTAAATGCTGAGAGAAGATATTAATGGATCATTTTGTAGCATTCGCTTTTTTCTTATATCACTACTGTTGAGGAATCATGGTCACATGCATTCTCCTAACCTTTCTAAACCCTGCGTGGTAGGCAAGGCAGGGAGTATCATGTCCATCTTGTGGCCAAGGGAATTTGGTTATCACTGAACCAAGTTGACAGATGGTAAAAACTGGCAAATCTGAGATTTGAACCTAATTTTTAGGATTCCAAATTCTAATCTCCAAAATCTCATTTACTATAATCCAACTAACCTAAACACCCAAAAGGGATATGTGGTATACACGCATTTCAATTAGCTAATAGAAGAATATAAGGTAAAAAAAATTAAATAAAAAACCCGAACTATTATCTATAATTCTGGGTTCTGCTCTTATTTGATTAATGTTCAACTCAGTTAGATGAATTTGCAGCCCTCCAGACACCTCAGCCAAGAAAGAGGTGGTATAACAAGTAGTTAATAGCATGAACTCTGGCGTTGAACTGCCGGGTCTCAAGCCTTAGTCCTATCACTTGCTGTGTGAACTGAGAGCAACCAGCTTCCCAAACCCCACTTTTCTTATCTGTAAGACGGGTCTGTCAACAGTGCCTCCCTTAGGGTGGCCGTGAGGGTTAAAAGAGATACTGTTTGTATAAAGCTCAGCACACAATTAATACTCAATAAACAGTGTCAGTTATCATAATAAGGAAAAAAGGTGATTGGTTTTTAATTCTTCTCCTGACAGGAATCTGTCCTAGGTCATTTTTAAAAAATGCTTTTCCCCATGACCAGAAAATCTAGTTTTTCAGACCACTATGCCCTGAGGGAACTTACATAGAAGTCAGAATTCCTGGATTTCAGTCCTGGCTCTATCATTTTCAAGTATAGGACCATGGACAATGTCAGAGTCCAAACTGAAAGGTATTTAAATGGCTACCCAGTTCTGGGCTTGTTCTACATAAATAGGTCATTCATAGGCAAAACAACGTTCCAGCACAGAGCCCCGCGTGTGGCAAATTTTTAGCAGATGGTATCTATTATCATCTTTATTAATAAAATGCAATTAACAATCCCTGACTGCCTATCACTCTGTTTTGTGATAAAGCTCAAAAGACAAAATAGATGTGAAGATGTTTTGTTAAACAGAAGGCTTGGCATAGGAGTGAGGGATTATTGTTACTATTAGGTTTTGGTTTTGTGTTGAATCTGAGGCGTTCCCATGAATAAACAAGTAACGTTCAACTTGTATTGTTTTGTTTTAGAAAATTTTGTTGTTTGTAATCACCCTCTACAAACTTTACAAGAAGGGCTCAGATTTTTTTCAAGCTTTGCTGGTCAGCCCGGAAGGGAATCTTCTCCCAGCTCAAGACCATAATCTCTTCCTGTCCTTGGGTCTGCAAGAGAGAATTCTGAAAAAACTTCAGGCAGTGGAAAATAAAGTGAAGGACTTGGAGGGCATGATCATTTCCCACAAACCTGCCACAAAGAGGGAGTGCTCCTCAGAGCCTTACTGCCGCTGCTCTGACTGCCAGAGCCCCTTGCCCACGTCGGGGTTTACTTCCACATCTGAAATGTGATGGACGCCAATCTTTTCCAGAAAAGCACTGTTTTCCCCTCATGCGTGTGGTGGTGTATCAATAAAGATAGAGAACTATATTGAAATTACCCTGCAAGGACTGGCTCTCTATTGGGTAGGCCCCAGCTTCTACTTATGTGTGTGGTGGGGTAATGTGGGGTGTGCTAGTGGTCCAAAGTGTCTCAGAGATAATGATGCCACTCAGTAGGCAGGAGGCCGTAAACAGCCGTATAGAAAAGGAGAGCCAAACTGGAATCCATGGGAAAAGAAGGGAAAGTGGGTCGAGGATATGGCCTTGAGCTCCATGCGGAAGAGGCTGGATTAGATATAATAAAAACAGCAAAATAGTGCTGTTGAAAGGCAATGCTGTGTACTGTCCTGCAGAGTTAGGCTGGCTCTTGTGCTCACCTTCAGCTTAAGGGGAAATATGTGGCCCATGAGTCTGTCTGCATTAATTACCCAGAAGTGGACAAGCATGGGGTGGACATAAAGGCCACTTTACTTTTATCCAACTTTTATTGATACTTACTCTGGGCTAAACATTATGATAATCCTTGGGAATCTGGCCTTTGTGCTTCAGGAGCACCTAGTTTGGCTGGTTGGACAGGTAATTTCAAAACAAGGACTTATATATAATACAATGGGATCACATCATCTTGAGCTTAGCCGAATTCTCCTATGTGAATCCCAGCTTGGCAGGGTGGGAAGGGGGTACCTACCTGTAATTTCACTTGATGAGTGTGTACTCTGATGGGGCGGGGGTGGGGATGGGGGTGGGGAATGGCCGTAGATCATCCCCTCCGTGGGTGGGTCTCAGAGTCCACAAGCATTATAGTGTGTGCATTTTTGCCACAGTAAATTGATTATACAACCATTGAAATACTTTGTAACTGTCTCACACCCAAATTAAATATTTCATTTGTGCAAAGAAAGAAGCAGTGATTTATTGCCATGCTGAAGAAAAATGGGCTGTGCTATTCAACAGGAGACAATATAACAAACAGTCGCCCTGGTGGCATCTTCCTAAGGGATTATGAGGGTAATTTTGATCATAAATTTTGTCCAGTGCACTGGCACTAAAATGCAACCTCTGTGTGATACAGTGTGCTGGGTGTAAAAACAGGTCAGTGAATACAGGGTAGGGCCAGGAAAGGCTTTGCCCAGGAAGTGACAAGGAGTAGTCCCGTAAAGGGTTACATGGGCAGACAATGAAATGGAAGGTATTCGTGCTTCAGGAATTACCTTGGAGCCAAGGTAGCTTGGTGGCTTGGCTGGAGAATAGGAGAATTTCAGGGTGGCTGAAGCACTGGCTATTTCCTAAGCTACAATGAAGAATTTTGGCTTCAGGGTAAGATACACTAATCTCATCCTCAGATCAGCTCTAATTCATGATGTGGTGAACAGAACAGATGGAAGTTACTGACAGTGTGTGTAATCTGACAGCGTAGGTGGTAAGTTTGTGAACTCGGCTGCTGAAGGAGTGCCATGCAGTCTTCTAAAGTCAATTTCTCAGGGCACCTTGCTGGCTCAGTTGGTGGCACATGTGACTCTGGATCTCGGGGTCATGAGTTCAAGCCCCATGTTGGGTGTAGCGATTACTTTTTAAAAATTAAAAGAAATTTGGAAAAATTAAAGTCAACTCTTTTGCACTGTCTACATTTCAGTGTCTTCTCGTATAGTTCCAGTCATCTTGTCTTAGTTACGTCTCTGAGCCTAGAAGAATAGACTGATGTCAAGTAACGAAGGCACTTAAAGGTCACACCATATTGTTGGAGATGGATCACTGTAGGTTTTTAGACAGGGGAGTAACATAGATATGGTAGTCTGTGTGGGAGATAGAATAGAATGAGCTAGATGTAGAAGATAAAACAGGCTGGCTGCTTCTCTGAGGATGCACATTGTGATAGAAACTGGTAGAAACCTTGTGTCTGGCTCTCAGCTCCCCAGAGAAAGGGTGTGATTCACACTACAATCACAAGAGATTGACACCAAGTATTCATTCCCAGTGTGGGGAGTGGGTCATTCTTGAGACCGAAGTACTTACGTCCAGGGCATTGGACCTGTGGTAAACCGAGAATCAAGGCAAAATGGAGAAAAGGCTTGAGAGCTACTTTATCCTTCAGTATAGATAGGGTAGATGAAATATCCTACACCAGCGTCCACCACTCTAGAGAATCCTTATCCTCCAAATTCAGCCTGTCTCCTTTGACAAAACCCTGACAATAACCTGTTTTGAGGCTCCCATTTCAATCTTTGCACACACCAGCTCCTCTATTGGCAAACACTATCTTTCTGCACAGGGGAACAAATGATTCACTTTCCATACTTCTCCCTCCACTGATACCACCCTAGTCTAACCCCCATCATTTCTCACCGGGATTCTCAAAATGGCTGCTTAATTGGACTCCCTGCTTCCATCTGTGTCCCATTCAATTTACTCTCCACCCAGTGGGCAGAGATGTTACTTCTCTGGTCAAAACCTTCCAATGGCTTCTTATTTCACTCTGAGTAAAAATCAAGATCTTAACTGAAGGATTGTGCATGTTGACATAATCTGCCCTCCCCCTCCTTTTTAGTCCCCTCTTTCCATGCCCACTTATTCCTCAAATATGCTAACCTTTTCTGGCCTTAGGGCCTTTGCACTTGCTATTTACTGTGGCACACTTTCCCCAGATACCCATGTGGCTTCTTCTCTTACTTTCTTTGGGTTTATACTCAAATGTCAATCTCAGAGGTCTTCCTTGACTATTTTAAACTCTTTTTTTAAAAAAAGATTTTATTTATTTATTAGAGCTAGAGAGCGAGAGCAGGGGGAGGCCCAGAGGGAGAGGGAGAGAATACCAAGCAGACTCCTCGCTGAGCCTGGAGCCCAACATGGGACTCGATACCACGACCCCGAGCCGAAATCAAGAGTTGGATACCCAATGGACCGAGCCACCCACGCACCCTTTCCTTAACTATTTTATGTAAAGAAGGTGCCCTTCATGCCAACATACTGTATCCCTCTTCCCCTTTTCTTCCTATCACCTATCACCTCCTCTACTTTTACTGTTAGGTATTTGCATATTACCCCCACCTTCCCCTCTATCTACCCCAGCCCACTAAGAGTGTAAGCTTTAGGAGACAAAGTTCTCTGTCTAGTTCTGCTATATCCCAGGCACCCAGAACAATGCCTGGTACTTAGCAGATAGATATTCATTATTCATTGAATGAATGAGTGAATTCCAGTCTTCACTTTTAGAAACCTCTTACCAGCTTCCTGTTCCCTTATCTCTTTAGACACAAGGTGAGAGATAATACTATGATGTGTTTTTCTCAAGTATGGGGAGCTAGTAGCTAGTCTATAGAGCCACATACATTGCCAAAAGCTTTACATTATTTTTCTCATTTGTTCCTCAAAATAGGAGGTGGTAAGTTACTATTATTCTCATTTTACTGATGAGAAACTGATGCACAGAGAGGTTAAGTAACTTGCTAATATTTGGTGCAACTGTGACTGGCACTCAACCAGCCTGATTCTAAATCTGTGCTCTTAGCCACAAAGTTTGGTTGGCAGGAGTTTCTCTGAGGCTTTTGGACAAACTGCAGCAGGATGGATCTGGAGGAACCCAGGCAGATGAAGACAAGAAAACCAAAGAAGGCATGGCAATGACAGCCCAAAGGAGAGAGAATTTTGAAAAAGTGTTTATCCCCACATATTTTTAAGCTCATATTTAAAATTTTCATCATAGGGGCACCTGGGTGGCTCAGTGGGTTAAGCCTCCAACTCTTGCTTTCAGTTCAGGTCATGACCTCAGGGCTGTGTGATGGAGCCCCACCGGGCATGGAGCCTGCTTGGGGTTCTCTCTCTCCCTCTTCTCCCCCACCCTGGCACCCCTACTCGTGCACACTTGCGCATGTGTGTGCCCTCTTTCCCTCTCTAAAAATAAAAAAAAAGTTTTCATCGTAAATTTAAATAGTTACAACAAATGTAAACTCTGGCAAACTGTAAATAATGACAAATTGAGATAAAACTTTTAAGTCCCTTTTTATAATGTATCCAACAGACTCTACATAACAATGACCAACATCATCCATTTAAAATTACACAAATGAGGGCACCTGGGTGGCTCAGTGGGTTAAAGGCTCTGCCTTCAGCTAGGCTCAGGTCATGATCTCAGAGTCCTGGGATCAAGGCCCGAATCGGGCTCCCTGCTCAGCAGGGAGCCTGCTTCCTCCTCTCTCTCTCTGCCTGCCTCTCTGCCTACTTGTGATCTCTCTCTCTCTCTGTCAAATAAATAAAATCTTAAAAAAAAAAGATAAAATTACACAAACGAGCTCTTTAACATTTGGTAATTCTATATCATTTTTTATCATCTCTAAATTATATTTATGTTCTACTCCCCCATAAAATGTTATCCAAAGGTAATAATTTTTATGTTTCAAAAACCTTTTACTGATTGCTTATTCTTTTTTTTTTTTAAAGATTTTTATTTATTTGACACAGAGAGAGATCACAAGTAGGCAGAGAGGCAGGCAGAGAGAGAGAGAAGGAAGCAGGCTCCCTGATGAGCCGAGAGCCCGATGCAGGCTTCTATCCCAGGACCCTGAGATCATGACCTGAGCCGAAGGCAGAGGCTTTAACCCACTGAGCCACCCAGGCATCCCTGATTGCTTATTCTTGATAAAAATATGTATTAAGGGAATTAAAAAAATTTCCTGTCATTGTATAGCTCTGTGTATTAGAATTCTTCTGAGTAATCATTACTATTATCTTCAATATATAGCTGCTCAAAATGACACAATTATAAGTTTTGATAATACATAAATAGTAAAGTTCTACTGGAAATGCATCTTTCAGTGAGATGGATGGGGCTTCCCCACCAATTAATGCATGTATCTAAATGACTATTTCTTATTGCTAGATTAACAGGGTTCAGTTTCAGTTTCCTCTTTTCATAGACACAGTGCCAAGAAATATTACTCACATAAGTAGATGGGAATGCTGGTAATTTTATTATAGAAAGGTCAATCAATTCTTTGGTTTCCTTCTGAGTGATATGCCAAAAGACAAATAGTGCTCCTTCCTTAGTTGACAGTTCAATTAGGTCTACTACTAATTCTGTTGAAGGCAAAAAACAAAAAAACGGAAACAATCTATCTAGCAAAAGAATTTGTTATCCTGTCATTAGAGTCCTTCACTTTCTCAAGTGATTTTTAATTATACTGATTAGTTTCTCTTAGAGGCATTTAGAAAGAGTTGGGAAGTTGGACATGTTAATTTCAACCATCTTTAGCATTACAATATTACTGTAATTTAAATATATTTTAGTTGCAGCTGCAGATTTAGCTCGACTTCTTGTAAATAATAATTATGCAAATTAGCAACGCCAGTCTCTTCGACAAACCAATTAACCAAATTAGACTTTCCTTTGGTGAGAAAAAATTTTCCCTTTTCAAGTCAAATAAATGCGTTAACAGGTGTTCCCGTGACCCCATTTCACTTCTCAATTCCCAGATAAACAGGACAGTGGGCTTTAACCTGAGTTTGTCCTTAGAGAAAGCAAGGCCCTTTCAGTTCAGGTGTTTTTCACCCGTTTTCCCGGTTTGCTCCTGTGCACACTCCCAGGCAAACTGCCACCTCCACCTTCACTTGGGGGGTGGGGGATGGGCAGAGGCGACGTCTTTAAATGCACATCTCATCACCACCGCGCACTCTCTAACAGGCCTGCACTCGGAACACCCCAATGCGGGCCAAAATACCGCACTTTTAGAATCCAGTCCCGCTCTTGGCCATCCCTTTGACCCCCAGGTATCCCGGGCGTGGACACGGATCGAAGTCGGCCCCTCCGCCGTGCCCAGCCGCCTCAGGGCGGGAGCGGCGGCCCAGGCTGCGTCAGCCCCCGCTGAGTCCGGACTACCAGCCGGCTCGCCTCGGCCGGGAAAGCCACGGCGAGCCCCGGCCCGAGAGATACGCCTGCCGCTCGGGAGAAAGGGAGAGCTCCGCCGCGCTGCCGGACCCAGGAGGGAGGCCGGAACCCCCTCGGCGGGAACCGGGCGGGCCGGGGAGGGAGGGGGAAGGAAGCTGGTGTAACGCAGCTCAGCGCGATCGAGCGGCGGCGGGCTGAGGCCGGAACTCGGCAGAAGGACTTCGGCCCGCCTCGGGCCGGAAGTGGGAAAGGCGCGATTGTCCTTTTCCGGCAGAAAGTAGGAGGCCCTGGGGGCGTCGCCATGGGGAAGAGTGTTGGTGTAACACCGCGGGCTGCGCGGAGCGGGTGGGACGGAGGCGGGTGTCTGGGCGCTCGGAAGGGACGGATATCGCTGTGGCACTGCGGGGACGCTCGGAGGGGACTGGTGTCGGTGTGGCACTGGTGCACGCCGAAGGAGCCGGCGGAGCCGGGTGGCCATGGGGACGTGGGCGTCGCTGGACGCGATGTGGGAGATGCCGGCTGAGAAGCGGATCTTCGGGGCTGTGCTGCTCTTCTCCTGGACAGTGTATCTTTGGGAAACCTTCCTAGCACAGCGGCAGGTGAGCCTCGACGGGGCGCACCCGACCCCGACACCTGGGCAGCCCAGGCCAGCGTCGATCTCGACCCCAAGTCCTTGGAGGATTGCTGCGGCCCCGGCACCCGCTTCGACCCTGTGGGTCCCCGCGAGGCCTCCTGACCGGGCCCGAGGGCGGGCTTGGCCTTGAGGGTATCTCGTGGCTCTGGGAGGTTTTCCGCAATGTGATCCTGGGACCCAGGCCGCCTAGGGCCTGGTGGGAGGGAAGGCCGGGCTGCCGCCTGCTCAGACTTGGGCTCTGTCTGGCCCACGGCGTTCTTAGGGCCCTCGGGCCCGGACTTACCTCCTTTTTCTTTGGCAGCGACCCATGTGCCTTCAAAAGGAAGAGGCAAAATTTTTAGAATCACAGCTTTGGCATTCGTGTAATCATGCTCAACCACGGGGTTAGGAACCATTTTCTGAAAATATAAAGACTTCACAGCCCCTTCGGAACTTTTTTTTCTTAAAAAAAATTTTTTTAAATGGATACGGTATGTTTTGCCCAAAGGGCAATGTTTTCTTGTTTTACTTAAAACGTCTTTGTTGTTGTTTAAGCGATTAGAACTGTAAAGCAGGAAGTGAAAGTTACTCAATAACAATTTTCTGGAGATAATCATAATGAACAGCTCGCTGGATTAGAGATCTGAACTTTTAAATGAGATTTTAAGTTTGCTTTATTGCAGTCTTTCACTGCTGATTTGCTTTACCTACACTCTTCTATGTTGTCATTGAATTGTGTCAACCATGATGGTTATTTATGAGAGCCTTACTCTTTTTAACTGCTGGAACTCTTTCTTGAGCATTACAGCCATTTTCCTCTGCAGATTTCTTCTCAGATTACATTCTGCATGAATCTTTAAATTGAAATTTTTAGTTTTTCATCAGTGTCTGAGTTGTATTTTGATCTCCTCTTTTAGTCCAGAATTTTATTTACTTATTTTTAAATAATCTTTTGAGTCGTTTTATTTGTCTTTCTTAAATTGATCTCTGTGCCCAACATGGGGCTGGAACACAGGACCCCAAGATCAAGAGTCACATGCTCTACCAGCTAAGCCAGCCAGGTGCCCTTAGCCCAAGTGTATAGCACTAGGTTCTCTGACGCAGATATGTTTGGCTAACTTCATTAGTCCAGAATCTTGAGGGCGTAGAGAAGATCCTTTGCATAAAATAGACACACAGTATATACTGTCTAAATTGGGGATGGGTTGTTGAACTTCTGTCTTACTTTAATGATAAGCCCAATTACAGTAAATACTTTTCATTAATGTCTTCTTTACTCTGTTATGCTTTAATGTAATGCCTTTTACTGAGGGTTTGATAAAGTGCCCAACAATATATAGAGAAGCCATGTGTCATAAAACCATTGCAGGAGATGCTGTCCATTATATAGTTTAGTTTCTATGCGCTGTATTATGGCTATAGGCTGAAATTACCATTCAGATTTAGTGTAATGATAAGATTTGTCTTTCTTGAAGACCTGATCTGTTTCTATTTGTCATTCTTCAGATTTCCCTTAATTTGGTTTCTAGGACCACGTTTAATAACTATTCCCAATATCTGTTAATACTTAAGGCTAGCGTATTTGCTTCCTTCTCCTTTCCATGAATTTGTTTTCTAAATTATATAGGATGTATGTTTTACTTGAAGTGAGTGGTACCCTTTGTGATGTACCGTTTTGGTTTACATAGGCAGACTGAAGTGTGACGACAACCCTGATTTTAATTTTACCTAGTCAGCTAGCCTCAGCTTCTCATTCTGCTTTTACTTTCCTGAATCAGTTGTTTTAGTAGTCAATGCACTTGATTAAATGAAATATTTATGTATATATAAAGCAAATTCAGTAGGCTTAATTGACGGATGCTATAAACCAGTTTGATCATAAATGACTACTGTAATAAAAAATGAGTTGGTTTGACTGTCTCAGTGTTTTCTTCAAAATATTTCAGAGACGGATATATAAAACAACAACTCATGTACCACCGGAGTTAGGACAGATCATGGATTCAGAAACCTTTGAGAAATCCCGACTGTATCAGCTGGATAAAAGTACTTTCAGCTTCTGGTCAGGACTCTATTCAGAGATTGAAGGCACTGTGAGTAATTTACTTCTTGGAGAGACAAATTGTTTAATACTTTGTAATGTTTGTTTTTATCTTGTATTTTTGTGACACAAAAGAGGGTACCATATCTACAAATCCCAGAATCCTTTCTTAACCTTCGTTATCAGTAGTAATGGGTGTAGAGCAAGAGGCTGAAACGTAATTGTTAGGGAGTTGAAAACTGTGGTGTATGATAACTGTCATAGGTGAGGTGTAAAAAACAACCTTATATTGTTAAGTTATTCTTGTAGCAGCCCCTCCTCGTCTTCCTGCCCCTCTTTTTTTTTTTAAGATTTAATTTATTTATTTGAGAAAGAGAGGCAGAGGGAGAGGGAGAAGCAGGCTCCCCGCTGAGCAGGGAGCCCAGTGTGGGGCTCAGTCTCAGGACCCTGGGATCATAACCCAAGCCAAAGGCAGGCGCTTAACTGGCTGAGCTACCCAGGCACCCCCCCCCCTTTTTTTTAAGTAGTTACCTCTCCTCCTGTTCCTATCTCTCTTTTTTAAAAATATTTTTTTATTTAATCTCTACACCCAACATGGGGTTCAGACTCACTACCCCAAGATCAGTTGTCACTCACTCCACCAACTGAGCCTGTTAGGTGCCCCTCAGAATGGTTTCTTTTCTTAACCTTTTCTTCTCTTTTCCCTCCCACCCCTCCCCCCTCTTGTCCCGCCAAGGCCGCTGTACGGGACAGCAG